>OZ038485.1:47553757-47576257 GCA_964036315.1 Acanthosepion esculentum
ATTATTATTATTATTATTATTATTATTATTATTATTATTATTATTATAAAAATAAAAACAAAACAACTATTCAGACTCGTGTCCCTCAGCGCCGATTCTGTCAGTTTCGTGCGATTTTGAATCAAAAGTCTGCAAAAAGGAACATTTACGAAATAATTTCGTAAACATTTCCGTTATACTTATCCTATATTATACGATATATTTTGAACGAAAATTAAAGGCAAAAAGTAGGGGCGTTTTATATATAAGTACACTCCACTTTTTTTTATAAAAATAACTGTTATTGGAAACAAAACGTTTGCAGAAAAAACTAAGCACAAAGATATTTGAAAATTAGTTTTTGAATAGAAATGAAAAGAAACAGTTAATGTCGCTGTCCGGTTCATTTCCATTCTTTAATATCGTGAGAAATATTTTAATGGACTATATGTAGGACATTGAGATTTAAAGGGATAATATGGTGCAACTGTCCAAAAGAAATTACGTAGGAATGGCTGTACTACGAGGTTCTAGGATGTAATTTATTTCCTGCTTTTAGCTTCAGGTCGTATTATACACAAGTCGTAGGATAGGAACTAAAATACGGTACAAACATAAACACATAGAAAACATAAATACATGTCATACATATTCATACATATCATACATACATATCATATGTATAATACAGAAATACACATAGAATGCATGAATACTCAGAATAGGCGTTTCACGAAGGGCCACTGTGAAGACTAAAACTTGCTTTCAGATTCATAGCCATAGACTTACGAATTAGTCACCTGCTATGTCTGTTTTCGAGAATTTTTTAATGGCGCGGTTGGAAGACCACACTCTACACACTTTCTTCCCAGGCACTTCTATAAACAATGAGAGTGAGCGAGAAGGTGCATGCACGACAAAGCATATGGTCAATCTGTGCCGAGCGTAATTTAGCTCCTTTACCATAGCAACAGTCCCAATACCTTTTGATCAGACCTCGTATATCGAAAAGATGTTTTATTTTTCAAGTTATTTTATTTTTTAGTGTATCGTAAGAGTGAGGTATTTTATTTTTTAGTGTATCGCAAGAGTGAGGTATTTTTGTTCTACTAGTTAAATACGAATAACTATGGATAAACACATGTGCTGTATATTCCTTTAAATATTCTAATATTGATCAATTTTCTACAGCCACCAAGAAATGAATTCGCTGACTTGAAAGGATTAAGACTAAAATAAATAGAAATAATACGTCTAAATTATTTAATTAAACATGCTTGAATGATATATATATATATATATATATATATATATATATATATATATATATATATATATATATATATATATATATATATATAAATGATTCATAACATAGTACGGTTAAGATTTTTATTTCATTTTTATTGTGCTATAATTTTTAAATGATTTTATTTTGACTTTTAACTGGATATATGTATTTTTATGTACGTGTTGGCTTTTTTTTTATTAATAATGCTTCCATTATTTTTGGCTTTTTTTAACATGTGGATTAGGCTATTATATCAAATTTGTATGTTACAAATATAAGAGCCTCATCCCCATGTATGCATGTGTATATACATTTGTTTATTTAGGGAGAAAATTCTCTTTTAGGCATTTTTGACTGAATATATTACAAATACTATGTGTACCTATTTTTATCATAATCTTTTCATATTTGCGAATATTTTTCCCCTGATGATGATCTCAGAAAGAGATGGAAAATAATTGGGAAATAAAAGTGATTCGCACTGTTACAGTGTATTTCTTGCCTTATTTATTGAAATATAGGGGGAAATGTTCGTGAATATGAATGCATTATGATAAAAAAGCAGACATAATGTTTGTAATTTATTCACTCAGATATGTATGTATCTATATATATATGTGTGTGTATGTGTGTGTGTGTGCGTGTAGATAGACGGATATACACATACAGGTACAGAGAAAGAGAGAGAAAGAGAGAGAGTTACAGTGCGAGACAAAGAAAACCGAATGCAAGAAGAGAAGAAGTTAGAAAGATATGACATTCGTATTGAATACGTAACTACCAAATCTTCCATTTGTCGTGTCTTTTTATTTTATATTTTAATATTTTCCTATTCTCTTTTATTGTATCCTCTCACTGTCCGTCTACTGCGTCCAAGAAAAATCACTGCCCCGCACAATTACAGGCAGATCTAATCTCTATCAGACATTACTCACTTTCTTTTCCTTGGTTTTTCTTTCCTTTCTCTTTCTTTCATTCTTAAACTCTTACTTTGTCCACATCCCACAATCTACCTACCTACCTACCTACCTACCTACCGACCTATCTATCTATCTATCTATCTATCTATCTATCTATCTATCTATCTATCTATCTATCTCAGCGTGCGATTAAGTCTTTTTAGCGAAGTTATTTTGCCATTAATCACATTAACATTGCTATTTAATTCTTTGTATAAATTGTTCTTTTATGATATATACAATATAAACTGCACATTAATATATTTACGATATCAGATCCGAAACACGGTAATAAACAGAATCTTAAGTTGTGTGGAAAACATTTTTACTCTACCAACTGGATTATTCTAAGTCCATTTCACTTTAACAATTAAATACATATAACAAGAAAATTTCGTGGATTTATAACTTTTCAAAATTCAAATAAAATAGCCATTTGATCAATTTGAACAAGAACTCTATCGTCGCGGCATCCCACGCGCCAAAACATATATTCAAATGTTAATAAATAGCATAATTTAAAATAACATCTTTCTGTCTACACATATTTCATCTTAGTGTTTACCTGTGTATGGGAAAATTGCTCCCTGAAGATGGCAATTTGAAATTGTCGAAAGTACTTAGCATGTGTCTTCCATCAGACAACAACTCGAACATAAGGATGTTATTATTCAAGGAATTGATATTAAGTTAATGTCTCATTAAGTCTTTCTAGAGAAGTGATTTCGCCATTAATCTTATTAACAATGCTGTTTATTTCTTTGTATAAATGTTTTCTTTATGATATAAAATATAAGCTGCACACTCTAATATATATATATATATATATATATATATATATATATATATATATATATATATATATATATATATATATATATATGTGTGTGTGCGTAAATTTATAGCCTATGTATGTATGTTTATTTGTAATCGAATTCCTCCTAGGGTTTTGGTGATAGACCCCTCCATAACGATATATATTCTGATACTACATTACCCAGGCTACTTGGATAAGTATATTTCATTTTGATCAGAGGGGATCCCCGCGGAGCACAAACCCCACCCCCACCCCACTGAATTTTTTTCCCTTTTTATTTCATTTATATTTAAATTTTGAACACTGGAATAAATCCTGTCCAAAATATAGAAGGTGAAAGCCAGAAGATTGAGGTCACATTGGCAAGTTCATCGAGTAATATTGAAATGCATCATTTTTCTCCACAAATTATAACAATGACTTAAAATCAATCATCATTTTCTAACAAGAGAAAATGTGTGACACGTAGAAAAGCGCGGAAATTCGGCTAATATATATATATATAAGTGATAGAAATTAGGAGGATTTGAGATAATTAGAATTAAGTAATTTATCGAGTCTAGAAGAAACCTCAACAGAATTCAGAAAGCACTGGTCGACCGTTTCGTCCTATATTTGGGACTCAGCGGTCCGCATCCACTACCGAGAATTGAAACCCGGACAGATACGTTATCAGGCAAACGTCATACCAACTGTACCAACGAAGAGGTAGCGGTTAGACGCGATATAGCGCCACTTGATCACATATTCCGTGGCGGAACTCATCCGAGTTTCTCTTTTACCCATAGAACTGTGCCCCCACAAGCCACGGCTACTATCCCCAAGCCGCTCAGTCCAGAGCATTAGAAGCCGGTTCAAGCATGGATATACAAGTGATAGAAATTAGGAGGATTTGATATAATTATAATTATATATGTGTGTGTGTATGTGTGTGTTCGCGCGCACGAGCGCTCGCTCACCTCTGTGTGTGTGTGTGTGTGTGTGTGTGTGTGTGTGTATACGTGTGTGTGTCTGCGCGCATGCGTGTGTGTGTCTACGTGAGTAAGTGTGCGTGTGTGTGCTCGCGCGTACGCGCGTTCTACTGACACTCCTGCCTGTCATTTTTACTGAACGCAATTTCACCGGTTTCAACGTTTGGAATAAATGCTTTGCACCTGACAAATTTACGACAAACTGACTAGCTTTATGAATACGAAGCAAATGAGGTTAGACACCCGGCGTTTTTGCCATTCCCTGCTCGTTAATCGGATGGCTTCAATTCGCCCACTTCCCGCCCCCACTTGAATCCGTAACCACACCACTTTTGCTGTGGCGCATGACCACATAAGGCATGCATCGTAGATGTTACGACGAGTCCTAAAGTATCCAGTGCGGTCCTATTCCTCCTACCGTTTCGATTAGAGCTAAGTCATGTTAGATTTGCAAATCAGTCATTCGAAACCATTTCACCGAGTTGAAGTTGAGATAATGCACTCGTAACCAATTCAACAATCCAGTGAAACGAATTGCAATTGCTCAGCGTTCAGTGAACAATTCCTAGAATCAAGACGGTGCAACATAATCGAGTCGTGATTTATTCAGGAAAGCTATTAGAATATTCCAGAACATTAACTCGGAAACACAACGTCAGTATATAGATTGAAAATGAAAAGACCAAGTACACTAAAATAGTAAAAGACCGTAAAATAAAAAATGTCTTCACACCGAATTAATCCAACCTACGCAGCGAGATCTAAAAGTCGTACCAGGCTTCATTATTGGCGGACAAACTCTTAACGAGATATGATATTCAGAAGACACCAAGTTGAGGACAAGAACAGAAATAAAACTGTACGAATTCCTAGACAAAATACTAACGGAAAGCTAGAAGAAAGGACTAACTGGCAATTATAAGAAACACGAATGTTCACTCGTCAGCAAGACGAATAATCTGAGATTCGAGTTATGAATTAGAGATGTCAGATAAAAAGCAAGTACAGAAATCTGACAAGTCTTATAACAATGTTATTACAGTGTTATAACTAACGATGGAAAATGTGGCACAGAAACCCGAAGATACATTGAAATATCGGACGTTATTCTAAAAGCCAAGCAAATAATAAGAAACAAGAAAAATATCGTTAAAAACAGAGACAAAAACTGTTGAACTGCTATACAATATCAGTCCGATGTGGTAGCATTTGCTGAGCAATTTCCTCGAGGAATAAGAGGAGATTTGAGGCAACAGAGATGTGGTTCTGCAGAAGGATGCTGAGAATAATATGGACGGAACTGGGAAACGATGAGTTTTCTTTTAGGTAAATGGGAACAAAAAAGACGCTTGTACTTAAAATCAGAACGAAACAGTCAAACTTAATATGGTACATCATGAAGAAAGTGCTCTTGCAGAATTTCACACCCACATGACACAGTGAACACAAGATGGTCATAGGGCATCAGCTAGTAACCTATATGACGTGCCCGTGTAAATGGATAGCAGACAAAGGGCTAGGATAGACAATAAAAAAAACGAATAATGTCGAGTTGCAAAGAATAGGAAGCTGTGGAGATCTATGAACGCCCATGTTCTGAAGTGTCACGGTGTATAAAAGAAAAATGCGAAATTCTAAAATATTAGATCTAAGATTCTAACAAGAAGTTATTTAAAAATGTAAATTGATGTCTGCTTATTTGATCAAAGCTAATCGGTCCGAAATTATTGGAATTACCATGTCGGCTCATAACGCTGGAAATTTAATAGCTGACGACGCGGATATAATATCTGGCCACGGCTGTAACAGTGGGATAGTTGACTTCAGTAAACAGCGTACATATGTAGTCGGTACAACCATAAGCCTACAGCTTTAAAAGGCATAATTTGGTGATGATAATAAACTAACAATATGAAAGCTATTCAATGATTTATTTGTAGGTTTCATGTACTGAATAAATAACCAAACTATTCGACTGTACAAAGATCTACATCGTCAAATAAAACATATATTAGTTCGTAGCAAAAATATTACCGTGTTTCTAGAGTTACTCGAAAGCTAATTCCATCTATACATATAACGACGGTAAGTCCGCTCTGTTGTTATTAGAATTATTATATATTGGGCTTTTGGATGGTCTGAACACTGTTTCTGGAAATGCCCAGTCGTTTGGCTATGCCTCGTTGAATAATCTCCACCGTCAACGTCATAACCTTCATCTTTGTTTCAGCATAGATTTTGGCCATGATTTTAGCGTAAAAGAGCAAGCTAATGTTCAACCACAATGACTTGCCAAGGCATCTTACATTCACGTTAATAAGATGGAACAATTGCTATCTAGATATTTCTATATTATCACGTCTTTATCATCTTCGTTCTTTCACTGGCCCAATAATTTTGCATGGCCTTCTTTTCAGCTTCAAGCTTGCTTAAAGCAGTGTACTTTCTTTTACATGGCATCTGCAAAAACGCTACAACTGACATTCCAATCGACAACAATAAAAGCAGACTGCTGATCACTCTTAACTTGTCAATAAAATAAAGGTGTATGATCATTTTATGTAGTTGGCCCAAAGCCGGTGTAGGTATCTTGGAATTTCGAGGGAATTATTTCAAAATTTGGCTAAAGTTTTTGGAGCTCCTCGCGTAATTCGAGAAGAGGATAAAAATTAAAGAAAATCAGATCATAATGGCCCAAAGCGGTTTTAAGCATTTCATATCTGGTTCACTTATCTCTTGAAATGAATACCAAAAATGAGCGATTATTATTTTTCGTTTTTACTTCTATATGCCGCTTCAGATGAGGACATAGTTAATCATGGCTCTTCACAACTTCCTATCTCGTGTGGCTCTTAGCAGTTTTTTCTCCCTTTAAGGCTTCCGTTCCTCGTTCCGCCATCCATTCACGCAACATCGTCAGGTAGGTGGCTTGTTGCCTTCTTCTATCTATCTTGCCCCCAATATGCACCCTGGGGGTCAATCTTTCTAAGCCGTCTTTCCTCGTCATGTATCCAAGGAATTTCAGCTATAATTTTTGGATTCTGAATATAAGTACACTTTCTACTACCATTTTCTTCAAGACCTATTTCTTGCTTACTCGCTCTGTCAATGGAATTTTCAATATCTCTTTGTAGAACCACGTTTCTGTTGCCGTCAGCTTTCTTGTCATCCGTGGGGAAATTTTCCAGCATTCACGGCCATCTTAGAGGATGGATATCACTTAGCAAACTAACACTCTTTTCTTTGTTTCTAACGAAGTTTTTCTGTTTCTCAGCATTTTACTTAGATTTTGGAATTATTATTTTGCTTGTTTCTTGCGTGTTCGGATCTCGGTGTCGTATTTTCCATCCTCTGTTATAACACCTTCCATGATTTAAAACGCAAAACAGAAAAGCACCGATCAGCAACACTCTTAAATTCTCAGAAGGGCTCGTATTCCCAAAAAGGAACACTATGCAGTGTATTGCAAGAGGTGATTTTATAACTATACAATAGCGAACGAGTTAAAAAGGAAAAAACGAAAACACCTCTTCATATGCTGCAGTCTTTGGAATGTTCTAGAAACTGCATAGAATACGACGAACGGAACAAACACTGATTTTTTTTACGACTTGTTTTCTTGTATATAATACGAGAGATTTTGAACGAAAATTAAAGGCAAAAATGGGTTCATATTATACACAAATACGTTCGTATTATACACAAGTACATTCGTATTGTATACAAGCACACTTATTTGAAACATCAAAACTTTAAATACACCCAACACAAAAAAAAAATTCTGAAATAAATTTTGAAACTAAAATTAGTTGAAATACGTAATGGCTAACTACACGGTTCATTTCTATTGCGGAAGATAGAAAAATCACCCGACCACTAGAACTCGTAAATTGCTCAAAACAGCTCGTATCCTAAAAACATTAATGTAGAATATTGTATAAACGATACGGTAAGAAAATTAGCACATCCCATCTTTCCTCTCGCTTGTAACCTTCCACAACAATAAAATAAACGTTTTTCAGCGCTAAAGCTGAAATAGTAAAATAAAAAATTCATAAGTTTCTACTTTGAGTCGTTACTGCAGTCTCATGTTCTACAAACTGCAGTAAATACGGCGAACAGAGCACTGAAAAAACACCGGTTCTTGCGACTTTTTGTTGGTATTTTCTTGTGCATAAGACGAGAAATTTGACTAAAATTAAATGACACTCTGATTAAAGAAGCTCTTTAAATAAGCTCTTTTCACACAGCAAGACTGTAAACATTCAGTACAAAAAGAATCGAAAATAACTTTTTGAAACGGAAATTAAAAAGAAAAACACTAAGCATCTACTTTATTTCTATATTTAATTATCGTCAGAAATTAAATATTTTACTGAAATATATGCGCAACATTGGGATTTTAATGGATAATATCGTACAACTTAAGCAAGAATGCATAGGCATGGCTACACTACGAGGTCATACTATACTCAGGAATGTAATTTATTCTATGTTCAGAAACACGAAGTCGTATTATACACAAGAAAATACAATAAACATATTGCCAATATTTTCCGTCTGTCATTTGGAAAGAATGGATATTTTCTCCCTAGATGCTAAAATAAAAACAATACTGATTATATATTAATAATGATAATATCGCAAATACCTGTCAAGATATAATTGGTCCAGTTACAAGATATTAATTATTTAACCTTTTGTGTGGTCTTTCTAAGAAAGGAAGTCGATAATTAAAGACTTCTGAAGATAGATAGGTAGATATTATGCTTGAAAAGTTTGTATCTAAACACATACTGTAGACCAGATTGCAGATGATGGTGTCAGTGCTTGTATGAACTTCATATAATCAAGTGCACGGGTATTTTTTCGTCTATATATATATATATATATATATATATATATATATATATATATATGTCTGTGTGTGTGTGTGTGTAAACATAACGATACACACGCATCACACACACAGATATATATATATATATATATATATGTATATATATATATATGTATATATATAATATAAAAGGCTCAAACACTAATATTCCATGGTTATAATTTATTACATTGGAATCGTAATCACGATCAAATTCATCAGACCTACAAATTCAAAAAGAAATCGGAAAATATAATACCGGGTATAAAAAAAACAAAATTTTAGTGAGAGTGTATGTGTGGGAGTGGGAAACAAGTGTGAGAGGGAAATGTACGAAAGCTTTAGAGAGAGGTGTAACAGAAGAAAGAGGAACAGAAAGTCCTTAAGGTGAAGGTGGGGATTAAAATTTAACAGAGAAAAGTTTTAAAGAGAGGAGTTAAATAACGGTTTAAAAGATTAATTACCAGCCCTTATCAATATATATATATATATATATATATATATATATATATATATATACAGAGCAACTTCGGTTCATGAACGTCTCACATGTCGAACAAATTGGTGTTCAAACAGAAAATTCGATATGAAAATGCCTTGATTACCGAACAAAATTTCGGTTCTCGAACAACATGGCTGAACCGAGCTAACCCGAACGGAATAATTATTGAGTCGACCGTCGTGTTGTATATATTCGTGTGTTGTTTTGTGCTTTTCTTTTCCAATTTTATTGTACTGTGACTTTTTTCTCTATATTGATTCTTATTGGAAAAATTGATTAGGTTTACGAACGGCCTTCTCTCCGTGATTCATTTTTAGATAGATAGATAGGGTGCATTGGGTAACTTGTCGCCATTTTATATTTTTAATTTCGCACATGCGTGTTGCTTTTTTAAAATTTTGTCGACATCACAGTATAGTAGGATCAGTTAGGCATCGACTGTGAGAAAAAGAGTACCATGAAGCAATTCACTACGCCAGAAATTTGGAAACAGCATAATCTACTGCTGGCATTCGCGCCGGAAGCTCCAATACGAACATTCCAGAATGTCTGTGTGCCAATCTGAGAACAATGGAGAGGATTCGGAAAGAGTTAGATGAGTCTAATGATGATTATGAATGTACGGGAGTCTGGAAAACTCACTCTGATAGTTCTGATAAGAAAGGAACTCCTGAAATTGTTGTTCAGGGCATCAACACGGAGTCATGCATCAAGTGCCTTGAGGAGGTAGCACAGCCCTGGGTCAAGAGGGTGACTGCTGGAAGACACTATGTCTGGCAATAGGATTCTGCACCATGTCACACAAGCAGGAGAACTCAGTCATGGGTCTCAGACAATTTCTGTGACCACATCATCCCTTACATCTGGTTACCTAACTCCCCAGACTGCAACCCCGTTGATTATTCTGTGTGGGGCCCAGTTGAGCGAGAGATCAACAAAACTACTTGTAAGACCAAAGATGAACTGAAGGCAACGATTATGGTAGCATTCACCAACTTAAACAAGGAGAGCTTCCAGAAGAATTGCGGTATATTCCGAAGTCGTCTGGAGGCCGTGGTTGAAGCCAATCGAGATTTTACTGAATAAATTTACTCTTTAGATATTTTTGTGTAATTTTGATAAATATATCTGTTAAAATGACATGTCAGTGTTATTTTCATTTATGCATAATTTAGACGACAATTTATCATTCGCACCCTATACATACATACATATATATATATATATATATATATATATATATATATATTTGTGGAGAGGTAAAATTGTAGACAGCGCGTACAAACGGATCAACACTGCATAGGCACTACGGTTGAAGGCGATCTTCTCACTATTATATATTCAGACAATATCTCAGACAGTGAATTCTATTTCATAATAAATATACCAATATTTTACTATACACACACACACACACACCCCTATATATATATATATATTTATATATATATATATATAATTTCACCGCAAGCAAGAAGGCCGGAGCGTCGTGAATGTGCCACTAAAGACAAACAATGTAAATAGTACAAATATTGAAGATTGTAGCAACCGGGAAAGCCAGAAACCGTATGAGAGTTCCAGATGCGAGGGAAGAAACTATCAGGATAGAACTTACGGTTACACTTATCAATTTCAATCTTAAAATGATAGAGCCTAGCTGCCAATCTAGGGCTATGCTTAAATTAATGCAGTTGAATTACCAAAGTGGGAAGTTCATCAGAAGATCTGCTATGAAAATATGTGTCGAAATTGTAAAACGGAAGCTACAAACTTTTCTTTGGATTTTGTTCAAATACATAACAGATCAGATGTGACAAAATTATTCAATGCACTGTCAACTCTGTAGCAAGAAAGATTCTGATAAGATAGATTCTCTTGCAAAACATTGAACTATCTTTCATTACTGTACTGCATAAATATTTAGCAATAAATTCGAAATGTTAAAAATGGTTCTAAACTGACAATAAATCTGGTTAGTACAAATCCATTACACTCGTATTGTACACGAAATGACTGCTACAATCTCTCGCTTAGCGACCAGTTCGTTAAGCGACCAAGTCGATAGTCCTGAACGTTAAAATGAAATGCTCGGCAAAGTCATGAAAATTTAAGATTTAAATTCTTCAAGGTTTTAAGATTAACGCTTCTCAAAAGGAGACTAGGCTTTTGTGATATATTTACGAAAGTTAGCTTAGTTTGGACACAAGACCACTAATATGAGACACCTAGTGAGGATCGAACGCCCAAGTCAGTCGTAATGACCATCAAAACAGGCTAAACATTATTCCGCGGCGAGAAGGCGCGATTCAACTATTGAAAAACCATAATATAATTTCTCTGTGCGTACGTTGGTTAATAAATAAATATTGATATTCTATACAAACTGTGATGCAAAAAAGGCAAATTAATATTGAAAAATGACTTCGGAACCATCAATAATATTTTCGATTATTTTTTTTTGTGGTTCAGAAATATGTCCGTGTCTGTTAAGACATCAATATTCGATAAGATCTCGAAACTATTCTTACTAGCTAAAAATTTATAATGGTTTCGACGAGAGAAAAAAATCTTTCCCCACCCACATTGCTCTTCTTCTTCTTCTTCTTTTTCTATTTTCTTCTTCTTCTTCTTCTTCTTCTTCTTCTTCTTCTTCTTCTTCTTCTTAAATCATTTCAACCAAATCTAGACAATAATGCTACTAAGATGCAAGGGGTTACTGGGAGTGAAACAGAATGAAGAGACTTTAGGAGAGAACCGGAAACACAATCCTGAAAAGAAAACAAGGGTTAAACCTCTACTCCTGTTCAATAGACAGTGAAGGTGTGTGAACCGGGCAATAGGAGAACTTCTTCTTCTTCTTCTTCTTCTTCTTCTTCTTCTTCTTCTTCTTCTTCTTCTTCTTCTTCTTCTTCTTCTTCTTCTAGTCGAGTCCCTTTAGGACAACTTCTCACCCCTCGTGGCCGTTAGTAGCGTTTCTCCCTATACCGACTCGCCCCTCTCCTGTTCCGCCATCCACTCACACAAGCGCATCAGGTAGACGGCTCCCTATCTTCACCTAGTCCCCTTGCCTTCGATATACCTTGTGAGTGTTAGGCTTACCAAGTGTCCTTTCTTCATTATAGATGCAAAATTAAATCTGAAAAATCAGTAATTTTGAGGGTGTGTGGGCACATTAACAGTTATCGTTACGGTAAGTATAATCGGTGATCCGAGTTCAAATTACAGGCTGGTCTGGCATGTTGATTTTTCCACAAACTCTTCTCTTGCCGGCCAGCGCATATTTTTCTTTAAAAAGATTTCTCGAATATATATATTGTTTCATAAATAAACGGAGCTTTTCTTCAAATACGGCTATCCACTAAAAATAACGCTTAACGTCATAATATATATATATATATATAAATATATATATATATATAGAGAGAGAGAGAGAGAGAGAGAGAGGCAGACAGACAAACAGAGAGAGAGAGACAGAGACAGAGATAATGTTTCATTGTTTTGTAATAAGTGTATATTTCTTTCAATAACTAAAGAAATATTATCTGCAAAGAATAAATAAAATTCTATGTTTAAACAAATAAATAAACTGTGCTTTTATTCAAATATGAATATCCACTAAAAATAACGTTTAACGTTATAATATATATATATAGAGAGAGAGAGACAGACAGACAGACAGAAAGAGACAGAGGCAGAGACAAAGAGAGAGATATATATATTTCATTTTTTGTAATAAGTGTATATTTCTTTCATTATCTAAAAAAAATATTATCTGCAAAGAATAAATAAAAATTCTGTTGAAACATCCTCTGATAACAAAGTTTCTGATCGCTAGCTAACAAGTGTGGATCATATTAAGTTTGTCAATCTTATTAATTTTGTCAATTTATACAGCTCCTGGCTTCTGAAATGCCATTGAGATAGTGGTGCCTTCGAAGCCTGAAGCTATATACTGAATCGTTATCGCGAATTTATGCTTGCTGGAAAAGAAAATCCGTTGTGAAACAGTGGCTACGGAAGATTAATTCCGACCTTTCTTGCGAATGTAGCAGCTATTTGGCAATCATATTTCAAATAAAATGGTTTGTACAATTAGTTTAGAAGTAACCGCCGTAAAAAAATCATTTTATTCTCTCTTTGCTTCCTTTCTTTCTTCTTGCTTTAGCAAAGTGATATATATGTCTTTGGCAAGGGAGATAATATACAATATCATTTGAATGCCGTAAATGATGCATACTCAGTTTCAAAATTTAAAAGATAAGATCCACATTTTTTCAGAAAACTATGAGAAATTCATTACGGCGATAATAGTGAAAATAGCCGTTTTACATACAAGAAACCTTTTATTTCCATTTCCAGAACGGTTAGTGCTATTGTCGGGTGAAATTTATAATATGCCATCTTTTTTTTTCTTAAAACATTTTTTCAGGAAATTAAACTTCTCAAGTCCATTGTTATAGCTGTTTCTAATTTTGATTGCGATTTCTTTCCACAGTTCTTTTTTTTCGGGTAGCATGGAAAATTAAAAGCTTCATTATATCATTATTCTCCTTTCTAGGGACATGTCCTACCGGTTTTTTTGGGAGGGGGCTGCTATTAAAAGTATTCAAATGACGCGGCTTTTTTTTATTTTTTATATAGCTACCTGTTTGTAATTTTATAGCGCCAGGTATAGAGTCTGATGAAGGATTGTGTTCTCGTTATTTTCTACCAGGGGATTCATTTTTATATGGGGTTATATATATTTATTCTTGTTGCATTTCTTCACAACTGTGCCTCTAAATTCCCAAAGCATGGCCACGCCCAATTATATCTGCAGCCATCAATCTTTCTGACTGATGTAATATGTTGCAGTTATTGAAAATGTGCGTACTGCAACTGCAACTGCAACACCATATTGTGTTTTTTCTTCTGACCAGTCCCCTAGAAATCGTATCCTAAGAGGGAAATATATTCACTGTCGAGAACTTGTAGATGTTGTAAATCTCATTTTGTTGCATTGATCAATGGGGTGTCTCTAAAATCTGGCCACATAGGAACTCTCATTAACTATATTTTTACCTCCACAAATTAAACATGGTTTTGTCGAAAGAAGAAAGAATTGACTTCTTTTTTTTGGTTTATGATAAAGGATATGTCCTGAATGAAAATCACAGATGCAATACATTTGATTGAACGCATAAAGAGTGAATGCACCAAAATCGACAGTAATGTGGAGTTATTGCATCGAGTTCCCGTGAATCTTGCAAAGCGCCCCAACCTTTGCTTCACAAATGATGGAAATCATATTTAAGATATTATTTATTAATATTCCAATTCAATAAAATATTGACAATTTCACGAAAAACGAACGAGCCTGCGATGAGATTCGAACGTGTATCCTTTATCTGCCTGGCTATAACCGGCAAAGGATGCTGGGTGCTCTCCTTTTTGGGTGTTCTCCTTACGTTAGACTTATTTTCATCTCGGATCCATGCTGAAAACTATTGATTACGAGTTTCTTTTTATTTTACAAAGCTTTTCACCGTGTACCAAACCCAAGAGCCACTCTAGGTAGAGGGTTATAGAGTAAAAATTACAGTTTATGCAGATATGTGCAGTAGGTATCGGTTAATTCTAGGCTTGAACAGGTTAAAATTGTAGTGATGAGGGAAGAATCCTCTTGGGAGTCGGTTCCAGAACGCAACAGTTCGTCGTAAGAAGCTGCTCGAATTGAATACGAAGAGAATGACGACGGTTCGTAGCATGGTGGCTCTTAGAAGTGTAGGTTAGAACTGGTGGAACTAAGGAATATAGTTCGTTTAAACACTTGCCATATAAATAGTGATAGAGTAGCGAGAGGCTTGAAACGCTTTGTCGGTAGGTTGGAAAATAATTCGTAATCCACATGATCGCGGAGACGCTTTTGGACTCTCCCGAAACTGGAAAGGGAAGACCAGACAGCACCAGCCCATATATGGCATCAATATTCCATTTTCATCCTGATCTGTTTCTTGTAAAGGAAAAGGATAACACGAATCGGGTACTTGCTGGAACGGTACAAAGAACCGGTCATTTTTACAGCATTTTTTCCGATGGATCCTATGTACGAGTTCGACTTGAGGTCTGCGTTGAGTTTAAGTCCAAATAGCTGCTCAAAGCGAGTGGCTACCCTAAGAGTGCACCCGTTCATCGCGATAGTCGAAAATTTAGGGTCAGTTCGGTGAGGATGTAAAAATAGTTTTATTTTCGAGGCATTGAATGTGATCAGCCAGTTTTACCCCAGCGAGCTGTTAGAGCTAAGTCAGATGAGAAATCAGCTGCCAAGCTCTGGTCATCTAGAATTTTGGAGGTGCACGTATACACTGTTCTGTCATCAGCATAGATATTCACAAAAGATCTGAGTATAATCATTTGATTAAAGATAAGATAAAAACAAAAGTGAAATAAAGACTAAAAAAACTTGCGAAAAATTAATACCGTAAATTGCGACGTACAAGTCGATTGGCGTACAAGTCGACCTCAAGATTTTAGCTTAAAATTCTGAGTTAGGCCCATTTCTAGCGTATAGTTCGATCCCCAAACATGAGGTAAGCTATCAGTGGCCCAAAACTTGGGCCTACCAGTAAATAAAGTTAGGCTACAGTATACGACAACCTGTGACAAAACTACACAAGTCCACACCATTTACCTGTCTAGTGAGACACTAACCGTAATATCTTTCTATAAGTGTTGTATAACAAACAACCTGCAACATATACCGGTAGGTACCGTATATTGTAACGATATAACGTAGAGAACATTTAAAATTCTAAGCACTTTAATGTAAACATCAACTCTTATACATACATCTTTATTCATATATACATATATATATATATATATATATATATATATGTGTGTGTGTGTGTGTGTGTGTGTGTGTGTGTGTGTGTGTGTGTGTGTGTGTGTGTGTGTGTGAATAAAGACAAAGGGAAAACTTATCCTAGCCGTCGCGTTTTATTCTCTGACGGACTTTATCAAGGCTAAGTCATTTGCGTTGAAAAAGTCACTCGGACAACGAAACGCTTTTCGATTGCAGGTAATTATCAAGTTTTATCGGATGCCGCTGTTGGCGGGAAAATAGGAAGCATGAAACTCATTATAAGGATTTGGGAAAAGTGAATGCTGGACACTCCTGTCTCAGATGGAGAAGAGACTTAAGTCAACAGAATTGTGGCTCTGCCGAAGGATGAAGATAATATCATAGAATGAACACGTGAACATTGAAGAAGTTTTAGAGATAATGAAAACAAAAAAAACACACTTATATTTCAATATTTCACATCCGAAAAGAGACAGTTTACATTTCTAGGGCACATAATTAGTAAAGAGTGCTTGGAAAATATGATACTCACAGGACATAGTGATGGCAGGAATAACAGGAAAACAACACAAGACATACTTATCTAGCTTGTGTAAATGGATGGTGGACAGGTGTGTGCGTGTGTGAATTCAATTTAACAAATTAAAATATCAGTAGTCTTATATATATAAATGCATTATCCTTAGGTGATCATGGCTCCCCACCCCATACACATATCTCTCTCACTCTCTCTCTCTATCTCTCTCTCTCTCTCTCTCTCTCTCTCTATATATATATATATATATATATATATATAGTTGGCTGGATGTGAGTTTGTGACCTTGATTTTCATGCCATTGCGATAACAATCACAACGGCGTGAAACCTATGGTCACAAACTCGCATCAATCCAACTAAATATGTTAGCTCTATCCAGCTATCTATATTGAGCGCTTTCCAATAAGTACCGCGCATATATAATATATAAATAATATATATAAAATTACACACACACACACATCTATATATATATATATATATATATATATATATATATATATATATATATATATATATATATATATATATATGAATAAAAAGAAAAGGAAAACTTATCTTAACCGTCACGTTTTGTCCTTTGAGGGACTTTATCAAGGCAAAGACATTTGCTTTGAAAAAGTCACTCAGAGAACGAAACGCGTAGCTAAAATAAGTTTTACTTTTGTCTTTATTCATACTGCACTTTTATAGATATACTCTATCTGAAATTTTAACACGCCCCATACACATATATATATTGTTGAGGTTTTTTGGGGCCTTTTAATTAGGATATTGTAAAAGTATTTACAGTCTATATGACTTCATCACGTATATTATGTGCCAAGTGCTCTTAATTAAAAATTGATAACCTTATTTTATTTTTGACGTAAAAGAAGTAAAAACAGCCATTTTCACCACCAACCTCATGCAGCGAACTGCAAAATTGTTGGTCCGTTACACTATCGATCAGACTATCATCCTGCTGGTGGATCTTCCTCCTAGATATCACCGTACCGATAAGGTCCTAAAACGAAGCATCTATCGAAAACCCTTCCATAAAAATGATCTCATAATCTTCATACCATGAAAACAAAATAAAATCTGGAATAGATATATGTTTCTCTTTATTACGAGCATGTAGAATTGTGTAGCCTTCAAAAACTAAGATGAAAAGAAACGCGATGGAATACAGTCCTTCAGTATCCTAATTAGTTTATATATATATATATATATATATATATATATATATAATGCTAAGCGTAAAGCTTACCGAATACACAAATTAGAAAAGAAAATAATATAATTAATTCTCTCTCTCTCACTCTCACTCTCTCTCTCTCTCTCTCTCTCTCTCTCTGATGCCAAATCTAACTAACGCCTTTATCCACTGCGCCATGTGTCCTTGAGGATACATGGCATAGTGGAGTATTAACATGGCACGTGGAACTAGAACAGTCTACCCCAGTGAGCGAAATAAAGAGTTCAGTTCGACATTCCGACCACCTGAAGAAGGCCGGAGCGTACAACGGCCAAAACCTTGTAATGAATATGGTGACAAAGATGAGGAAAATAGACCGAATAATGTAAATTAGCTTCTGTCGAGGTGCCAGACAATGTAAGACCCCCCCCCCCCCCAGCGAAGTTCTTGGATGTGCAGCCTGTATAATGGATAATGGCTCAGAATTGTTAATATATATATATATAATGCTAAATAGATATACTCTATCTGAAATAAAGAAAATAATATAATTAATTCTCTCTCTCTCACTCTCACTCTCTCTCTCTCTCTCTCTCTCTCTCTCTCTCTCTCTCTCTCTCTCTCTGATGCCAAATCGGCCAGGTTTCGATCCCGACTTGAGGCAATCGCATGTCTAGCCACACTGATGAGCTGTGATACAGCGAGACAGTCTGTCTGTCTATGACTAATTCAATTGAGCTCTCGGTGAGGAAGGGGTGAATTCATCAACAGTGGCTACTTCTGCTGCTAATGCAATGCTCTTCAACTAGAAACGAGCTCTCCTAGCTTTCGTATAGTAAAGACTTTAAAATTTCCCTTACTCTCTGAAGAGCGACGATAGCTTGGGAGTAAAATCGCTGACTGATGGCAAATCGGTCTTGTTTCGACCTCGGCTTGAAGCAATAGGATGTTATAGCCACGCTGATGAGCTGTGATACACCGAAACAGTCTGTCTGTGGATGACTACTCTCTCTCTCTCACACACACACACTCACACACACATACATATATATATATATATATATATATATATATAGATATATATATATATACAAATATATATAAATATATATATATATATCTATATCATTGCATAAATATTGCCTATTAGCTGGATGGTGTATTCGAACACTCTTTTCTTGGTTTAGCAAAAGGAAGTCATTTATTAGACGCAGATGTAATGAGGCCTGCCGTCACTGTCATATGTCCATTGTGTAAGTCTGGATTATCCCTGATGCTGTTTGTTTTACCAGCCAGCTTATTATATACAAGCAGATAATCAATCGGAATTAAAAACAGGATTCCTATTCACCGCCATATAAATGTTTTCATCGGCAGTGTATAGTTTCTGAAAGAAGAGTATGGGAAGTGTTGCGCCGACTTCCAATAGATGAAGGAATTTCGCTGTAATTATCTGTTGGCCATTGACAGAGATTAACTTTTTCAAAACTACTAACAAAATAATCCCCTTCAGACATATCAGGACAACGAAAAGCAAGTGAATCGGATATGTTTTCGAAAGCAATTGCACAAAAATGACAAAATAAAATGATATTTAGTAAAATAATCGTTTAAGTCTAGAATAGGAATTGTATCTAATACCACTCTAGATTGGGGGAGGACCTGGATTTATTGGTAATTGTAATAAACAAGAATCACCAGTCTATATATGGGGTGTAACAGAAAAATTGTCCAATTCTTAGATTAAGCTTTGAACCGCTGTAGCTTAAACATATCCATCTCACTCACTGACTCACTTACTGTCTACACACACACACACACACACACACACACACACACACACACACACACACACACACACACACACATATATATATATATATATATATATACATATATATATTGGGTGTAACAGCAAAATTGTCCAATTCTTAGATTAAGCTTTGAACCGTTGTAGCTTAAACATATCTTACTGTAATTCTCCGTTTTTTTTATAACACTATTGAACTTTTAAAAAATAAGAATGTATTTAGCTCTAAGTTGAAATGATGATCCCCCTTGCTGTTTTGACCACCTGATCCAGCTTTTACTGTACCGTCTTTTTTTTTAACTTATTCACCGTTCTCTTGATGGTTCTTGAATTGGTGACTTTGAAGATGGAAGTCAGAGTGGTACCATTTCTGAATAATCTTTTTCCCCGAAACCATTGCTCATTTGAGAAGACACAGTTGAGCTAACACAAAACGATTTTAACCTCTTCTCTTTCTAGCTGAATAACCCAAAGGATTTTTCAGTGAATCTTTCGACAAATGGTGTTAAAATGGTTAAACATCTTATCTGAAAAGCTGTGAAAAAGAAACTCAATTAGTTGTGCTTTTTAGTGGGATGGACAATTATTCCATGCTATTACACGATTTAGACAATTTTGCTGTTACACCCGGTATATATATATATATATATATATATATATATATATATAGAGAGAGAGAGAGAGAGAGAGATAGATAGATAGATAGATAGATAGATAGATAGATAGATAGATAGATAGATAGATAGATAGATAATTGTGCATTTGGGCAGTAATCCCTGTTTTATAAAAGTTTCATTAAAAAAAAACAAGTTACTGTGTTTAAGATTTTTAGTTAATTTTTCTTGAATTCTTAGAATTTTCTTCTTACCTGGTCACAAATTATGTAGACATTGTCCAAATCTTTTGTATATCCGAGGGCTTTCGGCTATACTTTTAGCCTTTATCAAGGATAATTTTATAATTGCTTTAAACTGAACATATGGATTGTTTTATGCGTGTATCTAGAGTTATAGGTGTCTTTTATTTTCAAACACAGTCAACACGTATTTTCCGTGTTCATAATAGATATTATTGAGTGTTGGCTTTAATAAATTGGGCCAGAAAGAATCCCGAACAAGGAAAGAAAAAAGAATAAACGAGTAAAAGGCAAATACCTACATGCACAATAAAGTGCGCAACGTCTAGATTACCTGGGAAAAAAATCAAAAAGGCTTCACAGCGTCAACTCCTAACAAAGTACTGTCCGAGTTATTACTCGAGTTTCCCGCTTTCCGTTCATAATGGTAGTTCTTACAAAAATATAAATAATATTACGCAGAGTTTAAAATGGCTAAAGCAGTAATGAACATGCTAACCAATACTCGACGCTAATGTAATCTATCTTTATTTCTGAAAATTAGCTTCTGTATCTGTCTATATTTCTGAGATGAGTTATTATGTACACTATTTACATTATTCAGACTATTGTCCTCATCTTTCTCGCCATATTTATTACAACATTTTAATGGCCATTTAGTGCCATGTTTAATGGATGTCAGTTATCAGTTATCTCCTGTTAATTCCCCTCTGAAAGTTCTCCACTGCCTTAACCGGGTATTGAAATCACACTCTTTGGGTCCTGTCACTAGATCTAACTAACGCCTTTATCCACTGCGCCATGTGTCCTTGAGGATACATGGCATAGTGGAGTATTAACATGGCACGTGGAACTAGAACAGTCTACCCCAGTGAGCGAAATAAAGAGTTCAGTTCGACATTCCGACCACCTGAAGAAGGCCGGAGCGTACAACGGCCAAAACCTTGTAATGAATATGGTGACAAAGATGAGGAAAATAGACCGAATAATGTAAATTAGCTTCTGTCGAGGTGTCAGACAATGTAAGACCCCCCCCCCCAGCGAAGTTCTTGGATGTGCAGCCTGTATAATGGATAATGGCTCAGAATTGTTAATCGGACAGCCGAATACTAATTTCAGTTTGGTACGTTATATTTACTTACGCGAAAATATTCTTGGAAAAGACACACCTCCCAGCTATGGGTTAATTAATCATTACTATCTCCAAGCAAAATATTCTTACAATCTAAAATTATTTTATGGCTTTAATTACCCTGAAACGAGCTGATAAGCTGTAGAAAACGAACCAATCAATAAGATTACGTCGATTCAGTATAAAGTTAAATTTCTTGGGTTACCAGTTGACAACGAACTTACGACGGCACTGACAGTGGTCTTGCGTGACTAGCTTACTAAACAGTTATAGTGAGTAATAAGTTAGTCTAACCCAAAGCTGCAAGGTACTCAGTGGGGATCGAACCCGGTTCGATATTAATTATCACCAAATAAGCGTGCCAATCACAACTGACATGCCCTTTTTTAGATCTCATATATCGATACCTGGCCCCAGCAGAGAGAACAAAACAGTTGGAGTTTAGTTACTCAAGGAAATTAAGTGAAACAGATATCAAAAAACGGTATGGCACATGGAATAAGCACAATCTACCCCCATGGACTAAATAAAAGGTTCAGGGCGAAATTCCAACGTATATCACCTGAAGAAGGTCGGAGTGTACAACGGTCATAACGTCGTGAATAAAGCAATAAAGATGAGGACCACAGTCCGAACGATGTAAATAGTTTAAATAGTTACAATACGTCAATCCAGAAATATAGACACATACAGAAAGCCAATTGCAAAACGCTTTTTGTGTGAGTTGATAAACAATAAACTGG
>OZ038485.1:47581257-47693757 GCA_964036315.1 Acanthosepion esculentum
CGGACCGTGATCGTGATGGCGGTGGCGGCGGCGTCGGTGGTGATGCAGGGGTGACTGTCTGTTTAGTCGACGATGGGCGGCAGTCGAGATGGCCCTGTCAAGCATTTGGTAGTCCGTGTTTAGATGTGTGCGGGCCAAGCCGAAGAGGCGAAGAGACTACAGAATTTACGAGTAGGTTGATTTTAATTTAAAGGTATTTTTTTTATCCGTTTCGTGAGTACTGGAAAGTGAAGAAAGTGAAAGAGAGAGAGCGAGAGAGAGAGAGAGAGAGAGAGAGAAGGACAGAGGGAAGGACAGAGGGAAGGAAAGGAAAGGAGAGAAAAAAATGGCTGCAAAAACGCAAGATGCGGCTACAGCAGCGACATAGAAGCTAGACAAGGGCGGGAGCGGAATCCGAAGACGGTCGCGGAGACGACGGTAGTAGCAGTTGTAGAGGTGGTGCCTCTCACATGAGAGGAGACGAAAGACCCAGTGTCTGTACGCATTGCTACCACACCTACCTGCGAAGTCACTATAAAATTACTACTACTATTACTACTACTACTACATGAGCATTAGTAGTAGTAAAAGTAGATAAACAAACATACCAAAACACCAATGCATGGTATTCACGACTTGAGTAGGTGCACTTGGGCGCAATCTTTCAGTGCTAATTCGACCAGGATACTAAGGAAAATACAAGTAAATAAATAGAAACTGTTTTAACTACTCTTCCTCTCTCACTCTCTCACTCTCTCTCCCTCTCTCTCTCTCTATATATATATATACATATATATATATATATATAGATAGATAGATAGATAGATACCCTCTCTCTCTCTCTCTCTCTCTCTCTCTCTCTGTGGGTCTGTGTGCTACAATCATTCAAAACGTGGGTGATCATAGTTCACAACAATTTCTGCCTTCACCTACTCTCCTTATCAACCCCTTTTTTACTCCTCTTTTTCTTACACTCCTTAATATTACCTTTTTCTTACTCTCCTTGTTCTTCCTCTTCTTAATTCTCTCCCTATCTTACTCTCGTTTTTTCTATGCTTTTTCTTACACTTCTTAATATTACCTTTTTCTTACTCTCCTTTTTCTTACACTCCTTAATACTCACCTTTGAATTACTCTCCTTTTATTGCTCTCCTTATTTTTTTTTACTACTCGTCTTTACTTACTCTCCTTTTTACTTTCCATAATACTCTCCTATTTCTTACTCTCCTTCCTCACACTTCTTAATACTTACCCTTTTCTTACTCTGAAGAATGCTGCCCTTTTTCTTACTTTCCTTCAAATTCCTCTTTTTCTTACTCTCCTCTTTTTTCTCTACTCAGTACATCTTTTTCCTTAATAGTTTTCTTTTTCTTAATCTCCTATCTACGCTCTTTTTCCTTACACACCTTTTTACTCTTCTTAATACTCCCTTTTTTCTTACTGTAATTAATTAATACTCTCCTCTTTCTGACCTTCCTTAATACTCTTCATTTTTACTCTTAATCGCCATTTAACTTGATCCTTTATGACCTCTGTTTGTCTTGGTAGTTATTTCTGTGACAATTCTGTCAGCTCACAGTTCAATAGCTATACTTTTTCTATAGAACGTAGATGATAATGTTTCTCCACAACTTCCTTTAAATACTTGTTTCCCATTACCCTCTCTCTATGAAACTTTGTAACTTTTTTAATGTCATCCCAGATCTTTAATAAATATATATGCAGTTTATACTACGGTTAATGGATGCACCTCCCAAAATCTAGATGACCCAGCTCAGTCGTGGAAAGAATGACTCGTATCCAAAACAAAGCTAGTAACGTTGCAGCACCACCGAATAGATCCTAGATTTTCTACAGTATTTGGTTAGCGGTTGTCATCTCAATGAAACACTTTCCCTGTAACGTCTATTGAGACTAAAGCTGACTCGAGACATCAAGTAGAACTAATATATTCGTGCCATCGCTAAAGATGCTGAAAAATGGCCGATTCCTTGTACCACTCCGGAAAGATTTGATTTGATTGTTTAACGGCATATCACCTCTTTATGGGTCATTTAATGAGGAAATTTAACTTTCTTAGTATCTTGGAAGTAATAAAAATATGATATATGTTATTCTGCTTTCACAATTGAATACATGGTAGATCATACTCACATTTTGTGCAGGTACATGCCTGTATTGACATAATTTCTAGAGGCGGTGATATGTGTGTTTTATGTTACAGTCTAGTTAAAGTTATATTTTGAAATACATTTGAGAAATTGGATATTATATGGATTAATGTCATGAAGTTCTTTCATGATGGTCGTGTATGTTTAGTGGCATATCAATCTCCATATGTTATTTAATACCGAAATCTAAATATTTTGAACACAATTTTATGGATTCAACTACAGATAAAATATATTGTTTGTCATTTTGCTATAAAATTTATTGTTGGTAATTCTACTATAAGATTATATAATTATACTTTCATAGTGTTTTGATTCTGTTTGGGTGTCCGTATTTTTCCATAGTTGGGACCCTAGCAGAAGCCACCACATTGGGTCAGGGTGGGCCTGGGAACAACAGTAATTAAGAGGTTGTTCCACGCTACTTAAAAACTCCCGATCACAAGCTTTGCGGACGGATGTATTTTATCGTCATAATCAAGACTACTCCGAAAAGAACCTGACTTCTAGTGCTCTTGTATCAGACTAAAAACTGTGTATTGCTGTATTACATAGATTAGTACTGGCCAGTCGTCACGGTTCAGCATTGAAGGTGATGTATTGTTTCCCATCCTACAACCACTTTCCCCAGAGATAAAACGTTGCTACTCCCTCGGTACTCTATCGCTCTTTCAAATGTTCAGACCAGCGACATTCCTTAGTTCCACCAGTCGATACCTGACTGGTTAGCACCCGAAATGACGCGTACCCGGCATCAACACATTCTCATTCTCTTCGATGATCCTTTGGTAAAAAGGAACTTCATCACCAGAACCACCATCTTCTCCGACCACGACAATCTTAACCCATTCAAGTCTAAAGACAACCGTTATCTATCCTACATGTCTTCATAAATGCGCCACTTCTTCCTATCTTTACAATTGCAATAATTACTTTCAGTAAACTTTAGTGGCACTCCAGCCTTGTATTTGGGGAACAATATTAATAGCGCATGTCCGTTCAGGTCGTAGACGATCATGGCCCTCCACACGTTTCTTCATTATCGGTAAATTGCTTGAATTCTTGGGAAAATCTTGGGAAAATCGTGGAGTGGTTTCTCATCTTATTGCTTTAAATTCGGAGTTCTTGTGCGAGACTGGCTGTCAACTAAATCTAGAGAGAGGCGTCTACGTTGCTATTTAAACTATAGTGTAGCGAGAACAAAGGGAGTCCTGCCTTTCACCAAGTGCATTAGTGCAAAGGGAACATAACAAATTTCATCCCATGTCCCTTCAGAACGCGACCGATCATGGCTCTCCAAAACGCGACCGATCATGGCTCTCCAAAACGCGACCGATCATGGCTCTCCAAAACCTGACCGATCATGGCTCTCCAAAACGCGACCGATCATGGCTCTCCAAAACGCGACCGATCATGGCTCTCCAAAACGCTCTTTCTTTTGTAGCTCTTCGTATCTTTTCTATTTTCAGTATTCCACCCAGACACTGTTTTTTTTTTTATACATCTACACGATCTCGGCATGCAGGTTATTGTCTGTATCCATTTGTCCTTGTTACCTTCAACGTGTGCTGTGAGTGTCAAATTTTCCAAACCCTCTTTCCTCGGCATATGTCCCAGATATTTCAACTGTCTTTTTCTGGTTACCTATATAAGCATCCATCTGTTTTCATTTTCCTTAAAACTTCCTCGTTACTCACATGCTCTGTCCATGTTACTATCGGTATCATTTGGCAAAGATACATATCTGATGCCTCCTCTTTGTCTGTGAGGAAAATGTCCAGCATTCACTGTCATCTAGGACTATTAATATTGCATAGCAATTCAGCACTTTTTAAAAAATAAAACTTTCCTATTTCTTCGTACTTAGTTTTTGCTTAGTTTATTGAAGGCACCTTTCTCTGGTCCAATGTGCATTCGGTCTCCATTATTCAGTATCATATTTTCCATCCTCTCTTAAATTACTTCTTAGCTTTTTAATCTTCTGTACTTTTTTAATAGGTATCAACTGATGCAAGGCAGTAAAGCTTACTGGGGTTGCAGGGTGTGGAAGAATTAGGAACAGAAATATTAATAATGAGCTGGAAGAGAAAAGAGTAATCAGAATGACAGTAGGTAGCGATTGACATTGCATTTAAATTTTTTCTGGAAAGCATGAAGCCGGAAGATAGTTCCACAAGCGAGAAGTGCGAGAGAGAAAATCCTGTTAGTATAGAATTTGCGCTCAATCTAGCCAGCTCAACTTTAAATTTACGAGATCTCGACGCCAGTCTAGTGCCGCGCTTATATTCATAAGCTCTAGGTACCATAGCGAAGAGCAATTACCATGAAAGTATTGATAGAAAACACACAGAGAGCAACCGCCTACTTCGATTGGAAAGTGACTGAAGCCGAGCTGCCAGATCAGGACTAATAATATTGCTGGTTCTGCTTTGGATTTTATCAAGGATCTCAAGGTAAATAGCAGGGGCACCAGACCATATGTTGTAGCAACTTTTTATGCATGGGTGAATGGTAGACTTATAGGTATGTAATATAGATTCTGGAGATAAACATTTTCTCGCACGACGTAGTGAACCAATTTTCTTAGCAGCTAACCTAGCAATGGATTCAATATAGTCTTTCCACTTCACGTTAGCTGAGAACATCACCCCCACCCCCGAGAAGGCTCTACTATGTGAAATATGTAATTCGTAATTCTTCTCTTGCTGATAACTGTATTTTCTATAAGGAAATTGTCGAACATATTATCTCAGGTTCGCAGCGACATAGATACACAAAAAGATCTGCAGAAGTTATAAAATCGAAACGGCTAAACATCAACCGAGAACTATCACTGAGAATAGCGATGTCCCCATTGTCTGGAACATGCATGTCTTCAATGGCAAAGGAAAGTAACGCTGATATTATCATTAACAAGGACAGGGAAAAATGTTGGATGTTCATATCAATAGAAATAATTTAGTCAAAAGTGACAAAAAAGCCTAAAAGACCTGATAATGTGATCAACTTGATACTGGGAATGAATGCCGACAATAACACTAGACAGAGAAGGACCAGAAATCACGAAGAAGATGATGGGAAATTTCAACGAATCGTATATTCATGTGGCATCGACATCCACGCTAACGAAAAGATCAGCCGGTTTGTAACAACCCACATCAGAACCCACTACAGAAAGCGCAGGACGGAAGAGGAAAATACTATTATCCTATTATAACTATGCGTGTCCCTTTCTTCGTTAGTTCACACGATCATTACCCCGTGCCAATCCCTCATCATTTATTTTCTCCCGAGAAAACAAGGGAAAAAGATATTACTTGGTTTCTGCGAGAAAATGAAAGCAAGAAGGGAAAAAAGAAGTGGGGGACAGAGTATCAGATTAAGCTGTTAAGAACAGCCACTAAACTTTGATCTTCGCCAAAATGCCAAAAAGCGATGGTATTTTTCAGTGCGTCCACTTTGCTACCAAAATTGACACGAAGCGGAAGTTTAGAGGTCCATCGGCAATACCATGGAAAAACTATCCACCGCCTGGGTACTTCCCCTTTGGGGACGCTTCTGGCGAAGGCAATAAAGCAAGAACTGTTACTGTCTGGGCGAACAGACCCCTAGAGTTTGGGCTTAAATTTTTATAACCACCCCAAAGGTCGAAAAAACCGAGAAGCAATGGCGAACGCGAAAAAAAAACGCCATTTTTCAGTCGCACAGCTTCGAACAACGGAAACCAAGTAAGGCAATCGCCAAAAATCCAGTTACCATAAATAAAATAACATCATCTGTTAAATTAATTTTAAATTATTATTAAGAAAAATGTTCGCGAGAAGGGGATTTAGTTAGAAAGAAAGAAAGGAAGATAGAAGTGTTTTCTACCAATACCTCATAAATAATGGACTATTCCGCTTTGATTGAGTAGGAAAACAAAATACATTATTTGGTTTCAGTGAGAAAAATAAATAAATAAATAAATAAATAAGGAAGGTAAAATAGAAGTGTGTAAAGTCTCTGTCAGTGAAATGGAAATGTTGTCAATTTCAGATCTTTTCATTTGTACCCATTTCTTAAAATAACGAAAGGCATTCATATGTAGCATTGTTATTGGAATATTTTGTTAAACTTGTTAAGTTCAAATATTTAACGTTATGATAGTGTTGTAGAATAGGAAAAGGTTACTGATTAAAAATATCCAAAACGAAGGTTGAAAATGAACGTTAATATTTATAAAATGAACAACAAGATTCGCCAGCGGCGTGTAGTAAGTAATCAACTGCTAGTGATGAGCTAGAAGTGAATCAAGGTGAATCGCAAGTGAGTCCCACAGAGAATCTCAGTGAAGATATTCACTGACCTCCCCATGCGGTCATATGTGGCACAAGGCCGAATTCAATGTGGGGTATCCGAGCCTTTAGGTTCAGACAAAAATTTCCCGTAGACTCTGCATACACGGGTAGCTGTCTCCCCAGACGAGACTCTGCCGTTCGACATAACCTCGTCTGAGTTTGACAAGCACACTTGGAAGTGAATCCCAGAAGAGATATTCACTAACCTCCCTATGTGGCCAGATGTGGCAAAAGGCCGAATTTAATGTGGGGTATCCGCGCCCGTAGGTTCAGATAAACATTCCCCGTAGACCCCGCATACACGGGGTCGGGTAGCTCTTTCCCCAGACCAGACTCTGCCCTTTGACATAGCCTCGTATGAGTTTGACAAGGACACTTGGAAGTGAATCCCAGAAAAGATATTCACTAACCTCCCCACACGGCCAGATGTGGCACAAGGCTTAATTTAATGTGGGGGTGAACCAAGCCCGTAGTCTCGGGCAAAAATTCCTTGTAGTCTCCGTAAAAACCAGGTCAGGTAGCTGTCTACAATCCCCAGACGAGACTCTGCCCTTCGACATAGCCTCGTCTGAGTTTGACAAGCACACTTGCAAGTGAATCACTGTGAATCAACATACAGTATATTCCACTGTATTTATAAGGATTGGGGCACAGCCATTATTGCCTATAGGTACGGTATAACAGATAGGGACATTTCTACGGATATTTTATTATGATAAAACTCACTATGAGCCTCTCTGCTCATGCGATAGAATAGTGAGAGGGAGATAATGATGAAAGTTTGAAGGATGAGACATAGATGATAATTTGTGAATCGTTTAGATAATTGGGAACACCCTCAGTCAGAGGCGGACTGTGTTACCCGATCTAAAGGTATTTCTAACTGGGCCCCACCAACAAAATTATGCACTGCCCTTATTAAAACCTGCTGGCTACTTCGACATGGTGTAATATTTAGCAAAGTTGTCTCGCTACATCAATTACAACTGAACAGGAAGTTCGATCTTCAAAGGGTGTCCCATCCTTTCGACCTTGAGCCACATTCAAGCTACGCTTATTGAAACTTGTTGCCGTATCGGGCATATTTGGCTGTGATGCATATGCCTGGTATACCCTTTGTTATAAAGTTCGTATAACGCACGTAGTTGCTGCTTAGTAAAACTGAAAGTAAACATTAGAAACAAAAGTTTGAATGAAGAAGAGTTTAATCTTATGAGAACATGGATTGAGAATACCGTAGTTCAGTACGGCAATGCATAGGACTCAACGCCACGCCTTGCTACCCAGCGTTCATATGAGCAGATGTTCTACTCATAGCGGATGGACGAGTCCATGTTCAACGATTAATGTTGAGGAGGCCGGTCGTCTTTCTACACAACGCCCTTACAATGGCTGTCACGATGAGTGCACTGGACGTCATGTATTTATACCTCCTATTTTATTGGCATGCTGTTCGTTCATCCAATATTAATAATAATAATAATAATTATACATCATAAATACTCAAAGAACATAAAATAGAGAAAGAATTTGACAAAGTCCACAAATATTTGAATTTGAAAATAGCAGTGACAAGAATGTGACATTTCAAAAGAAATATTATTTCATGAGTTGAAGGCGCGTAGAAATGGTTATGAAGCATACTGACACGCGTTAATAAAACTGTAGGAAAGCTATCTTTATCTGAAAAATTAATCAATGGCTGAATGAGTTTTTCTGAAATATTGTATTTTTTCTGGACTAATGTATTACATATTGCTGTCATTATTATCATCATTTGTTTATATGTTTCCTGTTTTGTATGCTGTAGAGCCGGCTTCAAACTATGGTCCTTAGGTCCCATAGGAGAATTACTATTTAATTGACAGCACTTTTCTTAGTATACGGGATGTTCCTAGTAGGACTATCTTCAGGGCAACATGTATGGTGATATTACCTGGAACAGTGTTAGTAAAATTGTCTGTTTCGTTCCTCACGAGACCCACAGCTCTGTTTACTATTGGTACAGTCTCAGTTTTCATTCCCCACATCCTGTTCATCTTGATCTCCACGTCTTTGTATTTGGACAATTTCTCGATAATTTCCATGGAGGTGCTTCTCTCAGATGGTACTGCTATGTCAATAAGCATACTCTTCCTGAATTTCTTGTCTGTTATGATAATATCATGTCTGCTGGCTTTTATTTCCCTGTCAGTTTGAATTGGCATGTCTAAGAGGATAGTTACATCGTTATTTTAGGTAACTGTGTTTGGTTGGTGGTCAAACAATGAGTGGTTTCGATTTTCTGCTTCTTGCATATCTTCCTATGTTGCTATTTTGTTATGTCTGTGGGTATATTCATTTTTTGCCAGTTCCGGACACTCTCAGATAATATGGTCGACAGTTATATCATATTTTCCGCAGATCCTGTATTTCGGTTTAGTTCTATTATTGTTAATTATAATTATTGTTGTTAATAATAATAATAATAATAATAATAATAATAATAATAATTATTATTATTATTATTATTATTATTATTATTATTATTTCTGGTGTGTACAAATTTCGTTCTGTGTCCCGCCCAGAGACCTAAGGTTAGAAATCGCATCATGACATAGATAAAACCCTTCGTAAGGTGTGGGCTGTACTCGTGAGTACAATTTTTTGCATTTCTTTAAGGCATGGACTTCCAGGAATCCCTTCAATTAGTCTACTGGAATCTTTTCCAACCAATCCGAGGGCTCAAACTACAACAGAATTGTGGCTGTTTCCATGTGCCACATTTTTGAGATTTCGATTTCAAGGTTCTTTTATATTGATAGCTTTTTGAAGATCTTCAAAGATACATTGAAGTCTGCAGGGACTGTCATATCAATAAGAAGGTACTTTTTTTGCAGTCTCTAATAACAATGTATGGGCGGTTAGCTTTGTCCGTCTGTGTGTATTGTATAGTCCCATAAAATTGTAACAGGTTCTATCTCCGTAACCGGGTCTGGATGGGATTCATACCAATTTCTTTCAGTTTCCTTTCCGTATAAGTTGCAGATTTTCCAGTGCAGATATCATGCCGGGTTTTATATCCATTGGGTGCCAGTACTGCGCGATCTGATAAAATATGATCAATTGTTTCTGGATATTTATCAGGGAATCTGAATTATGCATTAACACAATATTTTAGTATGTGTGCTTGATAATTTCTAGTTAACAAGCATTGGTCCTGTGTAGCAAGGATAAAACCTTCACTATTTACATTATTCGGACTATTGTCCTCATCTTTGTCGCCATATTCATTACAACGTTTTGGCTGTTGTACGCTCCGGCCTTCTTCAGGAGGTTGGAATGTCGAATAATGTAAATAGTGTACATAATACCTCATCTCAGAAATATAGACATAAAACCTTCAGTTTCAGCTTTTGACCCTGTACTACATAGCCACTGATGGGTACGGGGTTTGTCTACATCAGCTTTTTTTGGTAATTGCAGGGTATTGACTATGAAGCGGTTTATCTTGCCATTGTTTCTGTATCTGGTCGGTTGCATTTGTCTTTATTATTATTATTTTTAGTAGTAGTAGTAGTAGTAGTAGTTTAATTATTATTATTATTATTATTATTATTATTATTATTATTATTATTATTATTCATGGAGTATGTTCATATCCCATTTTTGATCATTGTTAGATAAATATGAGTGATAGCGAGTCTCCTGAAATTTTGAGAGCACCTATAAATCTCTTCGCCAATCTCAGCAACGCCGCAATTTGTAAAATCTCAAGTCTTCCTTGATTTTCCATGTAACCATCCTTATCTTTTACATCCCCCGAGCAATGTCCTGCTGACATTTTCCTAATTTTTCCTACTCCCTAGTGTTCACTCAGCATCCTCTGAAACGGCTACGTTTTGTATCCGTCGACGCAATTATTTTATCCAGTCTTCTCGCTTGAATTGGTTGGTTAGTCTGGATGTCGAAATTTCTAACCAGTTTCCAATTGTTAACTAATGTGACAGAACGCGTATGCTGGCCTCAAATTGCAAACCCTATCATAATGGCAAGAATTCTGACGACCCGAATTTAGTGTGGGTAGGCTGAACACCGTAGGCGTAGAATTCTGGCAGTGATTGGTTGTGCTTTTTTAAGTTTTAATAGAAAACCGAAAAACGCGCCAAGACAGTGAGTATAGTTTCAAGAATGGAAGACTGAAGACGTCTCGCCGCTCTTAGATTATTTAGTGCAACATGCCATAACATAATAATGGATAGTTGATTAACCTTTCGGCTTTCGTCTATTCTTTCCCCATCTCCGTCTCGCTTCATCCAAGAAATGATGCTATTATAACTGTGTCACCTGCTCCGAAATAAATTAAAATGAAAATAAACTTAAAACCAAAAAATGTCCGTCATTCATTCTTTATTCTTGATTTGTTTTACGTTAAGATTTCGCGTAGTACCTTCACATTAAAATTTGATATTTAAAAAATATTCTTAAACAATGCCAATTATTTTGTATCTAGTTAAGCAACAGAAAACATTCTAAATATTCTGTTAAATATAGAAAAATTAATGCTAATAGATGCCATTTTAGCGGGTTTTTTTAAGATTAACGACAAACAAAAAACAACGTTGTTCATCGATTTCTAGCGTGATCATGAACTGAACGAAAAACAAATTCTACTTTTCGATGAGACCAATAATGCGTTGACTGCATTCTCTGTAGAGTGATATTTCCCGCCAAAGGAAACATTTACCAGGTGGATGCTTGAGGATTTGCGTATAATTCATATCAATGTTTACCTACAGACTCAATTATAAACTCAATCAATGTAATCTGAACAGCAAAATCGACAAATGTTTATCAGCTTACCCAAATGTAAACATGACTAATGTTTATCTATTGACCCAAGTATAAACACGGCCAATTCTTAATTATAGACTAAACTTGACAGTGTTTACCAATATTCTCAAGTATAAACTGGGTCAATGTTTACTAAAAAGATTCAAATAGAAACACAACCAATTCTTAATTATAGACTCAATGATATACATGACAGTGTTTACCTACATACTCAAATATAAACTGGATCAAAGTTTACTAAAAAGATTAAAATAGAACCACAACCAATTCTTAATTATAGACTCATTGATAAACATGACAGTGTTTACCTACATACTCAAATATAAACTGGATCAAAGTTTACTAAAAAGATTCAAATATAAACACGAGGAAAGTCTCAAGTGTAAACACAAACAATGTTTACCTATAAACTCAAGTGTAACGGCTATGATCTTTTTCCTTTAGACTCGCGTATACTAAAAAAACGAATTTTGAAATTAAATATCCCTACAGTGGTTGATATATGGTAACACGAACCCGGAAGGCAAAAGAACTAAAAACAAGTGAAATAATAGAAACCTATGCAAAATTAAAACTTTATAACTTGTTGTATGATGTAGAAAGGTAATCGAAGCCTCAATCCTCCCAGATCAATCATACCCTCAGAATATTTATTGGAAACAGAGTCGGTCCTTTACAGTCAAATCTACCAACTACCTAGCAAAAAACCATATGGCAAGAAATGACTTGAGTCTTACTGGCAGTGGTTAGGCACGATGTTCTTAGACATGTTAATATATATTAATGCAGAACAATTGGAAATTTAAAACAGGTGACGGAAACGCCGAATATTAAAATTCTCGGAGTTGATAAAACAAGGTGGGGAAAAATGTGGCATTCATAAGGGGCTTTTACAGAATCGTATGCAGAGGAGGTAAGAGGAAAAAAGAGGAAGCGAACTAATATTAGATAAATACAAAAGTAAGTGTGATTTACATTACTAATAACTGTCAGATTCGGTTTGGTGTAACCGAGAGGGAAGCCATTTAATGTAACAATCACAGTACTATATAATAAAAAACACAGAAAAATAGATAATTTCCAACAATGTTACGCAATAACAGTCCTTCTACAAGTGAGTGCTGGAAAATCTCCTCACGGAAATATTGTTCGACAGAAGAGAAATGTGGTCCTACAGAAGGATGCTGAGAATACCATAGACCGAGCATGTGAACAACGACGAAGCTTTAGAGAAAATGGAAACAAGAAGAACACTTATACTAAACATAAAAAAGAGACAGTTGAGATTTCTGGGGCGCATAATGAGAAAAGGGGAACGGGAAAATTTGATACTCACAGGACAGAACGAGACAGAATCTCTCTGTAGCCGGGTGGTTAAATCATACCAAATCAGGTGGTGATTCCTCCTGCAAAAAAGCATACATGGTTCGCGGGATCGGATCCTACGGAGGCAAACATATTCTTTAAGTTTTCTCCAGTCAGCAGGACGGTAGACGGAATAAATGACCCGTTCGGCAGAGAAGGGGCGTATTCAATATTTGATAATTTTGCAGTAATATACGCTTAAATGTTTTAGGCAGTTTTGATCAACATTTCTTTTCATGGTTAGCCGTAAGAAATTGTAAATATAGGAAAACCTTACACTTAAGTAAAATAATAACAATAATAACATTTATTAAGAATTTATTACAGATGATATCAAATTTTACGGAAACATTGTTGACAATTACGTATTTAGTGACATAACAAATAAATAAAGAGAACAAATTTTGATGCTATATTCAATTTGTTGTTAGGTATTTTTCATTTTCTCCTTTGTTATTGGCAGCATTTTAGAATAAGTTGCCTGCAATGCTAAGTTTCCAAAGTTGAACAAACTGGAGCTATTTCGTTTACACTTTGTTACCTCTCTTTTCCATTGTGGTATTTAGATCGCTTTCTACCAGTTATTTTTTGATGGGTAATAGCGAAATTCTTAAATTTAGAATGATCTTATTCCATTTGAAAAAATAAAGCCTATAAAAATGAATAATTTAAATTAATATACGATCTAAAATAAAATATTTGACAAAAAAATCTTAATGATTTCACTATAATTATGTAACAGTAACGTAATAATATTCCACAGACAAATCTACGGTTTATGTTATCTCATATAATTGCAAGGTTCTGAACTATAAACCTAAATTGAGCTTGAAATATTGTGGAATCGGCTCTGAGTTTTTGTAAAATACTTGGATATGATATAATGAAGAAATTGCAGTGACAACAAAACAATTATCAATTTTTAGTTGACTACACTCCTCCTACGCCTAACGTATCAAAATACAGTTTAATAAAAATGGAGTACCTATTCAAATGCACTAAAATTATCATTAATTTTATATATATATATATATATATATATATATATATATATAGAGAGAGAGAGAGAGAGAGAGAGAGAGAGGAGAGAGAGAGAGGGAGAATAGGAGGGAGAGAGAAGGAGTTCATAAAATTCGTAAGTGCGATAGCCGGAAACAACAGATACACAAATGCTGGGCAGATTAAGTTTCAACACTTAGAATGATTGCATTTAGGTCAATTGTCTGTAGGTCAAGGAGACAAAGCGGAAATTGTGTAAGGAAAAGTTTTCGTTGAGTATAACCAGTGCACAAAGAGGAGTATAGGGATAGAATAGTATATAGGGTTAGAGAGTATATAGGGATAGAAGAGTATATAGGGATAGAAGAGTATAGAGATAGAGAGTACGCAGGGACAGAAGAGTATAGGGATAGAGAGTATACAGGGATAGAAGAGTATAGGGATAGAGAGTATATAGGGACAGAAGAGTATAGGGATAGAGAGTATATAGGGACAGAAGAGTATAGGGATAGAGAGTATATAGGGATAGAAGAGTATAGGGATAGAGAGTGTATAGGGATAGAAAATATAGGGATAGAGGAGTATATATGGATAGAGAGCCCCATATCTACAACCAGTCGAAGATAAGCGGAATGACCATCGTCTTTTTTTTTTAAAAAGTTGCTAATATTCTCCCTCTTAAACGTTCGATTCCATGCACTATCCTGTATTGGCCTCATCAGCCATCAGCGGGCCTGCGTCACAAATTAATCTTCGTTCTGAAAGCCAACGCCAGCACAACCAGACAAGCAGAGTTCCCGATTTTCTATCCATGAAAACACAATATGTGCAAAGATGCTGGACAGAAAACAGGCGAGAAGGAGAAACAGTGAGAGTAAAAGTCCTAATCAAAACAACGTGTGCCCGGTTGAAGTTAGAAATAAACAACCCTGTAACAAACAAAATGAGATCTTCTTCGACCTGAAGTTTAAGTTGACAATGTGCAAGTTATTAATAAACAAACACGTGCACTTTGGTAAACACATGCAAGAAATCCCACAGATTATCGAAAACAAAACACACACAAAAGAGCTCAGTCTCGCGAAATCGTACTCACAAAAGGTCACACACTTTCGAAAATAGATTTCCCAAAGTAGAGTCAAAGCCACGTATCGAAAATAGGAACATAAAAGCCCTGCATCACCTAAAAATACAAACAAAAGCACATAGACACTAGAAGATGTAATTAAGTACACAAAAAGACACACAATTGCACATTCTCTTGTGAAGACATCTATCACGGCCCACTATCTGTCAGAAACGGACACACCGATCCTCAATCTCTGGCAAAAATATAAACGAAAACTGGCACACAAGAGTCTAGACTGTAGTAATTACATATACCAAAGCCAAAGGACTCGAAAGTAGGCAAAAAAGAAAGCCTATAATCTCGTAAAGACACACACCAATGGTCACAGACTTTCGAAAAAAGACACACAAAAGCCTAGTCTCTCGTAATTACACATACTAAAGCCCAGGAACTCTCGAAAGTTATCAAATAAAAACCCTATTCTCTCGAGAAGACACGCACCCAGAATCGCAATCCCACAGACACGTGAAAGAGGCACACAAAATACAAACCTTCCGTAAAAGATATTTGCCAAAGCATACGATGTTTCGGAGAAGGCCAAACAACACACTGCAGTTATCACAGATTCTCGAAAAGGAACACAGTCTTCTAGTTTTTAACGACGCGGAGCAAATCCCAAGAACTGTCAACAAGTGACAAAGTCTCTCGAAAAGAGCCACACAGGAACACAGTCTCTCCAAAATACTCAAACCAAAACACGCAAGCTCTTGTCAAGTTGAAAATCCATGCAAAAAGATTCGCATGAAGACTCACCTCAACGTTCAGAAACACACGTAAATACGCACGCACACAGAATTTGATAATGACAGAATTTTTTAAGACACACACAGCCATATATTACACCATTTCGCCAAGATACACCGCCATACCTTTGAAGACACCCACATGCCAAGAAACTCTTTTCAATATAAGCACAGCCGATTGACAGCATCATAGATACGTTCGAAATCATGTAATTGCACACAATCAGATGACGAAACAAAATCTCGGAATAACACGCTCTCGCTCAGATATGAGAGATCGCCTACACTAATTATTTCCTGTAAATACATGCGGAATATGGCAGATATGCACATTTTTCGTGCAACAACCAACACAAAACAGATGAGCAATGCATCAGAAGTCGCGTCTGTAAATGTACATCCACTCACTATCCAAGATTGAATGTCGGTAACTACACAAATACACCCACGCAAGCTACACAAACAAAAAAAATCGATTATCTTTCGAACTCTGATCTATCAGGTGGTTCGTTGTAGAAAATCATTATATACATACATATATATATATATATATATATATATAATTGTATATATATATATATATATATATATATATATATATATATATATATATATATATATATATATATATATATATATATATATAATTGTGCATTTGGGCAGAAAACTCCATATAGGAGTTTGATTGATTGAAAACGACAGACAAGTTACTGCGATTAAGCTTTTTTATTCATTTTTCCTTGCATTCGTACATGTGTTTTCTGTTCTGAACATGGACTGTGTAAAAACTGTCCAAATATTCTATATATCCAAGCGGTTTCGGATAATCTATTAGCCATTTCAAAGTTGTTGTTATTTTAACTATATCAGTAGATTTTTATACATGTAAATATATATATATATATGTATATATATGTATATATATACACACACATACACACACACACACACACACACACATATATATATATATATATATATATATATGTGTGTGTGTGTGTGTGTATCCTCCTTGGGTCTACCCATACGGATTACCTAGTTTTTCGTAAACTATATATATATATATATATGTATATATATATATATATATATATATAGTTAAAAATAAACAGTTGAAAAACATCATTGATAATGACTAATAGAGTAGTCGAAAGATCTCAGATATATAGAATATCTGGATAGATTTTCACACTGAATAAATAGCTTAAATGTCTGACCATTCGTCCTTTTCGAAGAAAAATATTCATTGAAAACACAATTATCCTACGCCAAGAAAATAAATTAAAACTACATATCCTCGAAGCAATCTCCATAAAAATATTGAAACCGGGCAGCGAATAGAAGCAATGTTCTAAAAGGCCTATAAAAAGAACAGTTATCGCGCTTTAATGCACGCTTGACCATTACATACCAAAGTAAAAGAAAAAAATTCCATAATGGATAACTTTTCTCGTTTTAATGAATACTAAAGCATAACTGTCAGCCGTTGCATTTAAAAGCAAAAGAAAAAATCACATAGTTTTTGCTTTACGAGTTGCACCCAAGATGATGGAAAGTACTTGGCAAATAAAATGGAAAGAGGTGGAAGGTACTTTGGAAATAAGGTACTTTGGAAATAAAAGTGATTCCTACTGTTACAGTGCATTTCTTGTTCATTCTTGTAATACACTGAGCACTGTTTCGTTAACACCTTAAATTAAATAAATATTTATTTGGTCATCTCTATATGTACGTTTCACACTCACATATAGTTGCTAATATCTCGTTATTCAGTTTATGTTCACACACACACACACACACACACACACACACACACACACACACACATATATATATATATATATATCTATATATATCGTTTACAAAACTATATAATATACTATGCTGAATATAACATTAATCAGCTAAATGATAATTTTGATATTTGCATTAATCATATATATATATCTGTGTGTGTGTGTGTGTGTGTGTGTGTGTGTGTGTGTGTGTGTGTGTGTGTGTGTGTCCAGGGTTTAAATGTGCAGCTCTGAATAGAGTCTACCCAAAATACCTTTCTGGCATCAGAAGGCTGTTTTGGGGCAGACTTTATTCAGCGCTGTTCATTTACACCCTGGATTAAACGCTCTGAAATGAATTCGGTTGTCCTGTGCAGACATTGGCTAGATGATTTACCCTCCCTACAACCGTGCAGGTTTGGTTTGCTTGGCAAATTGAACTCGCCCGGTGGTATATAGTGTTTTCATCTTGTTACAAGTCACTGACTACCTGATGATTGTGTGTGTGTGTGTGTATGTGTGTGTGTGTGTGTGTGCGTGCGTGCGTGCGTGCGTGCGTGCGTGCGTGTGTGTGTGTGTGTGTGTGTGTTTATATTAATCAATATATATATATATATATATTGATTAATACATATATATATATATATTGATTAAAATATACTTATATATATATATATATATATATATATATATATATATATATATATATAATTACGCGAATCATTCATACGAAAAGCAGATAATGAAGTTAATGATATGGCAAGAATCACTCTCGCAAACAATTTTTAATAATAAAATACATTAACCTCGAAACCACAAAAGAATTCTCATATTACTATATTAGTACAAGAACGCACAATTTAAAAATTTTAAAAAATTCAACCTCAGCGTCGTGACTGAACGCTCCAAATGTATTCTTACAGTTAACAATATCACATTTCTAAAAAAAACACTTCTTTCGGATTACACTTTATCTTTCGATGTCCTGTTATTACCTGGATGTAAAAAACTTACCTATTTCCCTACCTGAGGATGATCGTATGAAAGGATTGAAAGTTATGCTAGTAGTAAAAAAAAGACCTGATAAAACCGCAATTTATAAACAAGGATCATACTATTCATTAACAGATTCGAGGTTAATGTATTTTATTATCAAAAATTGTTTGCAAGAGTGATTCTTGCCATATCATTAACTTCATTATCTGCTTTTCGTATGACTGATTCGCGTAATATAAATTGAACCCGCACCACATAATTGATATATATATATATATATATATATATATATATATATATATATATATATATATATATATATATATATATATATACATTTAATAATCTAATTATTCAATTATGAATGAAAAAAACATCCCTGATAATGGCTAATGGAATAGCAGAAAGCGCTCGGATATATATTTGGACATATTTTACACATTTTGTTCAGAAAAATTGAATAAAAAGCTTAATCTCAGTATATTATCATTTGTCTTTAATTTAAGCAAAGAAAACTTTTTATATTTATTTTTCATGTTCAATTTTTCTGCTTTTCTTGCAGTTTTATGAGGACGAGTAGAGTGTAAAAACTCTCCGTGCTACTTATTCTGACAAGTGCTTTCGGCCAGTTCATTACCCATTTTCAAGGCGCTCTTTTTTAGTATATTTTCCGTGTTTGTGTTCTGAGCTGAGTTGTTCAGAAGTATTGGCAATTCTGAGACGTGCTGGATGTCGGAGTGCCTTCAAACCACCGCCAGAACGTTCAGACCTATTTCTATTTTTGTTTGATTTAATCATTTCACACCAAGAATGGCGATAATGCCACTAAGACGCAAGAGACTACTGAGAGGGAAAGAGAATGAGAAAGATTTTGGAGAAAGAACCGAAAATCCAACCATGAACAGAAGACAAGTGATAAACCTCTACTCCTGTTCATAAGACGGAGAAGGAGTGTGAACCGGGCGATCAATGCATGTAAGATTGTAAGATGACATTAACTGTTTTATATAGTTCTATTATCTTCAAACGTTTGTTATATTTAGATGCTGTTTTAAACAATGGCAAGAATTTTGTTATAAGAGCATAAGTTGTGCGTGAGTATTTAACTTGTTTTCTTATTGAACAAAGATCACTTAAGTGGGTTGTTAGACACCGACTAAACGATGTTATCTTCTGGCCAATGTAGGCGTTATAGTTGTTTGTTTGTATTTTATTATTACAAGAATCGCAATCGTGTATGGGGCAACAAAATTGATAAACTACATTGGTAATTACATGGTTGACAGTTATTAATTATCTATGAGGTATTAAATGTTTTACACCTTTACAAGGGTCGACTATCTTGTATTGTTATATGATGTGGTCTATAGCGAATTCGCCATGTTTATTATTTTTCATCTACTTACAGCAAAAGATATTAATGTGTGGATGTGGTGTAAATTTGGTCGTTTGATAGATTGATTTGTGTTTTTACGGCTTATCAACTTTTTGAGGTTATTTAAAGCCGAAACATATTTTTGGTTTGCTATAATTTATTGGCCATTATAATGATCTGCTGATCGAATTACTTTTTGACCTTTGAGAAGAACCGGATTTATACCTTTCCCAAGTTATTTGCACATAACTGACTATAATGAACACGAACAGGCACTGGCCAGTTTCAACGTTGCTTAACTTCACTGATCGGACAAGATCCTATGTTTCAACGTGGTATGGCCGTAAAACTTTTTAGTGCTAGTGTAGTTTAATTTCTATAGGAATACTTAATGGCGAGATTTTGTGAATGGCGGTACAGGGGACAGAGCCTTAGCAAAGAGAGAAAAACTGCTTAAAGCCACATATGATAGGAAGCTGTAGAGAGCCATGGTCGTCTATTTTCTGAAGAGACGCTTGATGAGAATAATCATTATGTAAAGATTTTTTCAGTCTCTTCATCCTCATAAAAAATTGGGAGTGATCACTCTAAATATTTTGAAGATCTTTGACAAAGTGCAGTACTTGGGATTGCTAAAAAAAACTTACCAGTTACGTCAGTGTGAGCACTATCAGTTATAGAGTTCTTCATGTCGACTAAATTTATGAAGGTCGTCGTTAATAGGCATTCCTCTCAGGCATATGTGATGAATGCTCCCCCAATCCCGTTGAAGATGCCCGCCCAACAACTATCGAGCAAACCTCAGTTACAGTGTCTGGGAGAGGGCACTTAATCTGGTGCGATTAACAAGTGGAACAATGCTAGAAGGCTCAAATTTTCGATAACGATGACATGTGACTACTTGCTAGCAAACCCGTTGACGGATTTCGAACGATTTCCTTCTATACAGTTCCATTCCAAAGGTTTGGGTCAACCAGTTTTAAATCAATTTCCAAAGGTACCGCACGCACGCACGCGCACACACACACACACACACACACACACACACACACACACACACACACACACACACATACATATACATATATATTTATATATATTATAGTAAAAAAAAGGAAGAACAGTAAGATATGTAATCCGGTGTTGTTGAAGATGAAACAGAACTAATGCTTTTAATTTCATATAATTGAATTTGAAGTTTTTGTTTTCTGTTTTTGAAACATGGTAATTCCTGTGTAGCGATTAAACCATATTTTTAAATCAGTTAATTTATAATATATATATATATATATATATATATATATATATATATATATATATATATATATATATACATACTTTACAATTGAAATTAAGATACCTTCAGGCTAAAGGTATCTTAATTCCAATTGTAAAAAAAATTGCTTTGTTTAATGAAAGTGAACATTGAGCGCTCTTTTGTGAGTCAGTTTTAACATATTTCAAATTCTATGTTGTGTTAATAGGACTCGCCTGGATTATACCAACGGATTACTATATATATATATATATATATATATATATATATATATATATATATATATATATATATATATATATGTGTGTGTGTGTGTATGTAAGTATTTTTGTATGAATATACAGGGTGCGATGGGTAAATTGTCACTAATTTATATATTTAATTTCTAGCATGCACGTTGTTTTGCTTTTTTATTTTATTTTGTCGACTGCACAGTATAGTAGGGTCAGTTGGTCACCGTCTGTGAGAAAAAGAGCATCATGACGCTATTCACTCAATTTAGAAACGGCATGCTGTACTGCTTAGCATTCATGCCGGAAGCTCCAGTACGAACATTCCAGAGTGTTGGGGTGCTGATCCGAGGACAATGTAGAGAATTCTGAAAGAGATGGATGAATTTAATGGTGATTACAAATGTAGGGCAGCTCAGAAAATACATTTGGATCGTTCTTATAAGAAAAGAAATCCCGAATTTGTTTGTGAGGACCTCAGACACAACATGGAGACTTCCATCAAGTGACTGGAGGAGGTAGTGCTGCCCTGTGTCAAGAGGGTGCTTGCTGGAAGACCCAATGTCTGGCAACAGGACTTTTATCCATGTCACACAAGCAGGAGAACCAAGCGACATCACCCCTTACATCTTGCCACCTAACTCCCTAGACTGAAAACTCCTGGATTATTATGTGTGGGGCGCATTTGAGCAAGAGACCAACAAAACTTCTTGTAGCACCAAAAATGAACTAAAGGCAAGGATTATGGCAGCATTCACCAACTTACACAAGGATACCGTCCACAAGAGTTGCAACAGATTTCGAAGTCGTCTAGAAGCTGTGGACTCTTTAGTATTTCAAGATATTTTTGTGTAATTTTGGTAAATATATCTGTTAAAATGAAATGTCAGTATTATTTCCATTTCTGCGTAATTTATCCGACAATTTATCCATCGCATGCTATATATATATATATATATATATATATATATATATATATATATATATATATACATATATATATATATATATATATATATATATATGTATATATATATGTATATATATATATACATATATATATACATATATATATATATATATATATATATATATATATATATATATATATATGATTAATGCCAATATCAAATTTATCACTTAGCTGATTAATGTTATATTCAGCAATCAGACTACATAGTTTCGTAAACGAACATTTTTGTAATCGTTCCATCCACTCGTCAGGAGACATCAGTAATTGTCTGCCGATTTTATCCCTTACCTTATTTTTTTATTCTGTTTAAAAAAATAATTTATGCGCTCTTCATTGATTGATTTTTCTTCTTTGCGTTTCTGTGTGTATGCATACGTGTGTATGTGTGTGTGCGTGCGTGTATATACGTCTATGTATGTACACATGTGTAGAAAAGTATATACAGTGTAACCCGGATATAAGAGACGCTGTTATAAGAGAAACCCGGATATAAGAGAGATTTTATATGGTCCCAAATTAGAGCCTGTGTTAATAAAAACGAAATAGACCAAATCCGGATATAACAGAAACCCGGATATAAGAGACTTCTTCTCCGGTCCCGACAACTCTCTTATATCCGGGTTACACTGTATATATATTATATCTAAGAAAATAAATATATACAGTGTAACCCGGATATAAGAGAAACTCGGATGTAAGAGAGATTTTCTCTGGTCCCAAATTAGAGCCATACTTACCTAAACAAATGTAGACCAAACCCGGATATAAGAGAAACCCGGATATAAAAGACTTCTTCTCCTGTCCCGACAACTCTCTTATATCCGGGTTACACTGTATAAGAAAAAATATATCTGAGAAAATATATATTATATATATATAAGAATATATATCTGAAGGTTTAGCGTCCTAGGTATGACGATAAACTACATCCACGTCCTGGGTATGACGATAAACTACATCCGCGTCCTGGGTATGACGATAAACTACATCCGCATCCTGGGTATGACGATAAACTACGTCCAACCAAAAGGCTGTCGATCCGATCAATCGGCTGGTCATTTCATGCCCCATCACATCTAAGCCATCCCAAAACTACTACAACTTACAATTAACGTTCCCTCCCAAACTCTACACTAAATATACTAACACCTTACCCCTAAAATGTGATGGGAAACAATGATGTTGCCAGCTATACGTTTTTGAAACGATGATGTTGCCAGCTATATGCTTTTGAGACAATGATGTTGCCAGCTATACGTTTTTGAAACAATGATGTTGCCAGCTATACGTTTTTGAAACAGTTGCCAGCTATACGTTTTTGAAACAATGATATTGCCCGGGATACATTTTTTTTGAAACAATGATGTTGCCAGCTATACGTTTTTGAAACAGTTGCCAGCTATACGTTTTTGAAACAATGATGTTGCCAGCTATACGTTTTTGAAACAATGATGTTCCCAGCTATACGTTTTTGAAACAATGATGTTGCGAACTATACGTTTTTGATATATCTAATAAATGCTGGATCTGGTATTAAATAACCCATAGTGGTTGATATGCCATAAAACCCCAAACAAACAAACTGATGGTTTATTAAGAAGATTAGGTTGGAAGCACAGTCTTGGGAAATGGACTGATATACAGTAATTTTATTTTGGAAAATTACACTTATAGTTATTCTTTTCCTTCAATAATTGATTTCGTGATTTTTCATGGAATTTCGAATGTATATTTCTGATATAGGAATAGACAAAATTATTCTGGGATATGACTCTATGGAATAAAATATATATATACAAACAGATAGATAGATAGATAGATAGATAGATAGATAGATAGATAGATAGATAGATAGATCTGAATGGAATGAGATTGATAGATAGACAGGCGGACAAATAGCTATGAACATACAGAAGATAGCAGTTGCATTAGAAAACGTCAATCTAATTAAAAGCACAGACTGCAGATGTTACTGAAAAACGTGTGTTAACCATTTTACAATTTCTTACTCCGGTTGCATTGGAGTTACTTTTACTTCTATCTTTGATCACAGTCATTAATTTTTTTAAAATAGCTGTTATAATTATTTCCACTACTGATGGGGGCTATCATCCTAACCTTTCGTTTTAAGTCGTGTTGTATTTTCTCTTCGAGTTACATCTGATATCTATATTAATTGCTGCTACTGTTGAATGTCCTGATATTCTGTGGTGTCTGTTCAGTATTGTAATTCTTTAGCACCAAATAACTCAGTTTAAAGAAGGTTTGTCCTCATTAAGACTTACAGGATTCGCTCGTTCGAAACCATTTTCACCATTGATCTGAGCAAGCGGTTCTATGCAGTTGACAGTTTAGATATGTATGAATGAGCTTGAAGCCATGTATGACATCCATATGAAAGCCTCGATCTGATGAGATTATTTCAGAACACGATTTTGTAATCTGATGTTTTGTAGCAGGCGTTGTCTTGTGCGAAACTGTCCCTATTACAGCCTATCCCGAAACTAATGGTCATTTCCAACTTGCTCCTCTTCTATAACATCCTAGCATTTCCATGAGCACCAAGACAAATCTCATCAACGCCATTTTCCTATCGACGCTGACATACCAGTGCCAGACATGGCCCCTAATAAAAACCCTTGAGAGGATCACTTGTGAGGTGAAATGCTTGAGGAAAGCAGTGAACAAGACCAGGCGAGACAAGATTAGGAATGAGGCAATAAGAGATATGGTAGGAGCAATACCAGTCATACAACACATCGAGCGACAGAGAATCAAGTGGTTCGGATACCTCACTCGTATGCCTATCAACCAACCAGCCCTACGAGCATACACCTTCAGGCCCTCTGGGTGGAGAGCGAGAGGCAGACCAAGAAGACGCTGGAGTGAGACACTCCCAGAGCCCATGAGATATCTCTCCTCCAGGCCACTCTCCTTGCTGCTGACAGACGACTGTGTCACTCCTCGGCGCCTAACAGCACAAGCGGAAGAAAAAAACTAAACACAAACTAATGGTCATGGAGGGGGTACAACTAATGCCATGTGCACAGACACTTCACTGTTATGGATCCACTATCAAACAAAACGGTCCCTTGGTGAATGTAGGCGATCATGGATCTCCACAACTTCCTATCCGTTGTAGCTCTTAATAAACTTTGTCTTTCTGTTACTTCTCCTAAACCCTCGTCGGCCAGCCATTTACTCAAACTCACTAAGTATATTATGCGTTGTTTTCATGTCCCTCTTGCCCTTTATCTGTCTCGTGATTATTGGATTTTACAAGCACTCCTTCTTATAATCCAGAAACCTCAACTGTCTCTCCCTGGTGTTAATTTTTAGTTTCCTTTTTGTTTCCATTTTCTCCAAATCTTCGTCGTTGCTCACATGTTTTATCTATGGTATCCTCAGTATCCTTCTGTATAACACCATTTCTGTTGCCTAGTCCCTCCTCATTTTTTGAGGAGATTGTCCAGTACTCTCTACCATACAGAAGGACAGATATCGCATAACAGTTTAGTACTTTTTTCCCTTGATTTCTATCAAAATTAACCCGACACTCTTGAAACCGTGAGTTATTCGACTATTGCTAGTCCAGTCTTTCGGGGCCCAATTAGCGACGCCAGACAAATATGAACAGAAAATAGGAAGTCAAGAATTAACTCCCATGGGCATTACTTCGAGAACAGCGGCTTCACCCTATGCCATCAGATATTTTGTGTCCCTACCTATTTTAAAAATACAGGTAATTATCCACAAGAAAATTATCTCTCTGTTTCTCTCTCTCTCTCTCATTCACTATTTTTCCTCTCATTTTTTGCCCATCCTTAGATGATCTTGCTCTTCGACAGCTTACACAGAATTATAAATGAATATATCTCCGCATTGTTAGACACGTTCGAAATGAGCGACTTTCTTTCAGAAGTTCTTTGAAATTATGTCCCCTCTACCTTCTCTGCATTTCTTATTTTCGCACTTACGCCCAAAGGACAAATCTATTCAGTCACCCTCTATTTTGAGTAGCTCTTGGGTCTTGTATTAAGTGAACAACAATAATAATAATAACAATAATATATATATACATACATATATATATATATGAAAAATATATACTCTTAAGATGTGCTATATTTATGGGATAAAGTCATCAATATCAGAGATAGAGCGTGTGCAAATATAAAAGTGAACATTGAAGTCAACACTTAGAGGTGACAGGCTGTTTCATGCTAGACGCAATCGTCAGGCCACGGTGGCCTGACGATTGCGTCTAGCATGAAACAGCCTGTCGTCTCTAAGTGTTGACTTCAATGTTCACTTTTATATATATATATATATGTACTATATATAGATACATACATATATATATATATACATACACATATATATACATATATATATACATACACACATATATATACATAAATATATATGCATACACACAATATATACATATATATATATATACATACACACATATATACATATATATATATACACATATATATATACATATATATATAATATATATATATATATATATATATATATATATATATATATATATATGAATTTTAAATCTTATCATATTAGCAATCTACCCTTATGGCACTGAAGATAAACGAAAGCGAAATGTTGTATATTTACACGAATTTCAAAAATTGTAAAAGTATCGAAAGTTTCGTTTTCGTGTGTGTGTGTGTGTGTGTGCGCGCGCGCGCGTGCGTGCGTACGTGTGTGTGTGTGAATTGATGATACCCCCCCTCAAGAGGCTACAAACCTTTTGGAGTCAGAATGATTAAAGTATCATCAATCAGCTAAGTGACAAACTTTTACTTTATGTTTGTTCGACACCCGCAGAGCCAACCGGTGGTTTATACTGTAAATAGGGGGAGCAGATTTAGTTACAGTTTCTGGGAGAGGAGCGTGTTATCTAGCGTCATCCACAATCTGAACACGTCACAATGACTTGTGACTTCGTGCTAGCACAGCTATCAACGACCCCCCAAGGGTTCCATCTACCCAATTTCACAAGGCTTGAGTCAACCCGTGGTATGGTTTTCAGACACTTTCCAAAGGTGCCGTATATATATATATATATATATATATATATATATATATATATACATGTGTGTGTGTGTGTGTTGTTGTTGTTGTTGCTGCTGCTGCTGCTGTTGTTGTTGTTGTTGTTGTTCAACTACAAGTAATTCTCGGTGGGAAAATAACTCGGGTAGTACAACTTGTAAGATTATCAAACAAATTGGTACCCGAGGAAAAGTATTGAGAAAAAACGAAAAAAAAACGTCAGAACTAGAAAAATCCGAACAGGGCGAAATAAATCGTCCAGTGCCTTAAGTCTTTAGTCCAAAGAATAAAAAACAAGCGAGTAATAAAGCTAAAACGTAGAGTGTTCAATACGCTAAGAAAAGCAGAGAAAAATGGAATAAATGCTAAGGAGACAGGAACAACCTACCTAGGTTTTACCTAAATGGATCTACAGGCTAAAGAGGAAATAACATTTCCTTTTTAGCCAGCTAACCACGAAGATCCATTTAGGTGAAACCTAGATCGGTTGTTCCTGGCTCTTTAGGATTTATTCCATTTACATTATATATATATATATATATATATATATATATATATATATATATATTATATATAGTATGAAATGTTTTAAATGTTACGATCGAATATATTACATATTACTTAATATTATTAAATATTATTTGTCAATGTAAATATCATTATTATTTTCTGCCATGTCGCTTTCCCAGAAACCATATTAATACATGTCACCCTAGTAAATATAGAACAGCAGAACTAAAATACCAGTATGCATCACAATTAAAGAGGAAAGAGGAATTAGGTGCATATACAAAAAAGTGGATGCATAGAAAATTAAAAGCATAAACTTCGAATCTGATTTGCATTGAAGAAAGAAAATATGTTAGGCCTACTGAAAAAGCCGACACATGCAGACGCTAATGTGCATGGAATCGTATGACAGCCATTCAGAACAGATCCTAGAGTAACTCCAACGTATTTATCATCAGACAGCGACTACGTATCCAGATTTAACATCCCAATTAATGTCTTTTAAGGATTTCAAATATTTTGAAAAATATAAAGAATATCGGGAAATTGCTTGATAGATTTTTTATTTTTTTATTTTATTTTTACAGTTTATTAACACTTTGTGGTTTATTTAAAACCAATACATATTTCGGGCTGTTCGCCGTCGCTTATAGTTTCCGGTGTTCTCAAACTGTTCCGACATCTAACTGCTGATTGGGTGTTAGAAGGAACAGCTCAGTTCGTTGCACGTATAAAAAATCTTTTGCATTGAAACACCCCCTCTAAAGGCATCGAAACTAAGCAAAATTGGAGAAAGAAAATACGTGATGCATACCGAATACGTAGACATGCAGACGCTAATGTGCATAGAATTGCACGCTTGCTCTCCTGGTCGGATCCAGGGTAAGTACGGTTTATTTTTCATGAGACACTGAATACGTATACAGAATCAACATCCAAAATCAGGTCACTTGTGGATTTAGAGAATTTTGAAAATAAAGAATGTCGGAAAATATCTTTAGAAATCTGTTTAAAGATTTTAATCCACCTTAAACTGTTGATTTTTTTTTACGGCTTATTAACAGATTCTGAGTTATTTAAAACCGAAATGTATTTCGGATTGTATGAATAATTCTTTTTTGCAAGTAAATATTACATTTTTTACAATAACAAGGATATTTCCAGATAAAAGTCAAACTATTTAACTAGGTACCTCCACTAATTCGGTATAGCTAAGGTTTAAAACGAATTTTCATAAATGAAATATATTGAAAGCTAAAGGATTAAATTTACTATAGCCAGTAAGCAAAATACTCTGAAGTGTATTCGAATCAGAAATTCTATTGATTAGAGTCGATTCATTTTTGAGGAGCTAAAAATAGATGATTAGTGCCCTTTTTTTAGTCATCTGTCATCGCAATTAATTTTTATTTATTAAAAGAAATCTAAAAATAAAATATGCTTTACTGTAACTTTATTTGAGGTATATTAGCTGATTTAAAATATAAATAATCTCATTTAAGAAAAATATTATTTGCTTTAAGTTGAAAATAACAGAGAAATAGATTTTTAAAACAAACAGCAGCGGTGATTAGGTGCTTGTCAAAGCTCGTAAATCCTCATCAAGTGATTTACGAAGGGTTGATTTGTTTATTTTTTGTTCTACGCTGTTAAAATATAATTTAAGAAAATAACGGGTGAACGCTTTTTTACATATATATTTTTAAGTACTCAGTAATCTTAGAAATGTTGGTAATATTCCTCGTAATGTAATTTTAGGAACGTTGCCTTTTTTTAAATTTAATATTATGATCGAAATTATTTTCTGATACTCTCGTGTCTGGTCACCCGTCGTCTCATCCTTCTGGGGGTGTCATCTTGCGAAATTTAACTTTCCCAGACACGATGGCGCGGAACCTAGGGTTGGACATTGGGCCTCTGGAGACAGCAATGCAGGACCGAGCGGTGTGGAAATAAATTGTTAATGGGGTTCCGACCAATTAGAAGAAGAAGAAGAATTTTTAAACTTCATAAATTATTATAATTTAAAAAAAAGTAATGAAAAGAATTCTTGTAAAGGTTAATCGGAATTTTTGTCATTCTTTTCAGGAGATGAATTCACACCTTTTTCAAGGGCACTTGCACGGGAGTGAATACAACGAAACCGACTAGAATTCGAACACGAAATTCCAAATTCTCATTAATCGCTGCTATCCATTACACCACACGAACATTCCAACAGGTTCAATCATTTTTGTTTTTAAATCGCGCATAAAGTCGATCGAGAATAGCGACGGAATACAGACGTGGCGAACACGCGCGATGGGATGGTGCCAATTAGATCGGGCAAGCGAACTAGAATGAAAAGGTAGATATCGCGCTAAATAAAATAAAAAAGTGTATAAATAAACAGATCGTCGGAGATGTGAATTCCTAGGCCAAGGAATGTAGCTTGAGAAAAATAAAACCTGGGGTTTAAAATTTCATTTCTAAATCTGGTGAATCGATGTCATGAAAAAATCTACTAAATTCCACACGCGCACACACACACGCGTGCACACACACACACACACACACACACACATATATATATATATGTAGATATATATACATATATATATATATATATATATATATATATATATATATATATATAATTAGTTAGTTAATGATGTTATTTTGTAATCCGTATGGATAATTTCAGGGAGGATGTAATCCAGAGAGCGTTAAGTTATATGAAGAAACTGACATCATTAAGGGTATAAAGAAATAGACAACTTTATAATCCCATGAACCCTTGAAGATGTTTGTTTCTTAATATAATTAATTCATATATATATATATATATATATATATATATATATATATGAAGAATATAGTCTTAAAGTGTGCTATGTTTATGGGATAAAGTGCTCAATATCAGAGATAGAGCGTGTGTGAATATAAAAGTGAACATAGAAGTCAACACTTAGAGGCGACAGTCTGTTTCATGCTAGTTCCATCGTCAGGCAACTAGCTGCCTGACGATTGCACTAGCATGAAACAGACTGTCGCCTCTAAGTGTTGACTTATATATATATATATATATATATATATATATATATATATATATATGGTGTAACAGCAAAATTGTCCAAAACGTGTAAAAGCAAAAGTTGCTCATTTGGTAGATTAAGCTCTACTGTCCCTTCTTTTTTAAAACTTATTCACTGTTCTCTTGATGGTTCTTGAATGAGCTTTGAAGATGGAAGCCAGAGTATGAATGTCGGTACTATTACCGAAGGCCTGAATGATCGTTTTCCTCTCACCATTGTTGATATAGGAAGAGAGTGGGCTGACACAAAACGATTTTAACCTGTTTTCGTTCAAGCTGAATAACTCAAAGGATTTTCTCAGTAATTCTTACGACAAATGGTGTCAAGATGTCTAATCTGTGTGCATGTATGTACGCGTGCCTGTATGTTTTTTTATTTTTAACATTTCACCCCAAGCAAGGCAATAAAGCCACTATCACGCAAGTGGGGTACTGAATATGAAAGTATATGAAAAAAAATGAAATATTATTAAAGAGGGAAACAATAAAAGACCAGGAATAAATAAGGCACGAGAAAACGATGATTGACATTTCACTTTTCAAGTTCAAAATTAACTGGGAAGGAACAAACCAGAAGAGAATTCCACAAGAAAGAAGTGCAAGCGAAGAAGCTGTTAGCATAGAACTTACGGTTGCATGTGGCGATTTTAACTGTAAGATGACGAGACCTTGTCGCCAATCTTGTAGTATGCTTAAATTCATAATATTTATGTACCAAAGAGGAAAGTACATCAGAACAATTCCCATGAAAATATTTATAAAGAAAAGTACAAGAATGCAACGTTACGGTGGTGGGGAAGTGGGAAAGTAACTGAAGCCGAGATGACAGGTTAGGACCAATAACATTGTAGATGGTTCTTTGTTTTTTATCAAAAATCTTTGAATAAATAGTCGAATCACCAGACCAGATGCGAGAGTATTATTCAAAGCATGGACGAATAGTAGACATATAAATGTGTCAAATAAAATCTGACGAGAAAAATTACCGAGTACGTCACAGTGAACCAATTATCCTAGCAGTAGGCCTAGTAATTTACATTAGTGTGTATATATATATATATATATATATATATATATATATATATATATATATATATATATATATATATATATATAATTTTTCATATAGAAAAAAGCAATTTACTCACGACAAAGATTCAACTTCGTTTCGGTGCATTTAGTCGACTGTTTTTGTTTCTCACTCGTCGAGGTGCAACGAAATGCACAGAAACGAAGTTGCATCTTTGTAGTGAGTAAATTGTTTTTGTCTATATGAAAAGATTATAATAAATAATTGTTGCTCTACTATCGGTATTGAGCCCTCTTTTGAATTAAAGAGAACGTTAGAAGTTATATATTATTTCCGTTCTCATTACATTCGTATATATATATACATATATATATATATATATATATATATATATATATATATATATATATATATATATATATTCTCTTTCATTCGTCTTTCTCTTTAACATATCACGCGTCTTGATTGTAGCACTTGAGGAAATCTCTAATCGGTCCTTGAATGTGATTGCTAACGTATCTATTATATACATTAGTTAAATTGCAATTTGTATTTTGAAGTATTGAGTTTAAGGTAGCTAATTAGCTGCAGTTAGACAATAAGATCAGACAATATTAAATATTTCAGAAATGTTCTAATATGTATTAAATCAGAAAAACCTCGTCAAAAGCTCGAGGAGAAATCAACTGAAATCTCTGCAATCAGTTCAAAACAGGTTTTCCCATATTTTCTCCATTCTTTCTTCCTCTCAAGCTTCCTCTCCTATCTGTCCCCTCAACTTTTTTTTTCTCTCTCTCTCTCTCTCTCTTTCTCTCCCCTATTTCCTAACCTTTACTGTCTCTTCTCTACCTCCACTCTTTATCTATATCTCCTCTTTCTCCTCTATTTCCTTATCTCACCTCTCTCTTTCCATCCTCTCCCTTTCCCTCTTCTCCATATTTATTATTACTCCGTTATATACCCTCTTTCTCTATGTCTATTTTCTGTCCTCTCCTCCTCGTCTTCCCCTACCTTCTTTCCCCTATTTCCTTCCTTTTTCCATCTTTTCGCTAACTTTTTCATTCTCTTCTCTTTCTCCTTTCTCTTACTCCTTATCACTCTCCCTTTTCTACCCTGTCTCATCTCTTTTCACTATTTTCCATTTCTCCCCAATATCTCTTTTTAATTTTCATTTTCTCCTCTCTCTCCCTCTCTTTCCCCTATCTTCTCTTTCCTATTTTCTTCCATTTTCCATCTCTACTTAACCTTCCCTCTTTTTTCCGGCTCGCCTCTTTCTTCTATCTCTCTCTCCTATCTCCCCACCATCTCCCTTTACTTCCATGTCTCCGATCTTCTTTCTATTTACCATTTCTCCCTATATCGCTTATCTTTTCTGTCTCCATTTTCTCTCCTCTCCCCTCTTTCTCCCTTATCTTCTTTCTCTCCTATTTCCTTCGCTTTTCCGCCCTTCCTTTATCTTCCCTTATTTTCTGTCTCCCCTCTTTCTCCCCCTCTCTATCTCTGTTTTCATCCTCTTCCTTTTCTTCCCTGCCTTCTCTCCATCTTGTAATAATCTTTAATATGCCATCTACTAACTTCTTAGAAAGAAGCCGATCATGGCCCTCTACCACTTCTATTAACTCTTGTTTTTTACCACCACAATGTTTTTTGTTTCTTTTTGTTCGGTATATCCCGTGAGTGTCAAATTCTCCAAGCCCTCTCTCCTCATTATTTTTCCCAGAAATTTCAAATTTCACTTTCTGAATCTACGTATAAGTATTTATATACGCTATTGTTGAACTGAATACAAGCCCAAGAACCACCCAAGGAAGCACAAGGGGGTCACTGCATGGGGTTGTTTTATGGACGTAAGAATTGTAGATTATGAGAATATATATGATAGATAATGGTTGACCCTGGATTTAAAGAGGTTAAGATTAAAATAAGTGAGAAAAATCCAATCAGGAATCTGTATCGCAAAGAAGCTGTCTGAACGTTACTTCTTTCTTGGAATACGAAGGGAATAAGGATGCTTCGTCTCTGTGTCTATATTGCATCTGCGCGATAGAGACTGCAGTTTGGAAAATAATCCATCACCCCAAAAGCCGCGTAAACGCTTTTGAACTCTGCTAAGTTTAGAAATAGAGGACTGTGCAGCTCCAGCCCAGATATGGTCTCAAGACTTCACGTTTTTGGTCTGATCTAACTCGTGTCAAGTTAGGGCACAGCAGGTTCCTCCGAGTTACCATTTACCTTAAAACGCCTCGTTGCTTACATGTCCTGTCCATGGTATTCTCAAAGACAGCAAACATTAACAGAGGGACGAACCAGATTCAAAATTTTTAACGTACTATTATAGATTAAATATTAATAGATTCTTTTTTAATTTGGTTTCTAAATTAAGGCCATTCACAGGATGTTCAGCAAGCTAGAGTGTCAAATCATTATCAAAACGTATTGTTTTCGATCCTAATTGGTTGTCACATAATCGTGACTTTTTAACAACACGAAATATATTTATATTGCAAAACAATGATAGGCCTGGGGATGGCAAAAAAACACAATGGCAGCAAGACCTCTGATCAAGGAGATTGGAGGTTTGAGGTGCGTGGAAGCACTTCTTAATTTTCTGTTGTTTCCAGATCCATTCTGACCCTGGATAGTAAAACCTGTTACTGTTCAAGCTATGAACAAATGGTGAACCTCCAAACAAAAACAACCTGAAAGCATAAAAATACTAGCAATATATTTTTATATACAAAAAACACAAACTATACATAATGATATTAAAATGACCAATTATACATTTTATAGCAAAATAACCAATTATACATTTTATAGGAAAATGACCAACTACACATTTTATCTGTAGTTGAAGTCAAAAAGTTCAAAATACCGAATCCCCTGCTATTTAATCCATAGCTGCGAAAAGAAGAAAAGGATTTGTATCATTCGTAAGGCATTTGAGCGAACGTGAACGCAACGATCTCATCCCTAATGTGAACTCGGCGTGCCGATTCGAATTTCTGTGCCTACCATCACTACGTTTTGCGCTTATCCATTACAATCTATATATAAAATTCTGAAACTTCCGTTTGTACATCCGTCTGTCACACCCTGTGAGATAAACATACATTGACCGACCGAAATGAAATTTTGGGAAGAAGTGCAACTAGGTAAGTAGGTACAAAGTTCAATTAGTTTTACTAGCGGCCGAACCTTAGTGCAACAAATTTTCATTTATTTTTTGGAAAATTAAAAGTTTTATTATTTAATATACAATATACTCCCACGATCTTAAAAACAATTTAATGATTAAAATTAAAATTACTTATTTAATAAAAATTCAATAATGCTTTTTGCATATCCTTTCTTTAAGTTTTTATACATATTTCATTCTGATTGTTTACAACGTCATTTTTAAAAGATTAATAGCAAATCTATTTATCTATATATAACATTCTGTGATTTCTGTTCGTCCGTCCGTCACCCTCTAAAATAACCATAGATTGACCGATCGAAACCAAATTTTGAGAAGTGCCAACCGGGAAGGGGTACAAAGTACAGTTGGTTTTACTAATGTGCGTAGCTTAAGACAAAAGATTTTCATGATTTGTTTTGGAAAATTTTAAAGTTTTAGTCTGTAATATACAAAATACTCATATTCAGAATTTAATGATAAAATTAAGAAATACTTATCAAAATGCAATTTTGTTTTTTGCATATGTTTTGTTTTATGGTGCAACCAATGAGGATCGAAAACAATAGGTTTTGATTTGACACTCTAGCTTGCTGAACGTCCTTGAATGGCCTTAATTTAGAAACCAAACAATATATACAAAAACCCCAGTTTCTAATTCGCCCTGCGTTTGCGAAAACCATAACAAAATCTCAAGTCCAAACTCTTCAAAACGTTAGAATTCGGCTCCAGAAAGAAATATTTACTAATGGCCAGTTGTATGTTACATGCCCAAGACTAAGAAATTCTAAGAATTTATCTTCGCTGTTTAAAATGGAAAACGGAAAAAAAAATTTTTTCTTAAAAATATTGTTTACCATGAAGTCCTATGAAATTAAATTAAATTAAAAATATTATCAAACTGTTAAGTAGGTTTTTCTTATCAAAGTATATTTCCAAACAAATCAGTTTATTCAAATTTTATCGATTGTATTTCGAAATTGAACGAAACGTAGAGTTTGTAAATCTCGGCACAAAATGTTAGCGATAACTTGAAAATTATTAAATATTGTGAGGATTTCAACAAGGGTCTGCGAGTTGCCAAAAAGAAAACTAGTATAAAAGAAAACAAAATATTATCACGAACACTCCAAGAAACCGGAGAATCTGAAAAATTTGAGTGCCAGTGCCGTACTTGTAATTCGTTGAAACGCTAGAACAGTCTTCAAATAAACAAAGAGCGTATTTGCAGACATTAGAGACGCAGGTCCAGTGTATAGTTAAGATTGTTCAATCTGTGACAGTGTTTGGATTGGTTAGAATGCCAGTGCAATGGTATCACAATCAAGCCCAACGATTTAACATCATCGACAAAGCTAAAATGATGTAAATTTTTCTGTATTTATTATTTACACTAATTATTGCTTATCTTATTAGCATAAATTTCAGGCTTTGTTATGGTATCCATTTCTATTTGTTAGGTAGGTTAATTGTTGCTTCTCCCTACCTACAGCTTTTGCCTTCAAATGTCCTGTAAATATCGGATTCACCACGCCTTCTTCATTAATTATTTATCCCTGAAATGTCAGCTATCTTGTTTCATATAAGCCGCATTTTTTTGTCTATTTCGCTTAAAAAAACTATTACCCACATATTCAGTTCAAGGTATTCCCAGCATCCATGTGTAGAATCACACTCGTGTTACTTTATGCAAATCCTTCCATGGTGAAGAAAATGTTCCGGTTTTACTATCATATAAAAGAAGGGATATGGAGAAACAGAAAAAAAGAAAAAGGAAAGAAAAACGATTCGGAGAGAGAGATAGAGAGATAGAGAGAGAGGGGGGGATGCGTTTAATCGTAAAATAAGACAAATATCTGTAAAAACGACAATAGTTCTTCGAGCGAAAAGAAACATAAATACTGAAACGTAAATTGAAGAAAAGAATGAGAAAAAAAGACGAAAAGTTCCTGTAACGAAGAGAAAGAGAAATGATGTAAAAGTGAAATTGAAAAGCGGAATCCTAAAAACAGAAAAAAATTTCATGTAGCGAAGAAAGCAAAAAATCCGAAAGATGTAAATTGTAGATCAGAATAATGAAAATAAGGTCTTTTAACGAAGAGTAACAGAAAAGATTACAAAGTGTCAATGGAAGATCAGATTAATAAAAACTGTAGAAAAGAAGGCTTTTAACGAAGAGAAACAGAAAAGATTAAAAAGTGTCAATGGAAGATCAGATTAATAAAATGAGTAGAAACGGTTTTAACGAAGAGAAACAGAAAAGATTAAAAAGTGTTAATGGAAGATCAGAATAATAAAAACACTAGAAAAGAAGGCCTTTTAATGAAGAAAAACAGAAAAGCTGAAAGATGTAAATTAAATAACACAAAAAAAAATTGGAATATTACTTGATCCCGAAGTAAGTGAATTAAGCAGAAGAAAAAACAAAAAAAGAATGTATAGAAAAAGAACGGGAAGCGAGAAATTAGAACTACGATTTAATTACGAGTAAAGGAAAGTACTGAAAAAGAAATAGAAAAATATGCTGAAAAACGTACACTTGGGGAATCAAATCTGGCAAATATCTGTCAGAATCTTATGAAATACAAAAGGGATGTAATTTTTTTTCCAGAAATCGTATGATTTCGTAAAATAAGGATGAACACCCTCGCCATTCACAGACGAGACAAATATATAAAACTTACTCCAGGAAAACGAGAAGGCAAATTAAGAATATAAAATAATGTCTTAGTGTAGCAACGTAATAAGTGCAGAACCCAGAAGCTCGTGCGATGTTAGCGCATAGAGGCCGGGCATAAAACTGCCAAGCCCGTATTAACTGCAAGTTTTATTGAAATGCTTCTGCACGTCGACATCAATATCAAATCAACCGTACGAAGAAATAAAACTTAATTTTAATTGACATTGCTTGAAGCTAATATGCCTCAACGGGTCGATGAAATATGTACGGGAAATGAGGGAAGGAAAAAACTTTGGTTTAAGATTCTGACGTATTACCTATTTGGTCTACCTCTCGACCGATATATCGGCGACGTACGTAAAAGTTTTGCTTCTTTCTCCTACAGAATCCTTAGCTACCCGTTGATATTTACCCTTTCTCTCCAACGGATCTTATCTATTTACTTAATTATAGTGTTCATGGTCGACTTATTCGTTTTTTTCAGCTCTTCGTTACCAATTCTCATCTTCACAGAATGTTGAAACACCGGTTCTCGTATGATTACCGAAGTTAAGCAACACTGACTCTGATTAGTTATTGATGTTCTTCCTGACTGCTTCGGAATGCCAGGTGTTGTAAACTTGTATGTGCAGTCGGTGCAAGGAATGGAGGCTCAGAATTGTTAATCGTAGAACCAATTCCTGTGGAGTTCGATATATTCACTTACACACATATACTCTTGAGAAAGGTATGAACCCATTTCTTTCCCCCCCAGCTATGGGTTAATTAGTAAGACTTGTATTATTAAAACTTTATTATCTAAAAAAAAAAATTTTTTTCAGTCTAAAAAATATTTTCTGGCTTAAAATAACCTGAAAAGGTTTCATAAACCCAAGAAAACGAATTAGTATCAGTATGGTGATAAGTATGTAAACGGAATTTATATCTGCAGTTATCCGTGAGTCAGTCAGTTATGTGCCATGCGTAATACACGCTTAGGCGATCATGTATCTTTCGATACATGACTAACGAGGCGGATTTTCCCCGCAGTACGTTTTGCCATTTCTTTCTGCGGTTTACTAGTTGACATCTAAGGCTATAGAAACCGGTCTGTCCTGCTATTTACCTATAGCTGGGAGTGGGGGAGAAGAAGATGACTCATACCTTTCTCAAGGGTTTTAAGCACGTAACTGAATTTAATGGATTCGACTGGAATTCGAACTCGGCTTTCTGATTCCACAATCCGCTCGCAATCTATTACTCTCTCTCTCTCTCTCTCTCTCTCTCTCTCTATATATATATATATATATATATATATATATATATATATATATATGGTATTTTTTACTCCATGATTGGCCAGGTCTTCAAGGGTGTAGCGATACTCGCCACAGATTTCCGGTTGGTCATGCTGTTTAACCCATAGTCGGGCTGGATATCCGTTGATTTTGAGAAGCTCATTCGGCTTTTAACATCTATTGTTTTTTGTTCTGCTGAGTTCCACTGACCTTACTCACCGACCACTTGGCGAGACGTCCTTTTCTTAGACTGGTTACTACCCAAGGCTATAGAATACCCGTCTGTCCCGTTATTTTCTCTGAGAGGGAGAAAGGTGGATTCATAACTTTTCCAAGTATATTTGCATGTAAGTGAATGTGATGAACTTCACTAGATCTCGAATTCGGCTCTCCGCTCCGATCCCTTAATTCGAGCTTCTACCCATCAATCAACTATGCTTTTTCTCTCTCGCTCGCTCTCTCTATCTCTCCCTCCATCTCTCTCTCTCTCTCTCTCTATATATATATATATAAATATACATATACATATATATGAGTGTGTGTGTGTCTGTGTGTTGAATGTGACAGAGAAGGAAAATTAATCCACTATGCTTCTCTCTCCCTCTCTCACTCCATATATATATATATATATACGTGTGTGTGTGTGTGTGTTGAATGTCACAGAGAAAGAAAATTAATCCATCACGCTTCTCTCTCTCTATCTCTCTCCCTCTCTCTCTCTCTCGCTCTCTCTATATATATATGTGTGTGTGTGTGTGTTGAATGTGACAGAGAAGGAAAATTAATCCATCATGCTTCTCTCTCTCTCGCTCTCTCTCTCTATATATATATCTCCCTCTCTCTATATATATATATATGAGTGTGTGTGTGCGTGTGTGTGTGTGTGTGTGTTGAATGTGACAGAGAAGGAAAATTAATCCATCATGCTTCTTTCTCTCTCGCTCTCTCTCTATATATATATATCTCCCTCTCTCTCTCTATATATATATGAGTGTGTGTGTGCGTGTGTGTGTGTGTGTGTGTTGAATGTGACAGAGAAGGAAAATTAATCCATCATGCTTCTTTCTCTCTCGCTCTCTCTCTCTATATATATATCTCCCTCTCTCTCTATATATATATATGAGTGTGTGTGTGCGTGTGTGTGTGTGTGTGTGTGTTGAATGTGACAGAGAAGGAAAATTAATCCATCATGCTTCTTTCTCTCTCGCTCTCTCTCTCTATATATATATCTCCCTCTCTCTCTCTATATATATATATATGAGTGTGTGTGTGTGTGTGTGTATTGAATGTGACAGAGAAGGAAAATTTTGTAATTTTTGTTAATTCATATTTTTATTATTCTTATAGTTTTTCTTTTACACTAAGAGTGTGAAGAAACTGTCCACCGTGATTATCGTCACAACGCTTTCAGCTAATTCTTGAACCATTTGCAGAGCGTTCGTTGTTAGTATGTTTTATTTTTTGCAATATTTTTATCGTATCACGGGCTAAGAGACAAAGTTTCAATTAGTTTTTTTTGTTTTGTTTTTTCAACCTCAAGTAGCAATCAGATTTTTACAGATATATTCAAAATGGTTTTCTGGATCTGTGACACAAACTATTCACATAATTTCATTTTACACACGCCGGAAGTATCAGTTTTCAGCGCATATCCGCTTTATATATATATATATATATATAGATATATATATATATATATAATACAGATCGTGTGAACACCATGTGTACGTAAGTGAAAAGGTGCATGGAAGAAAAATGTGTGCGGTGTTAAAGTTTATCTGGTCCTTATTTCATTCTTTAGACCTGCTGCTGACCCACATACTTTATCACAAAACTGATAAAAATGTCTTGTTAGTCGTTTTGAACGGCTATCGTCATGGTCTGCTTGAGAGTGTTTATCGTTAATGAGCAGCAATTCCCGCTTTGGATTAGAAGATCATACTTCAGATGTTACATGCATGTTGAAGTTCAAGATTATCTAGGAGAAAATTGAATATTACAGGATTAAACAGGTATTTGGTTTTATAGTTTCGACGGCGAGCCCCCCAACACAGCCAAAATCCTGACAAACTACCTGGGCCGAAATCAAATTTCTTACAGAAGTTCAGCATATGAAGAAAACAAAACAATATTCTCAGGGAGAGTGAGTGCCACTTTCTTGTTTATTTCTCGTCTCGTTGAAAAAGGACACAGGAGTGCCCGAAGATCTCAGCTTTAAACCTTTTTCTCTTCGTGCTTCAGTTTTGTCAAAAGGCATATTAATATATAATATATATCATCAATCTTATGTTAATATCGTTATCATTTATTTTTTTTCTTTTTATTCCTCAAATTTCATTAACCGGGCTATTAAATATTTCACTCTCTCTTTCTCTCTCTCTAACTATATATGCATACACACACATATATATATACATATATATATTTAAATTTTGTGTATTTAGGCAGCAATCCTTCCTTCATGCACATTTCATTAAAAACGACAGACAAGGTGCTTTTATTTAGTTTTTTTATACAATTTCTCATGCGATCTAACAATGTTGTTCTTTTCAGATGATAAATTATATAAAAACTGTCCGAATGTTCTTCTTATCCGAGCACATTCGGCTATACACTTAGCCATTTTCAAGGATTATATTTCAACCTTTAGAATTAGAAAAACATTTGCTACATGTATGTTTTATAAAATATTTCATTATTAGATCTCACGAGAAATTATATAAAAAACTGAATAAAAGCTCCTTGTCAGTCGTTTTTAATGAAATGTGCATATATATATATATATATATATATATATAACATATTTCTCTCGCTCTCTCTTTCTCTCTCTCTCTCTCTCTCTCTCTCTCTATATATATATATATATATATATATATATAACACAGTTAAGAAGTTCAGCATCATGTAAAATAAATAAAAAACACAAGAGAGATATTCTTAAGCCTATTGATAGTAATTTCCTTGTAGATATAGCCTCATAATTAGTTCGTACGTGTAATGGATGTGGTCGTCTCTGCTTAATTAGGGCAGGAGTCAGAAATAATCAAAACGCCACACATAGCAAGATATTTAATACACGTTACGCGATATTTCTTCTTGAATAAGGTGTAAAAAATGTGCCTCATTTGGTGGATTAAACGACATTTAACTCTACACTTATATTTATGTAACAACTACAGTCAAAACACCCAGCGTTTCCCCATCTGCGCGATAGAATAAAAAGACCACCTTCTCCGCTTCTAACTCTGTTTTGCCATCTAGTTGCACAAAATCGTTAGGTAGGTTATGTGCTGTTTTCCTGTCCAAGAATTCGCCCTGTGAGCCTCAAAATTTCCAAGCCCTCTTTCCTCATTATAGCCCCTAGAAACTTCAGATGTCTTTTTTTCTGGTTTTATGTATTGTTTTGTTTCCATTTTTCTTCATCTGATAGATTGTCGAGAATTTACTGCTATAGCTGGACGAAGAAACCACATTCGCCCTTTTATTTGAGGTCGGATCAATGATGACACTGCACACAACAGACTCATAGCCGTCAAATATATTATATATATATATAAATTTATATTATGTCACACACTGTGTGTTGATGTTCATAAAATAGGACTAATATATATATATATATATATATATATATATATATAGATAGATAGATAGATATTATGAAATGGACGAAGTCCGACAATTATTTTAAGAATTGCAAAAAATGTATAAACATGAAAATGTCTTAAAATATATATATATATATTTTAAGACATATTTTAAGATATGTTTTATATATATATATATATATATATATGTATGTATGTATGTATGTATGTATATATATATATATAGAGAGAGAGAGAGAGAAAGATAATAAAAATAATAATAGTAATAGTAATAACGAAGAAAACCTTTAATATTCATTTCGGTTATAATTTAACAGAAATGAATATTTAAGGTTTTCTTCGTTGTTATTATTATTATTATTATCATCATCATCACATTATCATCATGCTCTGCTGCATTGAGCTCACTCTGGATTAATATACTCCTTGGAATTATCCCTATTAGTTACAAACTTGTAATACTCATATATAAATATATATATATATATATATATATATATATATATATATATATATATATATAAATATAATAGAGTTGATGAGTTGGTCAATAAAACAAAGTCAAACGAAAGGGTACCGATGAAATCAGTACGAAAAACATTTATTAATATTAACCAGGTGACAAAAATGAAGCACGGAGATTGACTTCGGAATTTTCGAACACGCCTGTGTTCTTCATCAGCGGATGCGAGAAATAAACAGAGTTTACGGTGGAAACTATCGCACATTACTTTTTAAGGTGGATAGACTTAGCTTGTAGGTGGAATTGTTAGAAAAACCCATTCCCTGTTTGATTTCTCGCTGTGCGAAACTTTATGTGAAAATAACCTTGGATTTAAAACTTCTGATTGTTGATGAGGGGAAGAGGAGTGAGATGTTGAACATAGAGAGAAAAAGGTTATAGGACCAGGGGTGGGGACGGTATTAGTGTTAAAAGATTTTGTAAATTAGGAAATGTGTGTGGATTTAGCGAGATTGTCAATAAAAGTAAAATGAAAGAGAAAAAATAGAGAGAGGAAAGAAATAGCACAAAACGGGACAAATAATTCCTTTATGAAAATCATTGTTAGACAATGGTGGGGCTGCGGAAAAAATAAACTGAAATAAAAATAAAGAAATAATACCAAAATACTAAAGTTAATGATAATATGAAAAGGGGAAGTGAAAAAACATACAAAAATAGATGTGTTGTGTATCGGAATAGGATCAGAGTATAAAAAAGCCGTAAAATAAAAGAGAATAAAGAGGGAATAAATACAAAAAAAAGGATTAAAGAAACCTTTTGGAAAATAATTGTCTGAAAATTGGGGTTACGGGAAAAAACTGAAAATAAAATCGTAACTAAAATACCCATAATAATGATAATGACAATATAAAAAAGTAGGGTATAAAACAAACGATAAAGGTGTGGTGGGAACATGAGCGTATCTGACAGTGTGTATATATACTAGCTACCACAGTCCTTTAAGGACAATAATTAGTTGTTTGCGAGTAGTGAGGAAGGAAATGTCCGATCTTGTTTGTGTAAGTTTCTTTAAGTTATATCCATGTTGTCTTCTAGCGTTGAGTTTCTAATGATATATATATATATATTTAGTTTACGAAAAACTAGGTAATCCGTATGGGTAAACCCAAGGAGGATAAAAACCAGAGAGCTCAATGTAAATCAGAGCTAATAATTTAAATAAAAACAGACCACTTTAAGGTTCCATATAATAAATTATTTCACCACAGCCCTTTTAAAGGAGAGCGGATCATCAGATTTTATTTCCAAAGGTTGAAACGAAAAATGAAAAGAAATTTACACATTTATGACGGCCAGTAATAAGTAAATTAACGAAGTGAGGGAGTGAAGGGGGTAGAGAGACATTATTGAGTTAGATGTAACATTTCTATTCTTTCAAATTTAAATTTTTAGTGGAAATCCAGACATTGACACATTAAATCTGTTAACGGAAGTTATATATTGATATGGGAGGGGGATAGGACAAAAAGGCATAAAGAGAAAGAGAGAGAAAGAAGTTGTGATAAAGTGTCATTAGCTTTCTTTGGAATGGACGCTGTTTTTTGCTTTACTTTGTGAGTTCATAAATATTATAATTTTGTATATAAGTTTGAATGTTTAAACAGTCTAAGGAATTTAATTATGTTAGTTAAAGTTTTTTTTTTAAACTTTATTACAAAAATTTTGGGGATTTAATATGAAATAGTCGATTAGAAATATATTCATAGAATTTACATTAAAACACTAAAAATTTTATTTTCATAAATGTGTAAATTTCTTTTCATTTTTCGTTTCAACCTTTGGAAATAAAATCTGATGATCCGCTGTCCTTTAAAAGAGCTGTGATGAAATAATTTATTATTTTGGAACCTTAAAGTGGTCTGCTTTTATTTAAATTAATATATATATATATATATATATATATATATATAGTCTCCTGACAATGTATTGGAACTGCAAGGCCAATACCGTTGTTTTTGTTGTTCACTGAAGACATTTAGGTTTGAGATGAAAAGATGAATATGAGACAAGAGTTCAAGATTTCAGCATTTATATCCTGGCATTTACATTTTGATGTGATAAACAACTTAAGACATACCACCTATTGATTGAACACCCCATTTTGATGTGTGCAAAACTAGTGGAACACATGGCTGACAGGTGTTACTTGTTGCCAAGGTGTTGCCTTTTAAATTGATTTTCTAAATATCGAGTAGCTCAAAATAACAACTCTTAGTTTTATTCTTTAGTTTCACATGTCACATCTGCTTTCTAGTTAAAAAGAATAAACCAACATGATGATGAGAGAAAAAAATAGAAGAGAAGGAAAGGAATTTAGCAGAGAGCTTCTCTATTTGTGACTACATATTATTGTATAACGAGAGAGTGGTAATACCGAAGTCGCTACGAAGGCGAATCTTGAAAGACTTTCATTTAGGACATCCGGGAAAAAACCGGATGAAGGCACTTATGAGAAGTTTTGTCTACTGGCCTAACATGGACGATTATATTACGCAAATGGTGGAAAGTTGTAAAGGCTGTGCTGCTGCGGCGAAAGCATCACCCTCTATACAAAATCCATGACCTAAAGTTGACAGACGGTGGTCCAGAATACACGTGGATTACGCAGGACCCATAGAGGGTTATTACTACTTAATAACAGTAGATAGTTTCAGTAAATGGCCTGCGGTTTCCAGATTCAAACACCCGACGACAGAAAATACCATAAACTGTATACACGAATTATTCGCCAGATTCGACGTCGTGGATTGCTTGGTAACTGATAACGGTACACAATTTACCTCCAGTGACTTCAAAGAATTTTGTAAGACATACCAAGTAAAGCATATCAAGATAGCTCCGTACCACCCTAGGTCGAACGGACAAGCCGAAATATTCGTAGACACGCTAAAAAGAGCTTTAAAAAAGCCGAAGATGAACCGACGGAAAAAGCGATACAGCAGTTCCTCCAAGTATACAGAATAACACCTAACGGGAACACACCATCTGGTCTTTCACCAGCGGAATTGATGTTTGCCCGGAGAATACGGTCTGTGTTTGATAAATTATTGCCAAACAAGAACAAAAACCAGTATACACCTATTGTACCAAAGAGATCATTTAAACCAGAAGAACGAGTTTACTTTAGGATGTTCAGAAACAATATGGCTTACTGGGAGCCAGGCACAATAATTAACAGGTTGGGAAATGTGATGTACACAGTACAAGGCGAAAAGTTTACCCATAGAAGACATATTGACCAAATACAAAAAAGACGGGTTGAGGAGCCAAGCTCGTCACCTGCAGAAAATGATGACTCAATGGATCCAATCTTTGAAGCTTTTGAGATTCAGAGAACACAGGAAGATACAGAATTTAGAAAGTCAAACAGGAAGAGAAAATTTACTGAACCTCTGATCATCAACCATAAAAGGAAAAGATACTAACTCCCTATCTAATGAGGGGGTGTTAAGGTGTCTCCCCTTTTCACATAAATGAACTCAACCGAGGTATACGTGAATACCCGGAGAGTAGTATTAGAGGAGGGTAGCACAACAGTCACCGTCACAACACCTAGACTCAGTAAGGAATCATACCGCGATACTTCAATACCAAGACTATATATATATATTATTGCTACTAACCCGCATTCCTGGATCTACTAACCCGTATTACCAGTTTGTATTATTACGTTAATACCTTTATTTTCCTTATCCATTCCTGGCGTTTGTTATTTATTGATATCAGATTCATCCCGGAATCCACAACATTTTCAATATGTCTTGTGAGTGTCAAATTCTCCATGCCTTCTTTCATCATTATATGTCTTTTGCTGATACTTAGTATGAGCGCTCATTTTCCTTCCATTTTTCTTAAAATGCCCTCATTACTAACATCATATACATTAATTATTGCGAGGATATATATTTGGTCCGGCCGTAAAACCTATTCAAAAACTGAAAATATACAATAAAAAATAATGTCTGCGTGATTTATGCAGTGTTATATCTGTAAATTCTCATTTTAGCACATTTAACTATGTATTTATTACGGATATGCGATATATAAATATATATATAACGATCACGAGACCTGTAACCCATTAGGATCGTAGGGGCACAACATTTACTTCCGCCGCAGTAGCAGTTGTGTTTCTTAGGCAAGATAGAACCCAACCTTATTCGGGCAGGTTTTTAATTCAGACTTTTAGGACCCTATCTGTTCTGCTGTTTACCCACAGTTGGGGTTGGGAGAAGACATGGATTCATACCTTTCCCAAGGGTAATAGTGAATGTAATGAACTCGACTGGAATTCGATCTCGGCTCTCCGATTACTCAGTCTGGACCGGTATCCATTATTCTACCGTGCCTCCAAAATCGCTAAATAGAATATCACGTACAATTAAGGATTTCTTCTCCGTTCATGCATCATGACTTTCAAAAACTGCATTGTAGTTCTAAGCAATATTTGACTCTTTACCATACTTGCGTGATCTGCCATTAGTTCACAAGAAAAACTCGTCAATTAGGATACTAGATTTTTCTTTCTGCTTCTCTTGCTTTTCTTGTGAAAACTCGCACGTATAATTCCTTCCTGAATTTGGAAAATGAGAAAACTCTCAATGGTCCCTATGGAGAAATAACTCCTCATGCATTTTCTGGTATATAATGTCAATTGCGTTTTCATAGATATTCTTCTATGATTCAATTTGGTTGGCGGGATCTTCCTCAATGGTGTTTTATTGAAAATCACTTCCAGAAACCTTGCGCGTGAAATCAATTCCAAAGCTTTCCTAGGGATTCTGAAATATCTTTTGCAACACACACTATTATTTGAGGCCAGGCTTTTGTCAGAGTTAAATCGTGCCCACTCCAATTTTGGCTAATTAATTTCATCAAATTTCCGGTCATAATTCCTTTCAATATCATATCATGTCCAGTGTATTTCTGTAAGATAATCTTTTCTACTAACTACGAGAAAGAAAGAAAAATGATACCTAACACACTCTTTATTTTAATTTACTTGTGATGTGTCAGGACGTTGACGATCACGGCTCTCGACAATTTCCTATAATAAAAAGAAAAAATTTACTTAGAGCTACAAAGCTATTAGTAAATTTTGTCCTTTTGCTATCTCTTCTAAAGTCTTTTCTGCAAAGCATTTATACAAACACGTTAGGTAGAAAAAGTGTAAACTGTGTATTAGGTGTTTTCGGCAAGTTATGGTTTAGTTTGACCCTTTAGCTTCCAATATCAATTCCTCACAGTTAACAGCTACTTCCTGCTTCCTCTAACGTGAACTTCATTCAACATCGGGATTGAAAAGACAGACGACCACTTTCGTCGTCTGCCGAAATACCCTATTCGCAATATGAAGTAAATGTTTTTTTTGAGTATTAATTATATATATATATATATATATATATATATATATATATATATATATATATGACGTGGCTATTGAAGAATACGACTCGAAATATTAAGTTAATGTTTTGGTTTTGTAGCAATCTGAGGTGATGGGCGAAACTATACCTGGTACAGTCTATACTATGTTCAATCAATTTCTTTATTTCCTGTATTAAATTTATAACTGATCCATACACCGATTTTTTATAAGTATTTAGCATTTACTAAATTGCATATCCTGAGTAGATGCTACCACTGCTTTCATTCCAATTTCAGACCATGATTTCTGTTTTGGAAAATGTTATCAATTCTTATTTTAATTCGGCATTTCGTTTGTTATAAGTCCTACTAAATGTGCACAAAAAACAAAGGATATTTCTCGGATCAACTAGATTAGGAATAAAAGAAAACACCTCAATAATTTCTATTTTGATCAAGAACCATGAAACATTCGGAAGGTCTTTTTTATCCTATTTCTAACCCAATACAAGGCGCTCGGTTAAAAATCTATAAAATCATTCCCTTAAAACAATTGTCCAAGAAAATAGATGTCCCAAGTCCGCTATTATTGCACTTCCTTATATTAATGGAGATTTCCTTCCTAACATTTTGTTTCAAGTAGTGTGGAATTTTCTTATTATTTTCTCTTCGAACCGTATGTACTATCTATTTTAGTTGTTGCTGCTGTTGGAAGTCCTCAAGGGATGTGCTTTGTGATTCTGTGGCGCCAGTCCACAAGGTTCGAATAAAGGATGGTCCACGCGAAGACATACAAGTTTCATTCCCTCAAAATCATTTTTAACAATTGAGTTGAGAAACGGTTGTAGAGAGCTGACAGTTTAGACATTTTCTGAGCGTGTTTGGTGCCAGGCATGACAGCCATATGAAAGTGTTGATCTGACGAGGTTATTTAAGAACATGACTCCAGTTCTTACTTTAAAATTATGTTTCGTAGCAAATTGTGCTGTAGGGCGAAACTACCTATAGCGCAGTCTATTCTATGTTCATCTCCTTACCTCTTTCACTAAATTTGCTGTAACTGACCCATACATCGAGGTATTTGAAATGTTTAGTATTTACTGATTCAATATCTTTAATAGATAAATAGTGTGTGTATGAGAAAGAGACAGAAATAAAAAGAAAGATAAATGCAAAAGAAGAGACCGTGATAGAAAGATAGATAGATAGATAGAAAGAGAACGATGTACTTGCGAACAGACTGATTGTCATTTATTATTGTAGATAAGTATTAATATAGATAATTTTCATATATATATATATATATATATATATATATATATATATATATATATATATATATAGATTGATTGATTGGTGTTTTACAGCTTATCAGCCCTTTGAGGGTTACTTTAAGGTCAAAAAATATTTTAGATTGGAAGAATTTTTTGAAGATTACAATGATTTATTGATACAGGTTCTACTAATCAACACCCAGCTGGGGGAGAAGAGGTGGATTCACATCCTTCCCAAGGATATTTTCATATGTTTGTGGAAAATTACATTCCGATTTCCAATTCCGAACACTTATTATTACACAACGCACACTTTCAACGCACAGTGACGAAGCTCGACCTTGCTTAACTTCGTTAATTGTACGGGAACCGGTATTTCAAAGTGATATGTTCATAACCATAGATTGAAATAAAGAAGAAAAAACATTGATATAGATACATAGAGAATGCACGAGAATAGATAGATAGATAGATATTGACAGACTAAGATTGATTGCATAAGATCTAAACAGATAGATATTGACAGACTAAGATTGATTGCATAAGATCGAAACAGATAGATAGATATTGACAGACTAAGATTGATTGCATAAGATCGAAACAGATAGATATTGACAGACTAAGATTGATTGCATAAGATCGAAACAGATAGATAGATATTGACAGACTAAGATTGATTGCATAAGATCGAAACAGATAGATATTGACAGACTAAGATTGATTGCATAAGATTGAAACAGATAGATAGATATTGACAGACTAAGATTGATTGCATAAGATCGAAACGGATAGATAGATAGATATTGACAGACTAAGATCGATTACATAAGATCGAAACAGATAGATAGATTGATAGCAAGACAATGATAGATAGATAGATATTGACAGACTAAGATTGACTGCATAAGATCGAAACAGATATTTACAGACTAAGATTGATTACATAAGATCGAAACAGATAGATAGATAGATAGAAAGACAATGACATATAGATAGATAGATAGATAGATAGATAGATAGAAAGACAATGACATATAGATAGGTAGATAGATAGATAGATAGATAGATAGATAGATAGATAGAGAACGATATAGTTGCGAACAGACGGATTGTCATTTATTAATGTAGATAAATATTAATATAGATAAATTTCATAGATAGATAGATAGATAGATACATAGATAGCGAGACGATTGTTGTTCAAAAGTTAAAATGACTTACAAAGAAGCCAAAATATCTACACTTGTTATATTCTCAATTTCAAAGACATTGACACCATAATGTAGGGACAAAGCAGTCTGGAAACAATGATCGTGAAATTGGCAAAGTGTCTATACACAGTCTTTTGAAATCAATGCTACTGTTACCATTGTAGTTATTTCAGGCAGAACCCGAATAACAAGCCAGAATTTCTCGTTCCCAGCGAATGACTCTTGCCATTTCGCCCAGTGTTTAATGTTCAGAATCAAAATCAGACGACTTCTAGATGAAAGCCAGCACCACACCCTTTTTGTTCGCTCGCCTTTCATCTTCTTGGGGTAAATGGCGCGAGGTACCATACACCATCAGAGGTGTCTCAGAAATTATAAGCAGTTAGCGCAGAACTACCACTACCCCGTTTGATATTAGCTGCACAATATAACGAATTTCGATATTCGAGATGGAATAATTGTTTAAAAAAAAGAAGAAACGAATAAAATAAGAAGAGAACTTATGATTAAACATTAATGAATATCGTTACTAGCAGCAACGGATTTCTTAGCAAAAGTTCTTCTTTCGGACCAATGTTGCCCGTGGCTAGCTTTGTGACTACGGTCTACAGATTCGAGCCACGGTTTGATTATATGTAATTACAGACAACTGATTGATACAAGTGAAACCATGGCTCCAATGTTCAACTCTTTGAAATTTTAATGAAAATAGTCTGACGGCGGGAATATATTAATTTCTTACGTTACGATATCAAAGGGAAAGGGTTCACTGAAAGCGTATGGCTTTTCCAAATTAATATAACTGATATATTTTAGGACGTGGGCGAGCATGGCTTGTTATCTAGTGTAGCTCTGAGCGATTCTTGTCTTTTTACTATCCCCCCACTCCATTTTCTGGCATTCGATATACATAAAATCGTTAGGTAGGTTACTCGCTATTTAACGCTGTCATTTTTGCCTTAAATATCTTGTGAGTGTCAAATTCTCGAAGCCCACTTTCCTCATCACATAGGCTAGAAATTTCAAGTCTTCCTTTCTGATTCTAAATATAAGTGTCCTTTTTTTCCTTAAAACGTCCTCGTTTCTCACACGCTCCGGCCGTGGTATTCTCGGCCTTCTTCTGTTGAATCCCATCTCGGATGGCTCAAGTATTCTCTTCAATGATGGTTAGTCCTTTCTTCACGATTTCAATTACTATCTTTTCTTTGTTTTCTTACAGCTTCGATCCTGCATCGGTTATCAGCACGGCGTCATCTGCTTATCTTATAATGTTAAGACTCCCAGGCATCTATGTCGGTACGACTTCTGGGTTGCTTAGGATCACCTTGCCGTAAAGGTTAATTAAATCCAACGCGAATATGCATCCTTGTTTTACTTCTGTTTCTATTTTAGCTTGATGACAGAATTCCTTTTCTGTCCTTGTACATACGATACACCGCTAAAGATGCAGGAAAAATGGTCGGTTCCTTGTACCGCTCCAGTAGGTACTTGACGCTTCCTGCCTAACAAGAGCTAGCTCAGGCCCAAAATGGATTACTACAGTCATATATGGGGGGAACTTCTCAGTTTTCACCGTCCAGTCTCGAGAGAATCCCAGAGCATCCCTGTACTATTACTAGTTGCATGGAAAGTGTACAGACGAACTGCATCCCTTAGTTCCACCACTTCTAACCTTCACGGCTAAGACCCGGCATGCCACACATACTGTAGCGAACCACCTTCATTCCCTTCATATTCCATTGGTGAGATGTAAGTTCCAATTGAGCAGCTTTTTTGTATGAACCGTTGCGGAACCGACTTCCAAAGGGATGCTTCCCCGATCATTACAATCTTAACCTGTTCAAGCCTATGGTCAAGCGTTATCTTGCGCATATACTCCATTACCTCTACCTCGTACTCTGTAATCCTCTACCTTGAATTGCTCCCAGGCCATGTATCGGATGAATATCATTGTAAAAGTTGCTCTGGTCTTTCGATGTCATATTTAATTGCATAAATATTGAGGAGCGGTACCTTCTAAAATTATAGGGACTCTCTTATCACAATGTTCTGTTTCCACAAGTAATGTACAAAGAAATGCAACTTTTTGTCGGTTGTAACAGCAAAATTGTCCAAATCGTGTTTCAACATCATTGTCCATCACACAAAATTTTTAAGATCTAAAAAAAAAACCACTAAAATAACTTCTTTTTTTTTTTCAAGTTTTCATATCAGTCGTTTAGCCATGTTGATACCATTTGTCGTAAGAATCACTGAAAAACACTTTCAGTTATTCAGCTAGAAAGAGAACAGGTTTAAATTGTTTTGTGTCAGCCCCACTGAGCAATGGTAAAAGGAAAAATCATTTAGGCCTTCAATAATGGTACCAACATTCCTACTCTGGCTGCCATCTTCAAAGTCCATTCCTGAACCATAAAGAGAACGGTGAATAAGTTTTAAAAACGAAGGAACACTAAAGAAGGAAATTGGATCAGGAGATCACAACAGGAAGATGGATCATCATTTCAACTTAGATCTAGAGATCAATTAGAAAAGATCCAACTCAATCTATAAGACGTTTGGCTCGTGAGAGAGGATTTCAACTATGACAGTCCAAAGAGCAGTGAAAAAAGTTTTGAAAATGAAACCGTGTGTGAAACATGTGTGGCAGTGTGTTATTCCATGAGAGAAAGTTAGAAGTTTTGAGAGGCTAAGATCATCTTGAATAAGTTAGAAAATTATCCTGGAATAATATATATATGTATATTTGATCTTTATTTGATCTTTATTTCAATCCTTCATGAGCTCCGATGCTTAGCTATGATTAATTAATGATGAACATGTCATTTTCGTTTAGGATCAATTTCATCACGATTCTTCTGTTAAGCTTGGAGAGTAATTATACAATCGTATTGCACAACGTAGAGTCCAGTAGTGTTATAAAAGCCTCGGAGTACTCCAGTAAGATATCTTTAATCATTTCTAAAATACAACGCTTCAAAGCTTAATCTAACAATTGCTGTTACATGATTTGGACAATTTTGCTGTTACACCCGGTATAACAATACGTTCAGATCATCATCATGAAAATCATATTTATTTTACACAAGAAATATTTAATTTTTCAACCTAATCTTCCTTGTCAGTGACGCTATCATAAAAATAATTTCATCCCAGCTAAGGCAACGAATCCACAAGTGGTTACTGAGGGTGAAAGAATATTTGAAAAAGAAAATATAATTTATGATTGATTGATTCGTTTTTACGGCTTATCAACCCTTTGCAGATTATTTAAAGCCAGAAAATATTTTTGATTCTAAGAAATTTGGGGAGATAATTTTTGGGGGTTAGTGATACAAGTCTTACTAATTAACCCATAGCTGGGATAGAAGATGTGGCTTCATAGCTTTCCGGAGAGTATTTGCGCATAAATGAATATAACGAAACCAACCTGAATTGAAACTCTGCTCTCCTATTAAAAATTCTAAGCCGTTATACCACCGTCACATCAAAGCTTACACCACCCGGTATTCCCAAGTGGTCACCCAAATATTTACTTACCAGATTCGATGTCGCTTAACTTTGGTACAGGAACTTCTGTTTGAAAGTGATGTGGCCGTAAGCCGTTATTAAGGAAAGGGAACACTATAAGAACAGGAATTATTATTTTATTTATTATTCGGTTCTGCTTGCTCGGACATTCATGACAGTTTCGCGCCAACCACCACAGTCCTACATCAAGCTCGGATGCTTATTATGATGGCATTATGTATCATAACATGAGTGGTCAATGTAGCTGGTTTCTGGGCGAGAGACCCATCTTGTTCCATGGGTAGGTGTCCAGAGCACTTGTTCTTGTTTTGCTCGCCAACATGGTCCTGCAAAGCGCATTCTGCGTTCGCGTAAGATTGGAAAATATCAGTGGTTGGTCCACAATGTTGAGAATTAGTTGAATGTTGTCTCCAAGAGATGTTAATTACAGCGCTCAGCATTTGAGTGTTGATTCCATCAAACTTATAATCTACGGTTTTTGCTAACGTCCAAGCAGTTGCGTCATATATTAACACCTCCTCTACAGTGGCTTGAAACAATCTTCATGTTAGGTTGTCTGGTAGATCGGATTTCCAGATTACATCCATTTTATTGAAGGCAGCCCTGGTTTTAGCAACTCGAATTTTTAATTCCTTTTCGGTATAATTTATTTCGCCTCTGAGTTACGTAAAAGATTCAACAGATTTTATTGATTTTTCTGAGACAGTTTCTATTGAACCTTGTTGGTTGTAGCTTATGAATTCAGTTTTAGAGCCATTGACACTGTTAGCAGCATTTTCTAGATGGAGGACTGTGCAAGAGACAAGAATTAAGAATAAGATTATTTTATTTCCTTTGATAACTGGTGTGGACACATTTCTTTCCGGATCCCGCCAAGAGACCTAAGGTTAGAAACGGCATCATGACATTTTCCACTGACCAACATATTTTCCATAGATAAAGCCCTTCGTAAGGTGTGGGCGGTACTCGTGAGAACATTTTTTTTTGTATTTCTTTAAGGCATGAGCTTACAGGAATCCCTTCACTTACTCAACTGGAATCTTTTCGAACCAATCTGAGGGCTCCAACTACAACAGGGATTGTTGATGTTCGAATTTGCCACATTTCTTTCAGTTTCCTTCGCGTAGAAGTGGTAGATTTTCCAGTGCAGATATTGTCCCACTCTATCATGCCGGGTTTTATATTCAATGAGTGCCAATACCGTGCAACCTGATACAAGATGATAAATTGTTTCTGGATATTTATCAAAGAATATGCATTTTAGGCTAACACAATATTTTTGTATGTGTGTTATATTTTAGTATGTGAGATTATTATTATTATTATTATTATTATTATTATTATTATTATTATTATTATTTCAATGTTAACTAGAACATCGATCGCCCATTATATATTTTCTAAATGAAATCTTTTATTCTTGATAGTCGTCATCAGATTAAACCTCCTTTTGTTTGAATAAAAAAAATATTTAGTTTCAAACACGCTATTTATCACTTTATAAAGGGAATTGCTAGAATAACAATCCAAATTATTTCACTCTCTGTCTGTCTGTGTGTCTGTCTCTCTCTCTCTCTCTCTATCTATCTATCTTTTTAAATTTGTTTATAGGCATATATGCGTATTCTTTTTCTGATGTCCATATCAATAAAATCACGTATCTCTCAGTCTAGTCATATCTATCTATCTATCTATCTATCTGTCTGTCTATGTAGAGGTGCTTTACTGTGTAAACATATATACCAGTTTTAGGCATCACTCTGTCGAAAATATGACAAGTTTCTTGTATCGAAATTCCAATTATTTCAGTTAAATTACTGTAATTTGATTACATACGGAAAAAGACAAAAATAACACATAACCTAACCATGTAAGTATCAAATTTATCTTATTACCTACATGCTAACTACCCACCATTTCCCACCTGTTCGTCAGGTTACGGGCCATACTGATAGGAATTGCAAACTGATTTTATCAACCGATACTATACATTAAGCTTCCTGGAAAGCGTGAAATTGAATGATAAATGTTTATTTGTAAAACGAGGGGACTGAAAAAAATAGACAGTTGAAGGAACAGTTTGTAAAATTATGTGGTGAAAATAATAGGGAATTGCATGAGTCAGTTCACCTAATGTTGCGCTTATCTGCTGCTAAATAGGGAATAACTTACAGAGTTGAAATTCCAGCAGAAATTTTTATTACAAAAAAAAAACAAAAAGACAAATTAGACAAACGTAGTCAATTGCATTTAATAATAAAATTGTTACATATGAAATATTAATGCCTCAATAAACACACACAAACTTACACATGCACACAAACATACACAAGACTTACTGCCATATCGTGTTGAAACACCGGCTCCAGTACGATCACCGATGTTACTAGATGGGTGAACGCTTAGAAATACAAGGTACTTTAAGCTTGTATGTGCGGGTGTTGTAACGGGAAATGGTTCGGAATTGTTGATCCGAGAGCCGAGAACCAATTCTAGTTTGGATCGTTATATACGTTTCCGCGCAAATATCCTTGAGAAGGATATGGAAACATCTCTTCTCCCCCAGCTGGGTGTTAATTAGTAGAACTGGTATTACTAGATCGTTATTACCGCAACAACAATAAAAAATTTCTTACAATCTAAAAATAGTGGTCGTATTTAAATTCAGCAGACACCAACAGCTCTCCTGAAAAATGTATTTTGGTTGAGCTCTCTGGGGAGAAAGTGTGGGTTTGTAAACAGTGACTATTACGGCTAATAAGGTATGACTATTCGCTAAATCGAATCGAGTTCTCTGTGCGTTTATCTAAAAATAAATACGCTTAAATTCACCTTCTTCCAACGGCTGAGGGGTAGAATACCCGACTGACGCCAATTCAGTCGGGTTTCGATCCTAGCTAGAGGCAACCGGACGTCTAGCCACACTGATGAGCTGTGATATAACGAAACAGTCTGTCTGTGGATGACAATGTGTATATATATATATATATATGAGAGAGAGAGAGAGAGAGAGAGAGAGAGCTTTAAGGCATGCTATGTTTATCAGAGTTTATGTAAATATAAAAGTGAACAGTGAGATCAATACCCAGAGGCGACTGTGTGTTTCATGATTAAACAAACTTAAACATGAAACAGACTTTCGACGCTAGGTGTTAACCTCAATGTCTTATATATATATATATATATATATATATATATATATATATATATATATATATATATATATATATATATATATATATATATATATATATATATATATATATATATATATAATATTTAAGGTAGCGAATCAGGCTCGATATAGCGGCGCTATAATGAGTCTGATTCGCTAGCTCTTCGTCACTGATGCCCGTTGGAACAGTTGGAATGTCCTTCACCTGATAACGTAACTATCCGGGTTTCAATTCTCGTTAGTGGATGCGCACTGCCGATGAGTCCCAAATATCGGGTTAAACGGCCGTCCAGTGCTTTCTGCATTCTGTTGAGGTTTATTCTCGACCTGGTGAGTTACTTATTTATAATTATTTCAAATCCTCCTATTTTCCATCATTTCTGTATATTATGAAATAGACTAAGTCCCACAATTATTTCAATATATTTATTGCTTATACGTTATTTTTTATAATTACAAATATTTAAGTAAATGTTCTGTTTATAATAAACAGTATCAACAAAATTGGCTCGCCTGAATGTCCGAGAAATTTAATTTTCTATGAAATTTCTCTGACATTCAGGCCGTGGTTACGGCGCCATATTGGATTGTTCTAAATTCGCTATCTCTTGTTTGTGTCGTCTTTTGGGGGGAAACTTTATACTCTTCATTATGCATCTGAAGCGTAAGGCAGACTCGTGGGTGCTTATCTAGGTGGGATCCGACCTACGTCGAAAATAAGCTTACGTCACCCCGTAGGAACGCATTTCCGACGTAAAAAGAAGGCTCCCTTTAATGACAAAATCTCGTCTCAAAAATATAGACAGATGTTAAGAAGGGAGTTTCATTCGGACAGATATTTTTTTCCCAAGAATTGCTTACTTTATGGAACAGACTCCCGGGTGTATGCTTTCCCGATTAATAAGATATTAACATCTTCAAGTTTAGTGTCAACTGTTATCTATGCTACATAACCTTATAATCTGCACTTCTTACCCACTCCTCTTACGTTAGCGCAACAAGTTTATTCAGTAACTGTGGCTCTTGTGACTTGTATTGGTTGAACAATAGTAATAACAAAAAATAAAGACAGATGGAGAGTATCCATTAAAATGGCGTTGCTGATCATATTAAAAAAAATAGAATAAACACTTGGTCAAGGCTCATTCGAACGATGACTTGTCATATAGGAAGAAAATGAGTAACTACCAACACTGAGGTTCGAGCGTGACACTCTGGACTTATGAATATATGTTTTCCGCCAGGTGTATAAATAGCGGTGTCAGGCTACTGACTGCAGTGATTATTGAGTGATTATTGAGTGGAAATATTCAGTCGAATTAGTGTGAATGTTTGTGCGTAGATGATTTGGGTTTTGATTTAGAATTTCCGGATATTAAGCCGAGCCGCGTTACTAACAAGGTATTCATTGAAATGGTTATCTTTGGTTGACTTTTACTTCTTTGTTCTTGTTAAATATCTATTTTTAGTTGTAATTAAATACTGTTTTATTTAACATGGAAATCTTGAGTAATACTTAATTATTAACGACCACCGTACGTCACAGAATTACTAAAGCTACTTTGTCTAAAGACAGTTTCTTATATCTGGGAAGTGTTCTAATAGATGGCGGAAAGTACGACATTGAGATCCGAAGACAGATTGGGATAGCCAAAGGTGTATTCCAAAAGCTAAGCAGTGAAATAAGAGAGAGAAAAACTTCATTAGAAACAAAGAGAGAGTACTGAACTGTTAGTGACAATCTCCTCAAAGATGAAGAAGAGACTTGAAGCAACAGAAATGTGGTTCTCCAGAAAGATACTGACGATACCTCGGACCGGATATGTGAGCAACGACGAAGTTTTAGAGAAAATGAAAACAAAAAGGAATCTTATAATTAACATCAGGAAGAGACAGTTGAAATGTCTGGGTCATGTAACGAGGAAGGAGGGCTTGGAAAACTTGATACTCAAAGGATAGATTGAGGGAAAGATAGGCAGAGGAAAGCAACGCGTAACATACTTGATGGGCTTGAAAATTGGATAGTAGAACAAGGTCTGGGAGAAATAACAAAAAGACAAAACTTATTAAGTGGTGAAGGGACAGAAAGACATGGAGCGCAATGGCCGACTACGTCCTGAAGGGACACTTTACATAAAAGAACAACAAGATGCTTTTTCGGACTGATCTTGTAATTATTTTCAAGAATAAATTCAGTGAATGCTTTCAAACTCTATCAATACAATTTGTCATTGTCAATGCCTACAAAGGAGATAATGTTCTTGCTGTCACAAATTGAATATTTAAATACGTGATGGGGGAGTGGTTTTCCCCAAGTGTTCATTTAGGCACATCGATTTTCATTAACCATTATTGTATCTATATATTTTTTTCAAAATATTTGGCGACGTAAGAAAATTCTGAAGAATTGGTTCCCTACTATTCCTAAAGAAATTATTATTATATGAATAGGATTGACCTCACACAATGTTTGAATTCTTTCAGTCGATTCTGTTTTTGGTGACAGTTTTCACTGCATTAGTCGATTATGATGAAAAATATGGAAAAGACAAAACAAAATCCGAATATGCAAGTTTACTGTTTTAATGTTGTTTTTCTGTCGACGTCAGACGTTTCGGTCTAGTAGACCATCTTCAGGACATGGTTATTAGAAACATACTTAGGATTAGACGATATTTAAGTCAACATGAAAAGACGATAGACACGAGACTAATTTCAGTTGTTCTGTTTCTGATTAGTCTTGTGTCTATCGTCTTTTCATGTTGACTTAAATATCGTCTAATCATAAGTATGTTTCTAATAACCATGTCCTGAAGATGGTCTACTAGACCGAAACGTCTGACGTCGACAGTAAAACAACATTAAAACAGTAAACTTGCATATTCGGATTTTGTTTTGTCTTTTCCATATTTTTCATCATACCGTCGGATCTACATCCACATATTTGCTTACATTAGTCGATTATATATATATATATATATATATATATATATATATATATATATATATATATATATATATATATGAGAGAGAGAGAGAGAGAGAAAGAGAGGAAGAGAAGATTTAACGAGGCAAATTAAGCATCGATTGATAATAGAGACTTTTCCCCAACATCCTAAGGAAAAAAAACAATAAATATTTAGCATGGATTATAGGTATGTAATTATGCTTAATTAGTGTCTGCTCGCAATACTTTTTATGGATTCTTTTGTTAATGGATTTTTGTCATAAATTTAATCAATATTCGCAAGTAAATTATTCCTGGCTAAAGAAAGTAACGCCCACTTTTTCTCTTATCGTTCTCTTCGGTTACTTTCAATTTCGGACGAATAACCTGTCTGTAGTCGCTATGGGATATAAAATACTGCCCTTGGAATAGACATGGATCTGTCTCCTCTCACACGACTCGGAGCTTAATAAGAGTATAGATCTCATGTTCATAAGTGCTAACTAGTGTAAGAGAAGGGAAAACCTGAATTCAAATTTATGAAAAAAGGCAACGGGAAACCACTCCATTATCTTTCCCAAGTATACGTAACAATTCCCAAATAAAAAAGAAAAGAAATCTGGTGGGATTAATGAACGTCTATGTTCTGCAGAGAAATCACACACACACACACACACACACACACACACACACACACACACACACACACACACACACACACACACACACACACACACACACACATAAAAAAAGGAAAAAATAAAGGAAGAAAGTGGATGGATTTTTTTATTGATTACTTCAACAGGTTTTTTTTTTACTTAACGTTAATTTAGTGGATACTCGTTCTTGAGTAGACACGCCGTTTATTTATGAAACAGTATATTTAATTTCGTCTACCGGCCTGAATATTCGAGATATCTTATACCGCATATTTACCTCTAATAAGATTTCTCTTGGGCGTCTACTCAAATACCAGTAGCCACGAAAAATAACGTTAAAGTAATATATATGTATGTATACATATATATATATATATATATATATATATATATATATATATATATATATATATATATATATATACTTAAACGTTATTTCTCGTATATATATGTATAGATAGATAGATAGATATTACTTAAACGTTATTATATATATATATATATATATATATATATATTTATATATATATATATATATGCAACATATCTTCATTCAAACATGTTTCATTGAATAATATAAACATATTGTGTCTACTTATTTTTATAATGATCCTTACCGGTTGTCTAATCAGTTTCTTTATGTTGAGATGAAATTCATCAAGGAAAGCACCGCAGTTTATTTTACCTAAGTACTTTCAACCTTTTCTAAGATCTTCTTCAGGAGAAAATTAAAACTGTGATAAAATATGCATTCCGATGTCGTGGTGTTTTTTAAAAACACGGGCGAATGTATATATATATATATATATATATATATATTGTTGCTTCAGTTTATACGAGGATGGGCTGAAGAGTTCAGAGGCTGACTATGAATCAATGATGTTAGAGCTGTGAAAAAGTTTAGGCATTAATTTCTACACTTCTGATTAATAAGTGCATTGTCACTTTCCAGGTAAACTGACTATTCAAAAATAGCGACATCTCCTGAAAACTAACTAAATTTTAACACTGTGGACAAGTCATCAAGTTCCATGTTATCGTTATACACATTCTTAGCAAAAAAGAACACATCGGATTGTTTGTCCATAGCGACAAGTTTGCTTTCACCACAAAGAAATAACGCATTCCTTAAATATATTAATAACATGGGTTATACAGGACAATGTTCAACTCAAATGCAGTGGACTGACGAGGATAAATCTCCACTACTGACTCCACAACTCAGATCTATGGCAGAAAGACAATATGGTGAGTTATGTGCGTGCGGTGGGATACTCAGGGCATAATTCGTTTGTAGTACTTGAAACACGAAATGTACTTTCATATGTACAGCCACTTGTCAATAAAGGTTTTGCCGAAAATTGTCATGCGCTCGTCAATAGGAAAACTTGTTCACTTCCACAACAATGCAAATGATTTGGGAACTCGGTTGAGCTGATTTACAGGAAACACTATTTAGCCCTACTTCACTGTCTTACCTTTGTCAATCTCCGCAAATGTTTCAGCGTGGAAGACTTCAGAAATGAAAACCAGATTAAGGTTTTCATAGAAAAACGTTTATCGCATCAAAACCTGCCGAATTTTACTCAAAAGGTATCAAAGAGTTTGTTTGTTTAGCGGCATATCAACATCTTTTGGGTCATTTAATGCCAACATTTAATTGTCATGGGAAAATTAGTAATTTCAATTACAAAAAAGTATTACTAGTATTCTTTTTTTGATTTTTTCTTGCAAAAATGTATTGCTGCTATTTGTTTGTTAGAAAAATGTATTGCTGCTAATGTTTTACAAAAATGAATTGCTGGTCATTTGTTTCATTACAGAAATGCATTGTGTGTAATTTTATTACGATGAAAATGTATTGCTGGTATTTTTATTATAATTTTTTATAATTTGTTATAGTTTTGACCACACTTAGGCGATTAACAATTTGCCCATAGCTAGGACCCTAACAGCTGCTACCACGCCGGGTTAGGGTGGACCTGAGCACAGCAGTAATTCAGAGGTGGTTGCACGCTCTTCCAAACCTCCTGATCAGAGGCCTTGCTGCCGGATGTAGTTTATCGTCATATCCAGGACGGGCATCGAAGAGCTTCCCGATGAGTAGCAAATAATGGTGAATATATAATTGAATAAAATGTACATATTATTTGTTTATATCTTTGCTTCTGTTCGTTTATTCTGTAGTTTCTGATAAATATTTTAAAAACTCTCTGGTGATTCTCTACAAGTCAAATAATTTCCGTTTTTAAGAACCAGTTGTAATGACGAATGTATCACCCTAACTATTGATCATATGTAGTAGTTAAGTATAAATGAATATTTATGATTGCCCTTAAGAGACACGGCACATAGGAGAAAAAGAAGGTACCCTTTTTTTTCTTTCACGGTAGTGTCAGCGTTCACAGTGAGTTAAAATTAAAATGTTGTACTGTTCCATCATTACGTGAACTAGGAAACATTTTTGGAATTCGGTTGAGCTGTTCTACCCGATTCGCTTTATTGATCTGCTTCACCATCTTACCTTTTTCCATTCCCGCGAAACACTTTGATGGGGGGGAATCTCAAATGAAAACCAGATTCGGGTTTTTAGAAAACGTTTTTCACATCAAAACCCGCGAAATTGTACTCAAAAGGCATCGTATATATTAATTAAATAAAATGTAAATGAACTTTAATTTTAAAGAATTTTAAAAATTGATTAACAAATCAGAAAATTGCATATGACTGAACCTAATAATTGAACAGATTTTCTCTTAAAATACAAATGAATTGGTTTTTAATATAATATATATATTCAATAGAAATAATATAATACGCAAAAATCACTACTGCCTCATTTATTGGTCTATAAGAAAGTTTAACAGCAATATAGTATTCAAATTCGGATTAATGTCTTTATTTTTGTTGCAGTTATCACAACGTTTCGGCCATTTTGAGTTCCGGCCTTATCCACGCGTCTGTTGATCCGTGGAACCTTCAAAGAAGTTCGAACTGAATCCTTTGTTTAATCTACAGATGCGGATTTGTTTCCGTTCAAATGTCTAGGGGTATTACTGTCTTGTTCATTTTAGTTCAGTTAAGTTCCAAGCGTGATACAGGCTAGACAGTTGTCATCCAAGGCTATAGAACCCGGTCTGTCCTATTATTTACCCATAGCTGGGGGCGGAGAAGAAGAGGATTTATACTTTTTACAAGGGTATTAGCACGTAAGTGAATGTAATGGATTTGACTTGAATTTTAATAGGCATCATAAAAATATTTAATACAATAGAATAATTGATTTACGACAGTTTAATTCGTATGAGTGACTCAGTGAGGATCATAATCACTACAAAGTAATAATAGTCAGTCGGACTAGCATCCTTGACCATTATCTCACACCGGACTGCTATCAATAATAATATACTTCTAAGTTGCCGAACGATATGGAAAAAAAAAAAGATTGTACTGCAACAATATTCTTTATTGGGCGAGCGTGTTTGCTTCGAATATTAACACTCGGACAAATGTCATTCACACCGGAGGAGTATGCTCAGCTATTGCAGCGGGCTAAGCAGACCCGAATAAATATTCATTTTAAGAGCGGGAAAACAGAGAGTTTTCGCTCTGCTGGTTTCCGTTTATTATCGATGAAAAGAAAATGACGACCGTGGCTCAGGCAGACTTATGTATTTATGCAATTTGACCAATATGCCGAGAAATTACTTTATACTAATCTCCAGATTATAAACAACCCACTTGTCCGATATATGTAGTGCATACATCGGCCGCAAGGAAGTGTTGTTATCGATGATGACAGCATATTGGCCGAGGAGAGGAACAGAGACAAGAAAATTGCTGTATGGGATATTTTTTCCATTTTTGAGAAATATTTTTTACCTGCATTGGAAAAAATCATTCGAAATAATTGTCTTGATCGACTCTCTCTCTCTCTCTCTCTCTCTCTCTCTCTCTCATATAAACATCCGCACACATTCTCATGTCACCTGCGACATTAAATGGCTTGTTAATTAGAACACTTGCAAAACAAAAATGCTACTTTTATCGTCTTAGAGAACCTTTTTTTTTGCCTTCCCTCTTCATGGCTGATGCTAATCCCCAGGACAGCGACTCATTGCGGGCTAACTTTTGACATAAAGTTGAAACATTATATTGAAATCAATTGCTACGTGTACTGCTAAGAAAGTTGTTTCACTGTGGCGTGCTAGGCATTTTTTTCTCGTCAGAATCACTTTTACACATTTATAAGTCTACCATTCAGAGAATATGAAATGAATATTGCAGTCACATGAGGTCTGGTGTCTTTAGTATGTATTTAAAGATTCTTGATGAAATCCAATGCAGAATCTGTGATTTTATCCGTCCTGACCTGGCATTTCGGCTTCAGTCATCGCCACAACGTATCTTCCTTTTGCATTGTGCATAAATATTTCCATGGTAATTGCTCTGAGCTTTACTCTTTGGTACCTCGATTTTATGAATTTAAACGCACTACTAGATGGGCAGTTAGGTTTTATCTGTTTATCGTTGAAATTGCCTGATGTGACCGTAAGTTCTCTTCTGGTTTCATTCCACCGAAATTTCATCTTCAAAAATTTAAATGCAATATCAATTGCTATTTTCTGAATCTTAATTCCTGTTATTTTATTGTTCGCTCGACTTAATAACTGTTTTCTTTTTCTCGTATTCTTTCACGCTCAGTACCCGTCCCCCCTAAATAAAAAAAACACAAGAATGACGACAAAAATCAGCTAGCTTTTGGAATATAAAACCCCATATCGTTGTATAGAAGAATATTAAGAAAATCCGAAGAGTAATATTCGGAACCAAAAAAGTGTTCACGATATGATAGTCTGAAAGCCTCTTGTAATCATCATCATCAGCAGCAGCAGCAGCAGCAGCAGTCCCATGACCGTGCGTGACCCTAGCGTCACTCAGTCGCTGAGTCGCTGATCAGTTTCCCCCGCATGCCTGTGCTGAGAGTCGGAGAGGTATTCGTCCATACGTAGCGTGCCTTGTGCAAATATACCTACTTCAAATCAGACCGCATCCGATTTTATCCAACTTGAAGATGCGCCCTGGCCTTGAACACGTTACAGTTGATCCCATCTAGGAAACCGTCCGCCCTGGACATTGAACTCACTCTAAGAATCCCTCCGCCCTGTGATGTTATGTCATTACCGTACAGGCTGCATACATTGCTATGAAGAAACATTTATTCTCCCAGTTGAGTTTCCCACGTTATTATTATTATATACGTGGTATAATGGCACCGTAGTTCACAGAATCGCTGAAAGTAAAAAGAATGACAAACATGTTTTGTTCTCAGAGAAAATTTTATAATTTTACGTCATACACAAAGTTATATACATGTGTCCCACACGGGGAAATTATAACATATATGCATCAAAAAACGGTGTCTAAAAGAGGGGAACCTTACTTGTAATATTTCCCGAAAGGAAAACTGGAGTCACGGCGGTTCCTCTATGAACCTGGTTAGGCCATGTAGTGTTTTCTGTAAGACCTACAGCTGTGGGCTAGGGACGACATTCTTCTCCGTGCTCTATATCGTAACACTTTCCTTACACTATCCCTTGATGTTATTCACCGGCCGTCACATGACACTCGAGACTATCTCAACAAGAGGGAGACAATCGGCATTTGTATCCTTACACCTATATATAGCCGTTTACCCTAGTAGAATGATCACCCGTTCTTTGACAGGTCTTGTTTTTAATCCCGCTGTGCGTCTAGCTAATCTACTCACCAGAAAAGCCTTGTGAGGGAACCGATTTAGTTGCCGATGACTCGGTCATGCTGGCAGCTGTTACTGTGTTACGTGGTTATTGTAGCGCCTGTAGAGTGACAAAGTAAATAAATAAATAAATAATATTAATAATAATAATAATGCTAATTATGACATAACTCCTGATCCGCAAGTAAGCTAGCGGAACTCTTGGGGTTTGCAATATGCTTCTAAAAATGGTTAATTCTTCGACAGTGCTAACTTTGGAAAATCACATTTCTAGAACATTCATCCAGAATTTTCGTTTAAAAAACGCCAATGTAATTACTATACAGCTCATTGTGTTGGAAAATGCTGCAAAACTAAGCCGAACTTTTTCATCTGATTAGAGCTTTTAAAATTGGCTTTTGAACCAGATTTTATAACGACAGCTGAAGGGAGTGAGAAAAAAATGTCTTGATTAAAAAGTAAAGCGTAGCAGGAAAAATATTTTACAGTGCAGTCGAAATAATTCGAATGACTTCAGGATGGAAAACAAAAAATAAAAATCATATGGTCACGTGACAAGATTTGCATCCAGTTTTCTGTTTCATCAAATCTGATCAGGTTCGCTCTGATGACATTTCGCTTTCCCGTCAGGTTGGATTTGTGTTCAGCAAAACAGCTATCGGCGATGGGACAGCGTGACAGGTTCAATTTCGGACCGCGCGAGCGTTTCAAAATGTGTAATTCGAAACGGTGTAGCTCCTTTCCTTCAACGGTACAATCTCTTTCCAACACATATCATTGTCGCAAGTTTATCCGGGAAGAGTTCTGAGAGACAACGAAAACTTGATACTGAAATGCAAAGGCGTATTGAAATGATAAAAGATGCCTTGCAAGAGACTAGACATAGTATTAACAGATTCATTTAATTAGAAACAACTGTTGACTCATGTTGTGTCAACAGAAATGTGGATCTACAGAAGGATGATGAGAACACTGAATTCATCAGATATGTGGATCTACAGAAGGATGATGAGAACAACAGATTCATCAAAAATGAGGATCTACAAAAGGATGATGAGCCCACCAGATTCATCAGAAATGTGGGTCTACAGAAAGATGATGAGAACACCGGATTCATCAGAAATATGAGTCTACAGAAGAATGGTGAAAGCACTAGGGACTGAACAGGTGATCAACGACGAAGGAAAATGGAAATGACTAGAATGCTTATGCTTAGAATCGGAACAGAGAGTTGAGCCTTCTAGGATATATAATGAGTAAAAAAGGTTTAGAAAATCTGACACTCACAGGACACACTGAAGGCAGGAGATGGTAACCTACCTAACAAGCTTGTGTAATTGGATAATAGTACAGGTAATAAGAGGGATATTCAAAGGAATAAAAGGTTGTGGAGAGTCATAATTGCTTACGTCCGAATACGGAATATAGAAGAAGATGAAGATTGGTATTTCCATAGAAAATCATCAAAGGAGCTCCATTTTTTAGTCCCGCTAGTTCAGACCTTTAGAACTTGGCTACGTTATGCTACTACCACGGAGTCGAATCATCTTCCTTTCCTCCGTATTCTAAATGTAAGATGTTCCACTCAGCTTTTTCCCACAAAACTGCTACTTTGTGGAACAGATGCACTTGTGAACACTACAATCCTTATTTTTTCACATCAATCTTCAGTCGTAATCTATCCTCCTTATCTTCAGATTCTTCACTTCCTATCGCTTCTTGTTTCATTTATATCACACTTCCCATGACTGACTCTGTATCTTGAGTGACCCTGGAGCGCTGTATTTAGTGGTCTTTAGTATTTCAATATCTTCCACCAGCTTTGCGTTAAAATAGCAGAGAATAACTACTAATTACTAGGGCTCTCTGAAACAAACACCTCCGAAATCAAAATCTAAGGGGTATGACCTCAATTAAGCTATATCAACCTAGACAGACCTACAGCTCTTTCGACTTCAGTAAATCTACTGCCTCTGTGGTCATAATGGCTTATTAGCGGATGCTGAGAATACCATAGTCAGAACATGTGAGTAATGAGTAATTCTGAAGAATGGAAACCAGAAGGTCATGTCTAGTTACAATCAAAACGAGACAGTTGAAATGATTGGGCTACATAAAGAGGAAAACGAGCGTGGGGAATTTGATTAATGAATGGATGGTTTAGCAGCGAAAATAGGGATGCTTAAATAGACCAAATGTTTATTAGATCGACATGGGAGAGGAAGGTGTGGAGAGTCATGATTGCTCATGTTCTATTATGACACCGCATACAGAAAGAGAAATGCATGCATATAAATATTTTTTGTAAGAATTAAGGGTAATACAAAAATTGTACGATGCATTTAATCTTGTTCATACATAAATTGACTCCTGAAATGTCAATGACTGACCTACTCGGGTTTAAGCAGAGTGTGATATGTTATCTGTCTATATTTGTGAGATGAGGTATTATGTACACTATTTACATTATTACTCACCAGGACACATGGCAAAGTGGATAAAGGCGTTAGTTAGATCCAGTGACATGGATCTAAAGAGTGCGAGTTCAATACACATACCTTCTTACTTTGGGAGGGGAATTAACAGGAAAATAACTAATAACAGACATCCATTAAACATAGCACGTAGAACTAGAACAGTCTATCCCAGTGAGCGAAATAAAGGGTTCAGTTCGACATTCCAACCACCTGAAGAAAGCCGGAGCGTACAACGGCCGAAACATTGTAATATATATGGCGATAAAGATGAGGATAATAGTCCGAATAATGTAAATAGTGTGATATTTTAATTATAGAAAATGATAATTAGTCTTGTTGATTTCAATATAGCTGGGGGGTGTATATCTATTATTCTTTTTATACAATAATTGTGGCACAAGGCCGAAGAGGAATAGGGTGGTCAACACTGACTATCTTATTCCTTAATAATAATCATGACCCATTCATTCATTACAATATACTCAATCACCACAAGAACTTGTTCATCACCTCTCAATCCTACATATACCACATATTCACCAGGGACCTACAAAATACACCATCATGTACATGTTGGGGGCGATGACTGCAAAACATTTGGCCTCCTTTTATAAGAAGAAGTACACAAATGCATGCTGGGATTTTTTTCTTAGCCAATAAAATAGGCCGGTTTGCAGTTTTATATGACTCAATCTCAATCTATCTTAAAGTTTAGAACACTGCGTTCGCTTGTCAACACCAATTCTTTGTACACTTTTTGCCATGTATAGTTTATTCGTCTTGGATATATTGTTTGATTGCTTTATATTCTCTTTGCCCTATTTCTGTTTCTTTCTTTCTCTTGTTATTGCAAACTATGTCAATTCTTTTGGGGGAGAGTTCTGTTATTTTTATTGCTTTTGACCATGGCCACTCACTTTTGTATTTAACAGTGACTACTCACTCCATAATTTTATTAAACTCTTTAGTTTTTTATGCAACTGAAAGTGTTTTATTTTAAATATATTGGAAGTCATTCTTAAAGGACGTGGATTCGATTTCATTATTACCATCGATTCTATTTGTGGCTTAATACGGATTCATCATCTTTGTTTATGAGGCATGCGCTTTCTGGACGTGGGGTGTTATGACTTTCCACAACATCCTTTTATTATGTCAATAGGAACAGATGCAATTATATATTACCAGCATAAAAAATATTAAAATGTAGCTGTCAGGATTATACACGTGAATGAAGAAGTTGGTGGTATGAAATTAATAAATCCTTTTTGTGACATTAATAACTTCTGATTCAATCCGGAAAATCGCATTCCACGAAATGTTTCATAAAAACGCAGAAAGGAAATTACTGAAAAAAAAATTTTTTTTAAATGAACACGTTATTATTTTCAGCTACAAATAATTAAATTAAAATATATTTATCTATTCAGTTAACAAATCCAGTCGTTGTAATTTTTGTTTGGTTCTTGTTATATATAATACCAATTGATAATTGAAATGGATAATTCCAAGAAGGATATTAATCCAAAGAGAGTTCAATGTAATAGAGCAAAGGGAAGCATCAATATGGCAGCTTGAAATTTTTCTTTCTCTCTCTCTCTCTCGCTCGCACCTTGTCTCTCCCTATATATATATATATATATATATATATATATATATATATATATATATATATATATATATATACAGACAGAGAGAGATTCTTGACAAATTTTGAATTTAGAATTCCTTGACAAATTTTGAAATTTAAATTTGTCAAGATTCTCGATATATATATATATATATATATATATATATATATATATATATATATATATATATATATATATATAGTATGCCACTCGTATTCGAGAATAGCCAACTATTGGGTGGCTTGCCAATCACGAATTCTGATGCTCGCTCAAGCACATTTGTTTGTGTCTGTTCAACACCCACAGAGCCCACCTGTGGTTTATACTGCAACTATGTTGAGCCGACCTAAGTTACAGTTTCTGCGAAGGAGCCTGGTATCTAGCGTGATCAACAATCTGAACTAGGACAGCACACTCAAACCCTCGGTCACAATGACTTGATATATATATATATGAGGCTTCTGTTTTAGTCGGGTTTCGATCCTAGCTAGTGGCAACCGGACGTCTAGCCACACTGATGACCTGTGATACAGCGAAACAGTCTGTCTGTGGATGACAATAATATATATATATATATATATATATATATATATATATATATATATATATATGCCTAGATTAGTTGTTACCTCGACTTTACGAATTTAATCGTTGCACTAGACTGGCAGGTACATGTTACTTATTTTATTTATTTATTTTCTGATGCGTTATTGAACGGATGTTGCATAACTCGCCTAAAGTTCGTTTTTACGCATGTAAATCGTTCCAGATTTTACTGTAAGCCAGTCGCACCTCTCCTTCATACTCAGCCTATGAACTCTTCTGTTTTCTTTCTTTCTTCCTACAGCGGCATCACCACCAACAATCTCCCTACCCATTTCTTTTTCATTCATTCTTCAATGCGATAACACAGACACCTCACAAAAGAGATGCATCGACCTCACAAATGCGCTTATCATATTTAGACGATAGACCTTACTAGATTTGCAATTTGGAAAGGATTTATTCGGACATTTTTATTGTATTATTTACGTAGATTTCTCTGTCCAACGGATATAACTTCAATTTTTCGACCGCTTGACACGCTCTGTTTTTGTTTTGCTTCATGAGTTTTTGTTTGTTTGTTTTTTGTTTTTTTTTACTTTGCCATAGTTACTTACCTACCCGCCTGTCATGTGTCAGAGTGCTATCTATTCTCGAAGGAATAATGCGTAGATTTCTTTATTGTTTTTTATCCTTTTTTATCCTAAATAATAAGTCTGTTTACTACACCAGGGTATTCACTATCATTAGTTGAAGGAAAAAATATCACCCGTCAATCTGGGAAGGAAAGATGTTCCCCTCCCAAAAATTAGAAACACGGTTAGAAACAATGAGTATGAAACTGCGATTTAATATTCCTTCCTATATGCCAGCGAATGCTAGGCAGTTTTCTCTCAGATGAAGAGGGTGTATGAAGCGGCAGAGGTATGGTTCTACAGAAAGATGATGGGAATATCATGAACTGGAAATGTGAGCAACGACGAACTTTTTAAGGGAAATGGCAATAAATAGAATGCTTCTACTTAGAATCAGAAAGAGATAGTTGACAATTCTAGGGTATATAATGAGGAAAGAAAGCGAGGAAATCTGAGACTCACAAAAGATATTTAACCGACAAAAACAGCGAGTAACCTATTTAACTAGGTTGCGTAAATGGCTGATAAAACAGGCAATGAGTGTGATATTAAAAAAGACAAAATTGCTAAGGGATACAAAAGTATAGTAGGTTGTGGAGAGCCATGACCACTTACGTCGAGACATGCCAAGAAGAAGAAGGAGGAGTAAAAGAAGAAAAAGGGGGAGGAAAAAGAGAAGAAGAAAAGAAGAGGAAGAAGGAGAAGGACGAGAGAAGGAGGAGGAGGAAGAAGAAGAGGATAAGGAAGAAGAAGATTATTATTCCTATTTCCATGTCAAATCATCAAATGAACTCCACAGCTTGGCCACTTGTAGAAGAGACGCACATCACTGAATGTAATGGATACAACTGGAATTCAAACACGGCTCTCCGATTCCTCAAGCCACTATCCATTATTCCAGCGTGCCTCTTAATATATATCTCTCTCTATATATATATCTTGTTTTTGAAACATGATAACTCTTATGGAGCGAAGGAATGATATTTTTTAAAAATAATTATAATTTAAACTCTACGTCTGTATGGAGCAATGTTTTTAAAAATAAAAACAAAAATACTAAAGAACACCGGATTATTTACCTAACGTATTATTCCCTATTTTTCTACATACCTGCACACACACACACACACACACACACACACACACACACACACACACACATACATATATATATATATATAACCATATGTATATGTATATGTGTATATATATATATATAGAACATATATATATATATATATATATATATATATATATATATATATATATATATATATATATACATATATGTGTGGGTGTGTGTGCGCGTGTGTGTGTTTGTTCTGTGACTAAAACAACGTAATGTAATTGTTAGTAAGCTAGTATGCGTAGATCAATTACAACTGTGTAATTGATATCGATACTTACAGGGTGCTCCCCACTTTCGGCTTTGTATCACATCAAAGCGTAATTTTGGTGTGGCACTATATAATATATTGTCCAATGTTTCAAGGTTCAGCAGATAAGGCGTGTGTGTGTGTGTGTGTGTGTGTGTGTGTGTGTGTGTGTGTGTTGGATAACTTGCAAATCTGTTATGGTGAAACACACCTATTCTATAGTTATTAGACTCTCCAACCTAATATAAGTAGGAGTAGTAAGAGGAACGAGAGTCACTCGATGTTGGACGACAGTAGTCGACAGTTAGTCGAATACGAAAGTAGTCAGCGACCACAACCAGATTACTCTGCGTAATACCTATTATATCAAGGTCCTAACGTTTGGTAAGTCGAACTTATTTAGGACCAATTTCAGTACAAATACAAGCCTCCACTGCGAAATAACTCCACAACAACTTTGGCGATGAGGATTCGCACTCATACGGAGGAAGAAAAAATTCGCTCGCAACAATAACCTTGGGGACAAAGTCTCGGATTCACACTTAAAAAAAACTTAGCAAAGTTTGTCGCAAGCCAAGACATCAACTTAGTGACGAAAAAATCTGCCGAGAAAAGAAATATTTTTCTCGATTATACAGTTGGCTCAAATAGGTCACGAATTGCAAATTCATAGCACCCCCCACTCTACAGTATTTACACATTGTGTAAACTTTTTGCGAAGATGGAGGAATGCATAAGTCTATTCCGGGAATTCTTTAAGTTCCAGTCGGAACAACAGACGAAAATATTAGAGCAACAAACAACATTCCAGATGCAGCTACAGGAGGAAACTTTCAATAGACAAATGCAATTCAACAAAAAATGAAACAGATGCATAAGGAGTTTCAAAACAAAATTCTGGAAATAACTGAGAAGAGGAAAGAGAAAAATCTACAAAATTATTCTTTCCCAGAGAATACAATATGGAATTCAATTGAAATATTCACGTACAGTCCAGATGAAGAGATAACTTTTGCGGAGTATTATAAAAAATATACGGACGTGTATAACGAGGACTGCCACTCATGGTCTGAAGGAAAGGTTAGGCTTCTTTTAAGCAAATTAGGAACTGCTGAGCATAACAAATTGGTAAACTACATTTTACCGAAAAGAAACTAGTGAGTTGACATTTACCGAGGCGGTAAATATATTAAGTGAATTATTTAGTAAAAAGACATCTCTGTTCCAATAGAGGAGGAAATTTTTGAATCTGATGAAAGATGATGAACAAGACTATATAACGTACGCAGCCAATGTGAATAAGCATTGTGAAGAATTCAAGCTGGCAGAGTTAAGCGCAGACAATTTTAAGTGCTTGGTGTTTGTTCAGGAGCTCGTATCGGAAAGAGACGCAGAGTTGAGAAAATTAGTACTGGCAAAATTGGAAAGCGATCCAAGTATTACGGTACAGAAATTGGCAGAAGACTGCACAAGATATGTTAGCGTAAAGAAAGATTAAAAAAAGATAGAACAGTCTGGCGTTTCAGGTGTAAGGAAAATAAGCTACAAAGTCAGTCTACCAAAAAGAATTCGAAAATTGCGGATTATCAAGCAAAAAATGAAATACCAGAAAAAAATAAACAAAAACTCCCGAAGCCATGTTTTGCTTGCGGTGAATTACACTGGTACAGATATTGTGAATTTAGGAATAAAAAATGTTTCAACTGTAAAAGAGTGGGTCATAAAAGCACGCATTGCTGGTCAAAAAATAAAGACAATAAAATAAGAAAATTAAAGTCCAACGAGGTAAAATATGGAATAACCAGAAAATTTGTTACCGTCGAAATAAGTAATAAAAATATAAAAATGCAACTTGACACTTGTTCGGCTCTATCTATCATAAATTTGCATACGTGGAAGAAGTTGGGGAAACCAACTTTAATGAAGACAAAGAAAATCGCGAGGTCAGTGACGGGAGAAAAAATAAAATTTATTGGGGAATCTGTTAAAAATGTCACGATAAATAAAAAAACGCGAAAAGCTAAACTATTTGTCATAGAAAATACCACGAACTTACTTGGTACGAATTGGATAACAGAATTCCAATTATGGGCTCTACCCATAAATTATTTCTGTTACAAGGTAGAAAGTTTAAACACCGAACCCCAAAAATTAATAAAGAAACTTAAGGAAACATTTCCTACTGATTTTTCTCCAGGGTTGGGAACGTGTACCAAGATGGAGGCAAAATTCCAGCTAAAAGAAAACGCTCAGGCGGTATTCAAAAAGAAATGGAATGTGCCGTTTGCCTCCATTGAACAGATAGATAAAGAATTGGACAGATTAGAGAAAACCGGTGTACTTAAAAAAGTTGAATATAGTGAATGGTCAACACCGACGGTATACGTGAAAAAAAGTCTAAAGAAATTCGTGTTTGTGCTGATTTCTCGACGGGTTTAAACGCGGTACTTAAAGACTATAATTATCCTCTACCAACAGCGGAAGAAATATTTTCTAAGCTTAATGGAGGCACAATATTTTCGAAAATAGACCTCAGCGACGCATCTCTGCATATACCGGTAGAAAAAAAACGTCAAAACTTTTGTGTATAAACACACATCGGGGTCTGTATAAATTTAACAGACTACCTTTTGGGATTAAGATCGCGCCGGCCATTTTCCAACAAGTAATGGATTCAATGTTGGGTGGCATTTTGCCGTAGCGTATCTGGACGACATCCTCATGGGAAGTACAAGTATAGCAGAACACGTGAAACATGTAAATGCAGTAGTTTCAAGAATACAGGATTTTGGATTTAAACCCAAGGAAAGCAAATGCGAGTTTTTTTGGAGAAAGTAAAATATCTGGTGCAGGTCATCGATAAGAATGGTAGAAGGCCAGACCCAGAGCGAGCAGAGGCTATAAAAGACATATCGGCTCCGAATGATATTACCGCATTACAAAGTGTTTTTTTGGGATTAGCTAATTATTACCAAATATACATCCCTAAAATGTATGATCTGCGATCACCATTAAATGAACTACTGAAGAAAGGAAAACCCAGGAAATGGACTAATGAATGCCAGAAAGCATTTGAAAAGATAAAGGAAGTGTTAACCTCAGAATTATTTTTAACTCATTACAACCCGGATTTAGAGATCATAGTAGCAGGCGACGCAAGTGCGTATGGAGTAGGAGCATGCATCTTACACAAAATGACAGATGGTCAAGTAAAACCAATTGTTCATGCTTCTAGAGCACTACTTACGGATGAGAAGAATTACTCTCAGATAGAGAAAGAGGCGCTAGGAATAATATTTGCAGTAGCGAAATTTCACCGTTTTGTCCACGGTCGACATTTTAAGCTACAAACTGATCATAAGCCTCTAATTTCGATTTTTGGATCGAAAAAGGGTTTACCGACGCATACAGCCAACCGACTACAGAGATGGGGTTACAATACTGCTAAATTATAACTTCAGCATGGAGTACATACAATCGAATAAATTTGGCTACGCTGATGGGCTGTCCAGGTTAATTCTTAAAATGAGCGAACCATTAGAAGACACGGTAATTGCCTCACTGAAGTCAGAAGAAGAGCTGAAATTTATTGTGTGTAATGCAGTTCGGGAACTTCCGGTAACTCTAGAAAAAATAAAAGAAGAAGCCACCAGGGACAAGTATATCTTGAAAATAAAATAAAAAATAGCCGAGAGGGACCAGTACACAACAAATGTTTTTTCGCTTTGCGATACAGTATTGTTATACAAAGAACGTGTGGTGATTCTATACACACTGCAATAGAAAATACTAAAAGATTTTTATACTGGTCATCCGGGCAGCATTAGGATGAAGAGCCTAATGCGAAGTTTTTTATATTGGCCGAATATGGACAGGGACATTGAGAACGCAGTGGCAAAATGTAAAGGCTGTACTTTAGCTGCAAAGGCACCCCCAATAAAATTTAATCCCTGGACAAAAACAGACCTACGATGGTTTAGGTTACATGTGGATTTCGTAGATCCACTGAATGGATACCATTACATCATAGTAGTGGAAAGTTTCTAGAAATGGCCTGAGATACAAAGGATAAGAAACCGACGACGCAAAGTACTAAAATCTTCCTGCTGGAATTGTTCGCAAGGTTTGGTGTGGTAGACACAATTGTGACGGACAACGGAAGTCAATTTACGTCGGAACAATTTAAAGATTTCTGCAAGGAATACAACGCCGAACATGTTACCACAGCTCCATATCACCCAAGATCAAACGGGTTAACTGAAAAATTTGTGGACACCCTAAAAAGAGCTCTAAAGAAACCTAGGGAAATACCTGCAGATGAAGCCCTACAGAGGTTTCTACATGTATACAGAATTACCCCAAATAACGGAACACCGGCCTCACAATCGCCAGCCGAGGTGATGTTTGCACGTCGGGTAAGATCTGTCTTCGACAGATTACTACCAAAAAAGACAAAGCCAGGTACAGAAAAAGTTATTGAAGTTAAGAAGTACAATCCTAGTGAAAAAGTATACTTTAAGGTCTATAAACAGAATAAATCATTCTGGGAGATTGGAAAAATAGAAAAGCGGATTGGCAACATGATATACTTGGTGAAAGGCGAAAAATTCACGTGCAGACGGCATATTAACCAGATCAGACGACGCTCTTCAGATGTGCTTGACAGTGATCCCGCGGAAGAAACGCCTATGGAGGTGATTTTCGATACGTTTGATCTAACAACACCAGCAACGATTTTACTTGAGGTACGCCGATCCAGGAGAAAAAGAAAGGCAACTGATCATTTAAAAGTGGATCCAAAACGTAGGAGATACGCTACGATGTTGCTAAAAAAATGAAGTTTTTTTTTTTGTTTTTTCTTCATATTTCCTGTAAAATTAAAAAATAAAGAAAACTGTTTTACTCCTACGGAGTAAAGTTTTATGAGGGGGTGTTATGGTGAAACACGCCTATTCTATAGTTATTAGACTCTCCCACCTAATATAAGTGGGAGTAGTAAAAGGAACGAGGGTCAATCGGTGTCGGACGACTCGGCTAGACGGTCGAACTCTCTGCCTCTGAGCAGAGAGGAACCCGGAAGACGCTCCGCCGAAGGGCAGAGTCTCGTTCAGGGAGGTTTGACCAACCCGATTCCGTTTATACGGCATCTGTGGGCATTTTTTGGCCGAGCCTACGGGCTCGGGAATACCCCACTTTAAACCCAGCCTTGTGCCACATCTATCCCTCGTGGGGGGGAGACAGTAAATACAGTCGATGTCGGACGACAGTAGTCGACAATCAGTCGAATACCAAAGTAGTCAGCGACCACAACCAGATTACTCTGCGTAATACCTATTATATCAAGTTCCTAACGTTTGGTACGTCGAACTTATTTAGGACCGATTACAGTACAAATACATGCCTCCACTGCGAAATAACTCCACAATAAAATCACAGAAACCACATCGCGTATTCGAGATAATTTTTACGCCTTTTTTTAGATAAAAGGAAAGAGAATACAAAAATAGCGTAAAAATTTTCTCATTACAAATTTCTTCCTATAACGTTTCGTTATTAAATTTTGATTGATAAAGCGTATATTTTGTAGAAACTGGCCATGTGTCCAATTATATTTCCTTATTTTCTATTGTAGCTATTTGTTAGCTTTAGGCAAACAGGTATGATTTCGAATGTTGATTTCAATGTCAAGCAGGCTTCCTAGAAACCTCCTATATCTCTTTGACAAAACTGAGATCAAAGAGATACAGAAGGTTATGCAAAAAGACGCTCCGCCTACAGAAACATCGAAATTAGTGTGATCTCAGTATACAGTCAGGTCACAACAGATCAAGTTCTCTTAGAAGAAAGTTTTCTTACTGATATTAAATTCAATTCAGACGATCTGGTGTTCCGGGCCTAAACGGCATACTACAAACAATATATTAGTCTGCTCGTAACACGTTGGCGAATAACATACATGTTGCATCCTCCATTTTTTTTAATTCAGAAAGAAACTGACTGTTAATTATTAGGAACTGACCCGAGATAATGAGTAACCTACTCTTCCAAGATAGTGTCCGTGTTAACAGAGTTTTCCGTCGCATCGTTCCTTATATTAGGTTGGCGCACTTTATAGGAAATGAATAAAACGCTTCTCATATGTTAAATAACTAATTTATTTAGTTGAAATAGGCACCATGTTCATGAATTGCTGTTCTCCAACAACCTCTAAATTCTTAATCCCATCTTTAAAATTTTTTTTAATTCTTTGAAGTGAGAAATAGTTAGTTTAAATACATCGATTATATCTTCCTTATTAGAGAATGTTTTATCACGTATGTGATAATAATTAGGAGAGATGTCAGTTGAATATCGAGGATGAGGCAAATTTTCATAATTCAAGCTATCAGCTTTTGGACACTTGATTGAAAAGCGCGTGGTCGTCCATTGTCACCCAGCAAAATTGGGCCATTTCCATTCGCAAGACTAGGATGTTTCTTTTTCAATTGTCCATGTATACACTCAATTTCTCCACAATACGAGTCTGCTGTCATTGTTTTCTCTTCAGGCAAGATGGAATAATGAATAACCCCTTTGAAAGAGCACCATATAGTAACCATTAACATTGTAGAGTACAGTGGATGTTTTGCGCATTGTTTTAGTGATTCACTTGCATCTGATCACTGATCTACTCTCTTACTCTTGTCAGTGAGTATCCATTACTCATCGCATGTAATGATTCAATGCAAAAATGGTTCTTTTTCTCAGTTTGTACGCATACAGTAAAATTACTCGACATTGTTTCACTGTCATCATTTGAGCAGGCTTAGGAGTAACAATCTTGAAATTATCTAGAAAGAAAAAGAATCGGGAATGAGTCAAGATTTTTTTATATACTGTTGTAGAGTAGCTAGCACCCCTTCAACACTCTACCAGATGGCCTTAAATCGTCTACGATTAAGGACTTCAATAGTTGATTAATAAGTTGATACTAAGCTGATTAATATTCGGACTGATTTTACTTCGTTTGGCTTTACATTATTTGACCCTCCTCTTGTAAGTTGTCTTGTTAATTGTTTTGTAACTTCCGTTAGCACCGAATACTGGTGCTGAATAAATATATTAGACACTAATTTTTCTCTGTGTATGTTTCTCTTCGACGATACAACATTTACTAAGTAGGTTGCTTCGTGAGACGATCGGATCAACAACCAACCAAAAAATACCTCATTTCATGTGTGACATACTAACAGTTTTTATATTTTCCGAGGGTCTGACTATCAGAGCATGCCATGTTTCCCTTCTTATAAAACTTGCCAAATACGAATGGTTTGTTATAAAGGTAGAAAATTTACTTCAAATTCCAAACTAACCCAGCATGAGATATGCAACAACATGCATTTTGACTATGCGAATCAATTCTCTAAGATTTGTACTTGAAGATACAAACAACGTTCTTCGTATGTTTCTAGAGCCCTTAATATTTACAGCGTATGCATTCTCTATTAGAAGAATTGATTTTTTTTTCATATCTCAAAAACTGTTCATGTGAGTGCTTGTTTTCTGTCCTTACGTGTTTATTCTTTGGAGACTTCCTACGTTTGGATATTTCTAAATATTCTGGTTTACTACTCTGGTTATCGGAACAGCGTACTCATTGTTTTTTAGCGGGTGTTGCACGAATGAATATTGATGTTTTTTATCATTAAGCTTTCCTTTCTATGGCGTTATTAAAAAGTGTCTTCTATTCGGTTGCATAATAATTACGCAGCTTCTCAGCTTATCCGCGTTTCGGCACGCAATAATTTCAGCGTTTTGTCTGTCTGTTTGTCTATCTATCTATCTGATTCAATATGATATCTTAATCGATCTTTAATCTGTCAATATCTATCTATTCCTTCATATCTATCTGTCGATCTATTTTCGTTCATATCTATCAGTCTATTTCAGTCTTACTTAATCTATCCATCTATCACAATCTTATTTAATCAAGCTTAGTCTGTCAATATCTATCTATCTATCTATCTATGTTTTCATATTTATCTATCTGTCAATCTGTCTTCGTTCATATCTATCAATCAATCTATTTCAGTCTCATATAATCTATCTCAATCTTATTTAATTGATTTTAGTCTGTCAATATCTATTTCTATCTGTCGATCTATCTTCGTTCCTATCTATCAATCTATTTCATTTTCATATAATCTATCTTATCGATCTTAGTCTGTCAGTATCTATCTATCTATCTATTTATTCATCCATCTATCTATCTATTTATCAGTCTATCTATCAATCTATCTTAGTTCATATATATCAATCTATTTCAGTCTCATATAATCTATCTATCTACCTATCTCAATTTTATTTAATCGATCTTAGTCTGTCAATAACTATCTATCTAGCTATCTTTTCATCTTATCTTAACCACTGTCCTCTTTTGTACCTAAACTTTATGAAGTTAAGCATACTATTAGATTAGCGACAAGGTCTCATCATTTTACAGTAAAATTGGCTAGATATAACCGTAAGTTCTATGCTAACAGTTTTTTCTATCGCTCTTCTCGCTTGTAGAACTCTCTTCCGGCTTCTTGTTTTTCACTCAACTTTTGATATTTAAAAATGTAAATGCAATGTCAATTGTTATCTTTTGTCTTCCTAATTTCTGTTCTTTTATTGTTCCCCTCTCTTTAATAATGTTTTCAATTTCTCATATTCTCTCACACTCAGTAACCCATTGTATTTTGTGGCTTTATTAACCTGCTTGGGATGAAATGTTTACCGGTTTCAAATGCAGCTGTCGCTAAAAGACATCAATTTTGAAGGTATTTCTTCTTTGATGTCATTTTATTTTATCACTGTACTGCACAAATGTTGTCATTTTGCGATTAAGTTATTTTTGACATGATATATATATATATATATATATATATATATATATATATATATGCGTGTGTGTGTGTGTGTGTGTGTGTGTGTTTTGAACAATAAAAATATTGAGAAATTAAAAATTAAAATTTTCAGACACACTGCGTTGTATATTAATATTTTTGTTTTACTATTTCAATTAGATTCTTCCACTAGTTTCGGCTAGCATGGCCATCATCGGGAGAAAAAAATCTACTTTTTAGTAGCAGTGAACTACAGGAATGAATGACTTTCTAAAGAAAATGAACTTCATCTGTAGTTTTCATTTGTTTTTTATCGTTAATATTGGTCAGTCCCTGTGTTGGTCAAACGGCCTCTTTTAAGTTGCTTTTGTTTTTAAGATAGAGGCTGGATAGATTCAGACTACTCTGAATTCCCTTGGTCATTTTGACAGTTTTATTGGTTCCTGGGAAGGATATGTGCTTGTTTTAAGTGTTTGTTATCATTTATTTCTTCGGGAGTGTAACTGTATATATTAGTATGGGTATGTGCATAAGTGTGAGAACTCAACACCTCCGCAAGCATACCTGTCTTGTGTGGGTGAGAAATGTGGGTAAGTTTTGATTTATGCGGTTATATATTAATTCTATCTATGTTGTTAAATTTATGATTGCGCTTGCCTGGATGGAGTGTTTTGAGGCACAGAATCCATTGGTCATCATGGCCTTCTAAAATTTTTCGAATTTACTTTTCTGTTTTTTTTTTTATTATAATGAATTTGGCATGTCTTTTAGAATCATGTTTTTCTAAATGTTGTTCTACAAGTAATAATCTTTCGTGGAGAGCCGACTTAATTCGATTACGATGATTATTAATTCTGTTGTGAAAGGGCCGTTCAGATTTTCTCAAATATTTTTTCTGGCATAGTGTGCATTCTAGGAGGTAAATTGTTATGACTTCTACAGGTAGTGTCGTGGAGTGACTGAGCTAGTGAACGAATTAGTGTGTCTAATGTGGTTACAGCATTAGTTCCTTTTGTTGTTACATGGTTGGGAAAATCCTGTTCTCATATATATATATATATATATATATATATATATATATATATATATATATATATATGTATATATATATATATATATATACATAAGAGTTCTCATGTTTCAAAAACGAGAGCCGAAACCCTCAATATAATTATCGAGTATCGAGTCCCGTTTCATCTTCAAGCGAAAATTTAAGAATAAGCTGTCTTGTGGTTTGCGTGTGTTTATAAGTATGTTCTCTTGCAACATTAATTACTATGGAAACGGCTGGGGGAGGTCATATTGGTTATGTGGTCGAAGAGTTAATTCTTATCTACAGACCAGTCACCTTCGGAAAGTTTATGTCAGGTTATGGTGGGGTCTCGATTTCAAATCTGATGGTGGCGGTCACCGTCTAGTTAGTTTAAAGCGGAATATATTTTATGGCGCGCCGGCAGGTCGTTAAGTGTCAAGAGGATTCTGTTTTATTATTTTTTATTTATTAATCTCTTTATTTATTTGTTTATACAAATGGCTATTTTCTTATACAAACGCGTTGTACTGGACTACAATTTATTTTTTGACGGCTTCACAAAGGGTTTTTCTATTTAATGATTGAGCTAAGCTTTTAAGACTTTTATTAAACTATGAAATTTATTTGTTTATCTATTTTTTATATTAATTATTTAATGCGAAAATTTGTTGATGTCGGCCAAAAAACGTAAGGGCATGGGTCATATATTTATTAACACCAAAAGTAAAATGGAAAATAATAAATAGAACAAGAACTTGTAAAACCTGTGATGACCCATGCCCTTTATGCCTACATGAAAAACTACACATCATTAAGTTTCTAAATAATGAAAAGTTATTAAACCATAGGCAGGAGTTAACGGTTATATATATATATATATATATATATATATATATATATATATATATATATATATATATATATATATATATATATATACGAAGAAATATAGTTTTAAGGTGTGCTATATTTCTGGGATAAAGTATTAAATATCAGAGATAGAGCGTATGTAAATATAAAAGTGAAAATTGAAGTCAACACTCAGAGACCACAGGCCGTTTCATGCTTGACGCAATCGTCAGGCCACGTGGCAAACATGAAACAGCCTGTCGCCTCTGAATGTTGACTTCAATGTTCACTTTCATATTTATATATATATATATATATATATACATATTTATGTATGTATCCTTTCACTTGTTTTTCTTGGTTTTTATTTTAATTTTCGTTGTTTTTATCTTTCATCAGTGCGAGTCCTGGCACACTGAATGTGTTTGTTGTAAAGGCCGAAAGAAAGAAATACATTTTATGCGTATATATAGGCTACATAATTGTTGACTTTAGAATTGAAGCGGTTAACATTGTAGTGATCGAGGAAGTATCCTCTCGGGAGCCCCTTCCACAAAGTAGCAGTTTTCGAAAAGAAGGTGCCTGGAGGTAACTTCCTCCTTAGCGCAATGGTACAAGGATTTAATGAGAATGAGTCGAACCTGTTTAACTGTCATGGCGGATCCTAGCTGTAAATGCTTGAACTTGTAAAATTAAGTGTTGCAGCCTACGGAACCTTGCTTAATAGAATAATCACTCGAAGATTAGTAATGAACGATAATACTTAGAACAAGAACAACACATATAAGTTTCCCCAGCGGCGCGTAGAATGAATAGTCAACTGCGAGAAGTGAGTCAAGTGAATTCCACAATAAATCTCAAACTACAGGATATCTACCAACCGCCTGACGCAGTCAAATGTGGCACAAGGCCGAATTTAATGTGGGGTATCCGTGCCTGTAGGCTCGGCCAAAAATTCCCCGTAGACACTGTATAAAATGAGGTCGGGTAGCTGTTTCCCGAGACGAGACGCTGCTCTTCGGCATGGGTTAGGGTCTCATCTGGGGATCCTATCTGCCCGGAGGCAGAGAGTTTGACCAGCACAGCTGGAGACGAATCTCCAAATGCAGACCAACATACAGTATTTACTACTGTATTTATGTGAATGGCATACCCATTATCGTTGGTATGCTACAACACGAGGCGAGAAACGTTTCGTCCCTGGAAAAGAGGTTGGAAGGTGCGAAATAATAAAAAAAAAGCATAAATCATTCATACGAAAAATGGACTAAAATTGATGCCAGTATGAATGGGTTGCTGAAGGGCCACTTGATGCCAGACACGGATAAATGTGATATTTTCAGCATAAGGCACATCGAAATAAGAAAGCTGATTAGTGCAAACGTACATGTCTTGAAGTGTTTCAAAATATATTCCTCTGTGCAAGTTGTTGGCTGGAGTAATTTAGAGACGAAGAGAAAAGGTAAAAAAATATTTGAAGAAAAGAATCCGTTCTAAAAAAAAAAAACATGACTATGATTAAATATAGTTGAAAATGTCTCCAATGAATGATATAAGATTTCTTTTCGTGTTACCCTGACTTGATGAGAAACAAGAAAACCTAATAAGGTGTACATTCTATTTACGTCATTTGTAAATAAAGAAAGAAAAAAAGCGAAAAATTGGAAAATCTAATTCCGTTTAAGCAGTTCTTCGTACAAGATGTCTTTTCAAGGTCTTCAATTTCCGAAACGAATGATTCTTGGGAGTGTATTTAATATACGATACGTAACATCATCACGTATTATAAAGAGATGATGTCATGTACAATAATAATATATGCGATGGATAAATTGTCGTCTAAATTACGAAAAAATGAAAGTAACACTGACATCTCATTTTAACAGAAATATTTACCAAAATTACACAAAAATATCTTGAATTACTAAAGAGTAAATTTATTCAATAAAATCACCAGACGATTTCGGAACCATTTGCAACGCTTCTGGACGATCTCCTTGTTGAAGATGGTGAATGCTGCTATAATCCTTGCCTTCAGTTCATCTTATGTGTTACAAGGAGTTTTGTTGGTCTCGATCAACTACGCCCAAAACATCAAGGGGGCTGCAATCTGGGGAGTTAGATGGCCAGATGTAACCGTTGATGTGGTCGCAGAAATTGTCTGACAGCCTTGACTGAGTTCTCCTGCTCGTGTGGCATGGTTCGGAGTCCTGTTGCCAGACATGGCAGCCACCCTCTTGAATCAGGGCAGCACTATCTCCTCAAAGTAATTGATGTAGGTATCAGTGTTGAGTTTGTGGCCCTGTATGGAGATGAATGAAGGCATAACGTCGCCATCACTAGTGATCACACCAAATACGATGATGTTGATTGGATATATCATCCAACTTTTCCGAATCCTCTGTACTGTCCTCAGACTGACACCCAAACACACTGAAATGTATGTATTGGAGCTTCCGGTGCGAATGCCAAGCAGTACAGTATGCCGTTTCCAAATTTCTCGCGGAGTGAATTGAGTCATGGTGCTCTTTTTCTCCCCAACTAACTTTATATAATGTGCTGTCGACAAAATTAAAAAAGAACAACGCGCATGCGCAAATAAAAAATGGTGACAATTTACCCATTGCTCCTTGTATACACCAAGGCAGGAATGCCACGATTACGCAGGTGGTTACAGGGAGTGATAGTCTGAGGAAAAACTGAGTATAGGGAGGACTGAGGAAAGGACTAAATATGAACGGGATTCAAGAAGACAGAAGATGGCGATTGAGGTTGGATTAAAATTTTTCTCAAGATTGTAGTTATCAGGGAAGCAAGTAAACGGAAGGGAATTCCACGGGCAGGAAGTGTGAGAAACGAAACTGTTGGAGTAGAAGTGACAGTTGCATTTAGTTATTGCAATAGTAATCGGATGGGACTTAGATGTCAATCTACTAGCACGCTTAAATTCATGTAGTCGGGGGACTAAGGCAAAATGCTCGTCAGAGTTGTTGCTATGAAAAGATTTGTAGAAAAGACAGAGGGGAGCCATGTCATGTCTGTGAGAAAGTGACTGAAGTCGAGATGACAAGTCAGGATCGATTACATTGCAGATCCTTCTTTGGATTTTGTCAAGAAGCTCGAAATTTATAGCAGAGGAACTAAGCCTGATATAAATGGTAGATTTGTAAATGTTTAAGATGGACTCTGATATATATATATATATATATATATATATATATATATATATATATATATGTATGTGTGTGTGTGTGTGTGTGTGTGTGTGTGTGTGTGTGTGATATGAAAATATATATTTGAATAATAATAAGTAAATACATGATGGAAACTCTGATGTGATGGTGACCAGTTTCGTTCAGAAAATAACGGTTTCAAAAACTTAACGTTTTCAAAAAACATTTTTTTTTAATGTCGGAATCAATTTTTTAAAGGGAGAGAATGCTGCAAATACCAATTAGAATTTACATCAAACTATTACTGCTTTCAATAACATTTCTCGTCAGAAAAATAGTTGCATATTCCCAGTTTTCTTCTCGAAAAGAATATATGTACATGTATGTATGTATGTATGTATGTGTGTATGTATGTATATATGTATGTATAACAAACTGCGACAAAACCAAAACATTAATCTAAAAACTAGAAACGTGTTCTTAATAGTCTCGTCAGATCGAGACTTTCATCTACAGGGTGATTGAAAAGTAACTCCCAATATTATGTATGATGGACTCTTCCGTCTTGTAAAAATTATAGTTAGACGGAAGAGTCCATCATACAGAAAATAGGGAGTTACGTTTCAAACACTCTGTAGATGTCATGCAAGGCGCCATACTTGTTCCAATTGCCAGCTTTATCCAACTACTTCCTCAGATTAATAATGAAAAATTGCATCAAGAATATAAACCATGTACAGCTTACAGTAGACAATCATTCTTCGAACTTCATGGACTGGCACTACAGAATCACAAAGAACTGTACCAAATAATAGAAACGGTTTATTTCCAACAGCAGCAACACAAAAAATATATAACATGTGTAGCACAAAGAGAAAATAATGACCTAATCAAGAAGCTGACGTTCCACACTACTTTAAAAAAAACAAAAAAGTCAGGAAGAAATCCCCTATCAATTCTGGAATTGACTTATAACAGTCACGGGACTTGAGAAAATTATTTATCTTAAAAAGTGCTTGAAGAGAATCTGTATAATACTAAATAGTTTGTATGTATGCATGATTGTTACAGTTTAAACAATATACCAACAAATTTAGAAGTATATTGTGCTTTGAACCCCTGCAGAGCGCTGTGCCAAATTTCATCAAAATTAGACAATAGGTTCTTGAGCTAGGGCCGTTTTTTGGGGGGGGGTCTGACATTTTAAATAGGAAATTCACTATTTGTTTTTGATACGCATTATTGTATCAATCAGCGTCTATACGCAAACTCTTGCATATTATATTCCAACTATTATTTGTCTGAAAAATACTTAATATTCATAATATATTATAACAATATCATTAAATAAATTTGAATATGCTTAACCCAACATATATTGATACAATTCACTATCATACATTGGAACATTTTTATAAACAAATATCTCGGATATTTGGCGAGTAAGTTGACAGGTGAAAACGCTATGTGGGTGGGTGATTGAAAAACGTAATCTGTATGGCTGGGAAATTGTGTGACATGACTTGATGGCAAATAAATAAATAGATGCATACTGGTTTTTCACCGATATTTATTTTGAAATAAATATGAGGAAGAAACAAGTATGATAATAAAAATGTAATTATCATTTTCAAAAACTCCACAGGATGACGAATCTAAGTGCACAAAAAGGAGGAATATATAATATGTTATTTTTATATATATGAATCTCCCTAAGCAGACGATTGCTGTTTTTTTTTTTTTTGAAATGACCTTCCCGTTTGAAAATTATATTATAAATACTAAAATTAGTATAAATGCTCACTCCCTGGCTACTATTACTTTAATGGAAAGGTCTTTAGTGTGATATAAGTTTGTAATTTCATTCTAAAAAAGGAAACTTTTTTCTGTGGGGCAATGTTTTCATTAAAGGGATATTTCAGATTAAATCTAGGTTAGAATCCTGGAACAATGATAGGCCTCCTATATCATTCTGGTATTGTTTATTTATAGGTCTGTTGTTTGATAATTTAACGCCTATCATTAAATTTCCACCTGAATTTCACGAAGAAAATATATGAATTGTTAAAATAATTAAATTTATTTCAATATCTTATTAATAATTTTAAAATATTGAATGTTCTGTCGTTTTTTTTTTCTTGCTCTTTGTGTCAGTGATTGAATATTTTCGCAGTTTCTGAAAATCTTTCCAATTATTAATGTATTATTGTGTTAGATCTAAGAAATATTGTACAATATGCGTAATAATAATTATAAGAATAACTTCATTGCAAATGCAAATAAAATTAATAATATTGTTACCTGATGACTTTGTAACATGAACAGCTTTTAAAAGGAAGCCATTAAAAGGAATCTATGGGTGGTCTAATGATTTTATGAATTTCAACTGACAGTAATTTAGGCAAAGAAATCCCCACCAAACAAAACTGACAAATTTTCCAATAAACAATAAGAAACGAAACAAAAGAACAGGGCAAATAGAATCAGAATATATATATATTTTAGAATTGGACATTGTCCGACAATTTATTTAAAGACATTTATATTATGTTTAACGTTCTTTTTATAGATACAAGTATTTAAGCAAATGCTCTGTTTTACAATAAACAGTATTAAATAACATTTACCGGCCTGAATGTCCGAGAAATTTTCATAGAAAATTTTCGCTCTCCGACAGGAATCGAACCTGTATCCTATACGGAACCATCATTTCGCGTGATGTGCCTTAACCTTTCGGCATTATTTATTTAAAGACATTTATATTATTGTCGGACAATGTCCAATTCTAAAATATATGACGTCATTTGTTTACATTTGATACGCTAGAGCAGATATGAATAGAAGAGATTCATGGAAGATTTAAGTTTAAAGATAGTAAAATCGACCTTGCTAACCAGACGCCGCTCTGTGGCCGAAAGGTTAAGGCACATCACGCGAAATGATGGTTCCGTATAGGATACAGGTTCGATTCCTGTCGGAGAGCGAAAATTTTCTATGAAAATTTCTCGGACATTCAGGCCGGTAAATGTTATTTAATACTGTTTATTATAAAAAAAAACAGAGCATTTGCTTAAATACTTGTATCTATAAAAAGAACGTTAAACATATCATAAATGTCTTTAAATATATATATATATATAATTTCAGAAGCACGCATTCTTTTAAACATTTTTCATTAAATATGACGATCAAGGACAATTTTATTAATTTTTTATTCAGTTTTTCCAGCGTCCTTACATTTTTTTCGTTTGGATGAAGTGAGGGAATACAAAAACTGTCAATAGCGCACACTGTTCCAAGCAATTTCGTTAGCCATTTCCAATGTGGGCTGTCATTTGGAGGTTGTTATTTTTCTTCATGTTTTGACTGTTTGAGATGTATGTTTTGTGTTGTTTTGAATATTAGTAGAAGCGTTTATTCCGAGCCCTCTCGAGTTGAGCGCAACTTGAATTCGAGTGAGCCTCTTTCTATATTAAAAAAAATTCAGAGCGCCACTGCCATTATTAAATAGCGTTAGGTTGAAAATGGGGAAGAGAGGTTTAATACACACACACACACACACACACACACACACACACACACACACACACACAGATAGATAGATAGATAGATAGATAGATAGATAGATAGATAGATAGATGCAAGACAAAAGTACTCAAAACAACAGTAATAATGTAAAAACTTCATAAAGTAAGAATGGTGTTAACACACAAAAGGGATACAAACAAGATATTTCAGCGTTCTGACTTCAAGAAAAGAAAGAACAAAAATATAGAGCATGAGAAGTGCTCTATCATATTAGCTTGGAAGAAATCCCAGCATGCATTTGTACAGTTAGTCTATAAACTTGAGGAGGGGAATGATTCTGCAGTCATTCTAACGAGATAGGAAACAACAATGAAATTTTCCGTATAAAGAAACGTCTAACATTATCATTCATATATATATATATATATATATATATATATATATATATATATATATATATATATATATATTATAGTAATTCTTCGAGCTTAGAATACTCAACAGAATGCAGAAAGGACTCATCAGCAGTGCACATCCACTACCGAGAATCGAACTGGATCGCTTCGATACAACGCGAACGTCATACCAACTGTACCACGGGACTCGGTTACGAAGAAGACATAAACTAGACTCGATATAGCGCTGCTAGTCACTCAGTTCCATTCACCGATACCCATCCAAGTATACAGAGTTATCCAGAGTCCCCGAATAACCTGGGAACCTGAGCCCCAAGAGCCCCGACTACTATTTTGACCCTTAACCGCTTTATCACAGAGCTTAGCTGGATCTAGCAAGATATACAAGTAATTGATTTGGGGATTTAGGCTAATTTTATAGTAATTCGTCGAGCTAAGAATCCTCAACAGATATACATATATATATATATATATATATATATATATATATATATATATCGGTGGGATGGATAAATTGTCGTCTAAATTACGCTCTCGCGCGCGCACACACATACATATACACACACACACACACACACACAAACTGTCATCATTTTAACAGATATATTTACATAAAAAAGTTTTGAAATACTAAAGAGCAAATTTATTCAATAAAATCGCTGTTCGCTTCAACCACGGCCGCCAGAAGGGATGTTGTGGTCGCAGGAATTTCTGACGTCCATGACTGGGTTCTCATGCGCGAGTCGTATGTTACAAAGTCCAGTTACGAGACACAGTGTTTTCTGGCAGCCACACTCTTGACCCAGGGCAGCGCTACCTCCTCAAAGCATAACTTCGCCAGCACAAATGATCACACCAAATACTTTCGTAATCCCCAATAGACTCATCCAACTCTTTCCGAATCCTCTACACTGTCCTCAGATTGTAAAACAAACACTCTGAAATATTCATATTGGAAATTCCGGCGCGAATGCCAAACAATAAAGCATGTCGTTTCCATATTTCTGGCGTGGTGAATTGCGTCATGCTGCTCTTTTGCACACAGGCGGTTCCCAAGTAAGCCTACTATAATGTGCAATTGCCAAATTCAAAAACGAACAATGAGCATTCACGAAAAAGAAAAAATTTAAACGGCAACAATTAAACCATCGCATCATATATATATATATATATATATATATATATATATATATATATATATATATATATATATATATATATATAAGAAATGTATTAAATCCGACAAATATTTCGTATATTTTCTGTTTATACGTTATTTTTTATGGATACACTTATTTAAGTAAATGTTCTGTTCCTTAATTAAACAGTACAAATGTACCGGCCTGAATGTTCGAGAAATTTTGTAGAGAATATACTTTTAATTAAGAACTGGCTTGAATGCAAGGTGAAAGTTCTTCATTACATTTTCCAAATAAGAAATTCGAGAATGCTTCGAAATTTCTAAGCACATAGCCAACGCCCGTTCACAAGTGGCTGTTCAGATGGATTGCAATGAGCCCAGTTGTAATTAAACACGGGGAAAGGTTCGCAGTGTAAAACTACAATTTCAATCCTCGTCCTCAATTACTTTCATTTATTGAAACAAGTGTTAACAAGTGTTAATTTTGTTTTATATTTCTATGCGTACATTCTTATAGCACACGTGCAAAATTCAGCATTGGATAAAGATAGATAGATAGATAGATAGATAGATAGATAGATAGATAGATAGATAGATAGATAGATAGATAGATAGGAAAATGTGAGATAGATAGATGATCTCTAATTACCTGACAGAGCAACAAAGCATTTCCGAAATTAAAAGGTGATTATGTTCAGCATCTTAACAAGGTTACATTTAGCATTTTGAGTTAATAAAAAACTTTAATGAGCCTAGCAAAGTACATGGGATGACTTTTCCACTGCGACAGTTCATTACTTATTATATACCTATTCATTGCACTTCTTATTTATATAAGATGCTCACTGATTTGTATTGCTTAGATAAAACCAACATAACTTAGAAGGATACTGTGTGCCAAGTGGTCTAGTGTTATTCAGTTTAGTTTTGGTAATATGTAAGCTAGTTGCACTTTAATATACACGTACATATTTGTGTATGCGTGTGCTTACAAAAATACGCTGTCTATGAACATAAAAATGGCAAAAACACACATATACACACAAACACACACACATATATATATATATATTATGTATTATAATTTTATCATATAGACAAAAACAGTTTACTCACTACAAAGATGCCACTTCGTTTTGGTGCATTTCAACTGCACTTCGACGGGTGAGTAAACTGTTTTAGTCTATATGATAAAATTATAATAAATAGTTATCGCTCAACTATCGGTATTGAGCCCTCTTTTTGGATTTATGTTGTGAACGTTACAATTTATATATTACTTTCATTCTCATTGCATCAGATATATATATATATATATATATATATATATATATATATATATATATATATATATATATATATATATATATAAGGTGTGTCACATACCTTATTGAGGATACCTTTAACAAGATAACTCCAGAAATTTATATACAGACCCGCCATCTCAATCGTCAAGGAGTATATATATATATATATATATATATATATATATATATATATATATATATATATATATATATATATATATATATATATATGAACTATATGAATTAAAACTTATTGTTTAAAAAATACAAATAACTTATATATTCAACATACCCCCAAAAATGTCAACCTCTCAATTTATTAATTTACAAAATACATTCATTGATTACAAAACTAGTAGCAATAATTCCAGCTTGAATCCAACTTTCGCTTTGTTGCAAATTTACCAAAAACGTTTCCAATTTCTACTATAATCATCGCTTGAACTTATCCCTCTCCTACTCCTTACTCTATCCTATTCACACCTGTCCCCCCTCACTCTTGGGCGGCTTGGAAAGGCTGTGCCTGAAACTTTTGACCATTGCTGTCGATTTAAAGTTTTCGGGTCGAGCCATCACTTTAACACCTCAACAATCCTTCACCCAACTGCTATCAACAAGCACCATTGTTTCACTCTGTCACACTTTGGCCTTTCCTATATTTTCTTTATCCTTATACGTCCCCTCTTTAAACTTATTTTTTAATATTTTTTCAAACAAATAGAAAAAAGGAAGTGACGTCCCATATGCGGCTTGCTTAAAACACAATTGTTCATAGCCATTTTGGTTCTCACCCGTCGAGGTGCAAATAAATGCACCGAAACGAAGTTGCATCTTTGTAGTGAGTAAATTGTTTTTGTCGATATGAAAAATTATAAAACACACACACACACACATATATATACATATATAATTGACAGATTTTTATTAATTAAACGTTATTTTTGTGAATACTCGTATTTGAGTAGACGCTCCCTTAATTTATTAAGCAGTATATTTATTTATTTTCAACTACCGGTCTGAATATTCGAGAAATCGTATTAGAGAAAAGTATGCTTTCTCTGGCAGTATTAGAATGCGCGCTCCCCTAGAAGAAATCGTCATTAGATTTCACATGCTTTGATATCTCGGCTAAAGAGTGCATCGATTACAAAACAGAAACGAATGATGCGTCCTCCCTCCTCACGGATCAGATATGAGCAGAAAATATAGATATAAACAGAAAGAGATAGATAGATAGATAGATAGATAGATAGATAGATAGATAGATAGATAGATAGATAGTGTACTCAATAGCATTTCTGATAATATAGACAAAGCCATCTCTCGACATCCGTTTGCAAACCTATACGTGTTCGGTGACTTTAATGCCCACCATGCCATGTGGCCTAAACACTCTGTAACAGACGTCGCTGGCATCCAAACCTTTAACTTTTCAATCACTCAATCACTCACGCAAGTGGTTGACTTTCCTCGGCGTTGCCCCAATAACCTGGACGGTAACGCTTCCCTTCCCGATCTCTGTTTTACTTCCATCCCTGTTTCTGGTCGTGCTACGCAGCTCTGCCCTCTTGGCAACTCTGATCATGCGGTGGTGTCTGTTAACATCTCCTTCCACTACCCTTCAGCTATGAACCTCCTACTAACAGAATATTTTTTTGTTATCAACGAGCACACCGGAACTTGTTCCGTGACTTCCTTCGCAACATCTCTTGGTCTTTAATCATCCCGTACAAAAATGAGCGTTTGAGGTATCCTGCTGGGTAAAAGCCGGCGCCAAGGCTTTCATCCCCTCAAGAAAATACCAACTTAAATTGTGCTAATCTCCGTGGTTCTCACTTGCTTGCTCTGCCCCTATAGTAGCTAGGAACTACTTCTACTTCTTCCGTCTGTACCAGGGCGACATGTCTGATTGCACCTGATGTCTCTTCTCGTAATGAGTGCAAGCATCAACGAAGCAAAGCTACTGTTTGCTGATAGAATGAAACAACGTATTGCATCGCGTAAGTTTGTTAGAGGATATGCAAGAGTGTGCTGAACTACAGCAATTCTTCAATTACTCCTCTATTCAATCAGCTCGAAGTCCTAACATCCGCAGCTGATAAGGCTGAATGCTTTGCTCAGAAATTCTCATCCAACTCAACACACGACTCATCCGGGGTATCGACACCTGATTTTCCCCCTAGAACTTAGGATATACAGAGTGAGATATGCATAACCCTGTCAATGTTATCAGACATCATCACTAAAGTAGACTCTCATAAAGCAAGTGGTGATGACGGGATACCAGCCGTAGCCCTAAAGAAATATGCTCCTGAGCTGACTCCATTCTTTTCAAACTATAAAACTATTGTCTCGCCGATTCTTGCTTTCCAGCCAGTTGGAAGACCTCCTCTGTTCTCCCGGTCTTTAAAAACACTTGAGATCCTTCTGACCCATCTAACTACCGTCCCATCAGCCTCCTCCCACACTTCTGCAAAGTCTTCAAGGCTTTAATCAATACCGAAGTAGTTATGCATCTCACCTCCCACCATCTGTTATGGTTTCCGCTTTGCCCTGTCTACTGCTGATGTGTTTACGGGCATAACTGAATATGTATACCAAGCTCTTGATAATAACGATGAAGCAAGAGCTGTTGCTCAAGATATATTGAAGGCGTTTGACAGGGATTGGCATGCCGGCCTTCTAAGTAAGGTTCAGGGATACGATATTACAGGACGATTATTTGATTTAATCTAGTCATTCCTGTCTAACCGTGAAAGGAAGGTTGTCCTGAACAGATTCTCTTCCAGTTCCTTCCATACAAAGGCTGGTGTTCTTCAAGGGTCAATACGTGATTTTACAGTTTCTAATCTTCATTAATAATCTTCAGTTCTCAGGTTGGCACCTACGGAGAAAACACTGCCATTTAATACTGTCTCAATAGTAAATCCTATATTGCTGACAAAATTAAGCTGGACGTTGGTCTCGAAAACGACTTCCTAACTGTGCTTGACTGAGGCAGGAAATAGCTTGTGAATTTTAATGCATGCAAAACGAAACTCCTGTCATTTACTCACTATAAAGAAACCCCCCTGCTTCCTATCAGTACGGTTGATGCTCCGTTCCACGAGAGCGCCTCACTTCGCCTTCTTGCTCTCACGTTTTCCACTGATCTGAGGTGGGACAACTACACTGAATCAATAGCTGAATCTACCGCAAGGAAAGCTGGTTTCTCTGTTCCGCGCAAAGTAGGTTTTTCCAGTCTAAGTCCATCATTCACATCTGCAAATCTGCCATTCAACTATGCATGGAATACTGTTGACATATATGGTCTGGAGCCCCCGCTGTTCAAAATCTAAAGACGGATATACAATGTGATCGGTCCTGACTTGGGGTCTGGACGCCAGTCACTTTCTCACCGATATAACATGGCTTCCCTCTGTCTTTTATACAAATATTTTCATGGCATCTTCTCTGACGAGATATTTTCACTGATGCCCAGACTGAATGAATTTAAGCTTGCTACTAGGTTGGCATCTCAGTCCCACCCTTTTACTGTCGAAACAATTAAGGGTAACCGCCTCTTCAACTCCAAGAGCTTCTTCTCTCGCACTTCCCGACAGTGGGACACCCTTCCTCGTACTTACTTCCCTGATAACTATAATCTTCAAAAATTTAAATGTAATGTCAATCAACATCTGTTTCCTTGATACTCGTTCTTCGTTTTATCCTCCTCCGTTCCTCTTTTTATCCTTTCTTTACACACACCCCTATACCCAGTCTTTTCTCTTAAACTCTCTGTAGCTCATTACGTAATAGGGGTACTGCAGCCTTGCGTAGGGTGAAATGCTTAAATATATATATATAGATATCAAGATAGATAGATCGATAGATAGATACATAGAAAGATATGAACAGAAGATATATATATATATATATATATATATATATATATATATATATATAGATAGATAGATAGATAGATAGATAGATAGATAGATAGATAGATAGATATGAGCAGAGTATATATATAGATATGAACAGGACGTGATAGATAGAGAGATATGAGCATAGAATATGTATAGATATGAAGATAAAGAGATAAATATCAGCAGAAAATCTATAGATATAACCAACTAGATAGATAGATAGATAGACAGATAGATAGATAGATAGATATGAGCATAACATATATAGATCTGAACAGAATGAGGTACGTATATAGAACATGTGACAAACAAATACATTTTAAGTAAAATTGAAGCAAAAGGGACGCTTGCATTGCGAATCACAAAGGTAGAGTTGGAATTTCTAGGATACGTTTTGAGGAAAAAAGGCTCGAAAAATATGATACTCACACAATAATACTGAAGGTAAGAGAGACAGAGTAATGCAGCGTGTGACATAATTGACGAAAATATGTAAATTAATGGCTGAATAGAGACCTGGGAATGAAAGTGAGAAGACTAAAAACGACAATGGATGGAAGTCCGCAAAGATCCTTGATCGTCTATGTCCTGACACACGGAAGAAGAAAAAAGAAAGGAAAAACAGAAACTCTATAGCAAATAGAAAGGCTCATCTAATTACAAGACCAACTGATCTCCAAAAATATTTCGTGAAATAATTCGTGAAAAAAACCATTGAAAATTATGTTATTTGATAAAACACAATTATCACAGAACCTTAAAAGAATAATGAAATAATATAAAGTAGACTTAATTCCGAATGTGATGTATCTTACAGTAATAGGTTCGAGTCATCGTGCTACAATTAAACCTATAACAATAGGTTTACTTTTATGAATGGTTGCATATATCATCAGCCAAATGGGCACCTCGACGTGGTGTAATGGTTAGAAAGCTTGTCTTGCTATGATCAATTACGACTGAGTAGTGAGTTCGATACTCACTTTCGGCCTTGTGCCACATCTAAGCCGGGCTTAGCAAATCGCTATATCATCAGCCCACCTGCTGAATGGACATTTTTCCACAAAGTGATATGAATTATTAACATTTAATGACATTTAGTAGTTGATCGGTATTCTAATACACTGACATCGCATATCACTCGCTTTTCTTGCTTTAACCATCGCAAATATTGTCTGAAAATTCAATATCTTCTTCGGACATTTCAGGTTTTACCACCTTTTTTCGTGCGGTCTCGTATCATCACACGATTGGAAACAATGTTGCTGTGTACTTTTCTCCACCCAGACAATTTAAAATTAAGAAACCTTGTCACTTGTTTAATTTCTCCTTTTCCCCCATTTTAAGTTCGTTTAACTAAACAATATCGAATTGTTTTGAGTTTTTTTCCACGCTACGACATTCAACAGAAGATCACGGACCGTCAAACATGTTTATCGCAATGGTCCCCACCATAATTTCTGATCGATATTTCATTCAGGCTTATTACTGAGTAAGCAAATCGATTTCAGTTCTGATAAATTAAATTACGTTCTCCCCCCCCACCACCACCAAAAAAAAGTGTAATCTAATTAGAAAAATAGAATCGATCGGTGAAAGTGAAACAGGAAAAAACATGTGACTTCATATTGTCATTCGATATGGCCACCTCGGTGTAGTGTAATGGTTTAGCAAGCTTGTCTCACTGGAAAAATTACTACTGTGTAGTAAGTTCGATCCTCACTGAGTGCTCCACACTTTCCGCTACATTTTAAACTGCGATTAGAAAACCATCACGTTATCATTCGATATTTGCGAAGCATAGAGAAATAGCTTACTAAATTGGTGGATAATATAGAAGGAAAGAAGTTGGCTGAAGCTGCGTACATTGAAGAGTCAAACTTCTACCCGAACTGAGTCACCGATCACAAAAAATGATGGAAAAATATGCAAGAATTGATCCTGAAAAGAAAACACTTTTTATACAATTTTAAAAAAAATCCATCCGTTAGTAGTGAGGCATTGTCACAATATTAGTACTGTTGGGTGTTCAAACATTTAAACTATTATAATTTATTTTTAATCATTTCAACTCAAGCAAGGCAATAAAGCCACTAAGATGCAATCGGCTATTGATTGTTAAGAGAGTATGAGAAAATCTACTATCAAGGACAGAGGACAATAAAAGAACAAGAATTACGAAGACAGAAGATAACGATTGACATTGCATTTAATTTTTTGAAGATCAATGTTGACCGGGAATCAAGAAACGAAACGAGAGTTCCACAATCAAGAAGTGCGATAGAATAAACTTACGGTTATATCTCGCCATTTCAAATGTAAAATAATGAGAACTTGACACCAATCTTGTACTGTCCTTAAATTCATAAAGTCTACGTGCCATAGATTAAAGTTCATCAGAATAATTACCATGAAATTATTGCATAATTATCTGGCGTTTTTAAACAATATTTGTTATGAAAAAAAAAAGATAACAATTCAACGGTAATATTTTTAAATGATTATTCCAGAACGTATGATTATCGACACGCATTTTTATAAAATGAAAATAGAATAATATTTTTTATTAAAAAGTAAACAAAACCTCAATTTTTATTAACAAATAACTCGCCTACAAAAACGCCTGATAATAATGCACCAACCCAATATTTATAGAAAAGGCACAAGAAAGCTATGCAACAGCAGTGGGAAGGTGACTGAAAACGAGATGCCAGCTCAAGACCAATAATATTGCAGATTGTTACTGAAGCACCAGACCATATGTGGTAGCAATATTCAGTGAATGGTAGACATATAAATATGCAACATAGATTTTGAAGACAAAAATTATCTAGCACGAAACATTGAAGCAACTTTCCTTTCAACAGACCTAACAATGGATTCGATACAATCTTTGTACTTAATGTCACCGGAAAATATTAGCCGGAGAAGGTGCAACATGCAAGTCTCCTGGAGATTAGCATCAGCTATGTTCATGAAAGGCAGAAAGGTGTCTCACAAATAATTGATAGAGAGCGGTTTCAGTTTGGAGACGCTAAATTTAGCAAGCCATTCCTTTTCCCAGTTAACAGCAGATTGTACGTTTTTGTTGGGAAGCTACCAATTTCAACTTATCGAACTAAACAGACTATTAAGGGAAGGGAAAATACTTGTATCATCAGCATAGATAACAAGTTGAGAATTGATAACAGCAGGAAGGCTATCTTATATATTATCTTGAGTGGTTTTTATTTCTTTTAAAAGGCGATTAATAATGGGTGAATGTTTTATTTTGAAAATTTAAATTAAAAAGACAGTATTAAAAAAAAAAATTTGTAAGCTTCAAATTCAAAAGTGAAAATTTGTTGTTTTTTTCAGAAAACCACTAAAATTAATAAAATAAAATTTAAAAAATATTATGAATAAGATCAGAAAATATTTTTAATTATTTGATTGATGTATTCTTAAAGCTATTTGATTAATATTACTGGCTACTTACTAATACCGAATGCGCTTTGGCAGTTAAAGTCGAGTTTTTTTTATACTAACGTCCACTCAATACAACGCCTGAGAAGAGCCCAAGGTAGAAGGTTACTGTTAAGATCTTATTGATGAGTTAGGTTTGTAATTGTTGAAACTTGACTAATGCATGGAATAATAATGCAAACACAAAATGTACTTAGAATAAAATGTATTGAAACAAGAAAGTGTACACAATATTTACATATAGTCTTTTGTATATTCCTAGGAAGACCGTTCCTGGAGAATGTGTTGACTAAGTCGCAGTCGGGCAGAGTCTCTAGTTGGATCTCTTGATTCGCCTCCCTGTCTTCCCGGTACCAACCATATTTATATCGTCGGTACTCCATTATGCAAATTAGGTGGATCCTACCACAACAGTAATATAAATGAAAGAGAAGCGGGTAAGAATTTAAGATTATGAAGATATGGAGGATAAATAACGATTCAGCCTTGCGTTGAAGAGCTGAGATGAATTCACGCAGGAGTATGACCCCAAAGTAGCAGCTCTTGGGGAAAAGGTGTCTGAGTGGAATATTCTCGTTACGTTTGGAATACGGGAGAAATGAGGGTGATTCGGCTCCGTGGAAGTAGCATGAAGTGTCGTAGATGTAAAGGTCTGAAGTGGTGGAACTAAGGAATGGAGCTCATTTAGATATTTGTCATGGAAATGGCGACAGAGTAGCGACTAGGTAGCGACGTTTAGTCCATGGGGGAAAAGAAGCCGCAGCGAGGAAAATAAATCCTCACCCACAAGAGCGCATAAATGATTTTGGACTCTGTAAAGGTTTAGAGGTGGTACGCAGAAGAGAATATCTGACACTGCGAAATTTGAAGCAGACGGGCAACAGCATCAGAAGCTATGTAGTCTGCCACTTTTGTCAGATATGAACAATGAAACATGGCTACAGTTCGCTAAGGATTACAAAAACTGCACAATAGAAGATTCTGATTTTATTAAACTTGAAATCTGAATCAAATACCCATTGATCCCGCTTCTCCAATCGTAGTTATCTGGTCACACATACAGCTCACATATAACTATAATACTATGCTATATGTCTAATCTGATTCTTGTAAAGATGAATCATAGGAGAAGTCAGGCACTTTCTAAGGCGCTTACAACGACCCGATCATTTTTTTTCAGCATGTTTTAGCGATGGATCTTATATATAAATTTCAGTTGAGGTCTGAAGTGAACATTAGACCCAATGGATTTCCAAATCATGAAGTCTCGATCATAGTACAACTGTTTGCCGTGATTAGATTAATGATGATGAAAGGACAAAGTTTGTTTGTTTTGTTTTTTTTTGTTTCTATCTTTTTTTGAGTTAATGAAAGTAGTAAAACTGTTGTTTTTTTGTCATTGAGCTGCTCAAGAGGAGAAATTAGATCCAAGTCTAAATAAGATTCATCCATTAAGATTTGAAATTACATCCAATATGCCGGGCTTGGTCATGAGTGATTCGGTTACAAAAACCTATCAATAGACGTGGTACAAATCAACAGCAATACAGCTACCTCTCTTTTCTCAAAGTCTTCATGAGATTTTTTCTCTTTACTGGATATTAACAACTCTCTTTACTAGAAAGCATAATGAATTAAGACTTCGTTCATATCCTGGGAGGTTCTAGAAAGCTGTGCTGAAGACTATCAAAGCAACAAATCCAAATCCAAATCCAAATCCAAATCCAGGCTTCTCAGTCAGATTTACAAGCGATTTGGCTATAATTGGTGAGGCTATTTAATCTATAAATTCAAAATTGACCTTCTAAACAAATTGCCACTCAGCCTGTCCTGCTACTTACTTAAGAGTCATGTCCTTTCTCAAGGATATTTGCTCGTTAGTAAATGTAATGGAATTCGAACACGGCTCTACGATTCCTCAATCCTCTACTCATTAACCCCCACCCCGTGCCTCCTATCAAAGAAGAAAATAACTAGGCCGGTATTAAAATTCTTAATTCGATAACTCTGATTCCTTTGTTTCCTTCTTTTTTTAAATATTTCATCCCAAGCAAGCCTGGAGCGCCACTTGCATGCAATTCGGTTACAGAGAGTGGGAGGAAGAGTAAAGAGACGTGATTGAGGAAAGAATAAAGAGAAGGACGGGGAATTAGATCAAAATCATCAGAAGATGTCGATTGGCATTACATTTGAATATTTGAAGACTAAAACTGTCAGGGAAGCAAGTAAGCGGAAGGGAGTTCTACAGACGGGAAGTGCGAAACATGAAGCTACTGAAGTAGAAGAGATGGCTACATTTAACCGTTTCGACAGTGAAAGGGTGGGGCTGTTTTTAATAAGAAAAAGATGCCTTATTCTTAAATAATAAAAGAAAGTATTTTCTGAAATAAGACAACGCCAAAGGCTTTGTCTATATTAGGAGGGTGCTACATTTCTCACGATTCTGTTTTAAAAAATGAGAAATTAGAAGCAGATTTGTAATCCGGTTTTTCTCCGGAAGCATTTGCCCAACTCAAATCAATAATCAATAATAGGTAACAACCTTCGTAGTTCATTATTCTTGTCGACGTTTATCGGAACGTTCTGTTCATAAGCATTCCGTTAACCCCTTGTATATCTGGTAGCTTCTGACTCATCTTAGTGTCTCTCTATGGCAATAGTCAACGACTTCTTCACACCAATTTGTTTTCTTTCCAAAACTACGTCTTCGGAATAAACTTATTCCAAGAAACATAAAAACCATCAAATTAAAAGCAAAGAAAGAAGGAATACTTTCAGTTAAAATGCCGTCGAAAACTCTAAACCACCGTATTGTTTATCAACTACACTTCATTTCAAAATCACAAACAAACCTAACGGCATTTCTTAAATTAAGAGTACAATTCTTAAGAAGCAGGGAAGGATGTTTTTAAACACTTTAGATCAATGTAGATTAAAATTAATTAGACCTTCTTCAAGTCACGGCATTGGTCACAATTGAAAAATACTTTTTTTTAATCATTTTATTACGTCGTCCTACCCATAATATAAATACAGTATTAAATTGATCCCCGACTTAGTCAACTGTTATTTGTACCTTGATATTATTTACAGGTTTGCAGAGATGCTTACGTCATTTAACAATTGCGATCGATTGCTTTTTTACGGCTTATCTACCTTTTTAATATTATTTAAAGCAGAAACATATTTTTGGATTGTAATAATTTTGGGAGAAAATAATGATTTTCTGATACAAATCATGCTATTTAACCTATAGGTGGGTGGAACAAAAATCTGTTTATACATTTTCCAAGGGAATATAACGAATCCGACTGGAATTCGAACTCTGCTCTCCGATTTCTCATTCCGAGCCGTTATCCATTTCATAATCCACCCGCACATTCAAGATTACAGCACCTGGTATTCCCGTGCCGTCGCCAGGCTCAAACGTTGCTTACCTTCAGTGATTGGAAGAGAACCGGTGTTTTAACGTGATATGGCCGTAAATTAAAAATAGAGAAAAACTAAGATATCTATTACACTATACGTACGTAATCCCACTTTACGCGGTTCTATCAATAAGTGCGTAGCCAAATTATGAAAAAAAAAAAGAATGATTTTGAGCCACCTTCATCTTACGTATTGGATATCCTATGAAACAGACTCATCCAACGTTTTTTCTAAAAACATTAACTAAAAAATAACGCCCAAATTTTACAGGCGAGATGGAGATATTTGGTATGCTAATGTATACCGAGACAGGGTGGAATAATGGATAGCGGCTCGGACTGAGAAATTGATTTGACAGGAATCGGAGAGCCGAGCTCGAATTCATGTCAAATCCATTACATTCACTTACGTGCTAATACCCTTGGGAAAGGTATGAATCCTCTCCTTCTCCCTCCCCAACTATGAATAAATAGCAGGGCAGACAGGGTTCTATAGCATTGGATGGCAACTGTTCTACCACAGAAAGAAATGGCAACCTACTGCGATAGTCATGTATCGAAAGATACATGATCGCCTATGCGTGTATCACGCATGGCACATAACTGACTTAATGTTTACCGGGATGGCTTAGACTTATTTTTTTCTTTTTTACTTAAGATATGCGTGATCCATAAACTTTTTCTAGGAATATTGTCTGCAGACCAATGATAACACGAAATCTAATCTGTCACATTTAACAAAATATTTTATTCAACTCAATTTCTTCAGTTATTGTCGGTCACTGTTTGGTGCGATCCCGGAAGCCCACGCGAACTTGAATCATAAATTCCCATCTTCGATGTCTGATATCTGACTGGCTATCTCATCACGAGGGTTGGTGTTTGTATAACTGCGTGTAGCACGGTCCTTTCCGACCCTTGCGACCACAGTGCAGCTGAGCCGATCACGCCGAGTTCATCTGTCAAGTCAACTCTGGGTATGGATTCTGGCGAGAACCGAGTGGGAAATCGCTGAAGAAAAATGAGCTGGGGGCGTAACACAAGCTACAAATGCAACAATGGCCAAGACAAGGATTTGCTGTATTTATTTAAATGCACTCGAAGGCAGCAAATGCCAACATTGGTTCACTCAATTCGCAGCAGGCAATTTCCAAACAATGTAGCTGATTTCAATTCCTTTTTTGCATTGGCCTCGTTGTAACAGAAGGGATTGGACAAACGGATCCAAGAGGAACAAGTGCATCAAGTAACAATGAAGATTGTACAGAGTGTTCTTTAATGATGAGACACATTTTAAATGAAAGTATCTTGTTTTATAAAAACGACATAGAGTGCCAAATATATATTTATGACATAACTGATGTAGAAGAATCCAAAATAGTATCTAAGATTTTGCTATTTCCTACAGGTATTTGATATCTATTTTGCTCACAATGAACCCTCATAAAACTGTGGTCTCCAAAAGAAATTGCATCCCTACATGTTCTCTTCGTGGTGGTGACAATCCAATGGCTGTTTGAATATCACATGTATGAATGCATTAGATATATTGAACGCTTGTATATCAATGATGTAATAAACAAATTTGGTACTCATTTCATTATTTTAATAATCATTACCGGACACCTTATAGAAGCGATTGGACGATAAAAGACGTTTGTCTATTTATGTTCGAACTGTTGTCCTCATCTTTATTGTCATACTCACGACATTTCGGCCGTTGTACGCTCCGGCCTTCTTCAGGTGATTGGAATTTTGAACTGAATCTTTTAGGGGGTAGATTGTTCTAGTTCCACATGCAATGCCTCTTCCATATGTCTCAGTTATCTCCCTTTAACTCAATTCTTCAATTTTTGGTTCCCCGCCGCGGAAGCCAGCTATTGAACGAACAGCTCTTTAGGTCAAATCACTAGATGCAAACAACGCTTTTATCCACTGTGACATGTGTTGTTGAGGTCATCAGTGTATGAATTTTAGGCGATTATAAACCTTGTTATTATTGCATTTCTCTAGCACTCCGTAGAATGCCGGAGTGTATAACGGACGAAACGTCGTGAATACGACAATAAAGATGAGTAAAACAGTCCGGACAATGTAAATAATGTAAATAATTACAATACAATTTCATCTAAAAAATATAGAAAGACTTTTTCTTTATAAAAAATATGTAAAGCACATTAATTTGCGGCAAATTTTTGTATCGTTATTTAACTAGGTACTTTAATAAGAATATTTGATGTAAAATAAAGCGCGTTTGGACAAAGAGACATTACTTCCGTATTTCATGTCCAAATTACGCTTGTTAATTTCAAACCAGTCACTAAATTTTGTCAATGTGATTTTAAAAGGTCATAAATACGACTGTTTTTCATGTTTTCATATTTTCTGATCTGTATATAAATGCTGCAGACAACAAACTTTTTTTTTTAAATCTTAATATTTTGGGGTCTTATCCCTCAAAAAGGATGCAGTCAATCTTTTTTAGGTCCTGTCGATAGGACAAAGGATGGCGGATAATTTTTTTAAAATCATTTCACTCCAAGCAAGGTGGAAATGCCACTAGTACGCAGGGAGGTTACAAGGAAAGTGAAAGGAAAAAGATTTAGTATAGGGAGGATTGAGGAAAGGATAAAAGATGAACGGGATCCAAGAAGACAGAAGATGGCGATTGACGTTGAATTTAAATTTTTCTGAAAATTCTAGTTATCAGGGAATCAAGTAAACGGAAGTGATTTCCACAAGCGGGAAGTGCGAGAAAAGAGACTGTTGGAGTAGAAGTGGAGGTTGCATTTAGCTATTTCAACAGTAAGCGGGTGGAATCTAGATTCCAATTTAGTAGCACGCTTAAATCTATGTCGTCGGGGCACCAGGGGAAAAAGCTCGTCAGGACAGTTGCCATGAAAATATTTGTAGAAAAGACAGAGAGAAGCTACGTCACGCCGTTTGAGAAAGGCGAGATGCCAAGTCAGGATCCATTACATAAAGATCCTTCTATACCAAAACATTATAAACTCATCTACGTTGTATGTTAATTGATATGCTATCCCATGGCGTCTATAATTCATTGTTCGTGGAGCCATTCACTGTGAATGAATTGCGTTCTGTCGTGAACTGTAACAAAAGTGTCTTATATTTCCCTCACTACCCAGCAGGTTTTCACCAACTAGCTTTCCTGAGAAGCTATTACATATTATCGGCGCTAGTTTAAAAGGTTGATATATACCTCCTTTTTGCATATTTTTTTTTTTTCATTTTTGCAGTGAGCAAATTGATCTCTATTATAATGCCATAGACAATATTATTGTTGTAACCTAGAAAAGGTTACTGAATAAAGAATAACCAAAACGGAGGTTGAAACTGAAATGTTAATCTTTATAACATCAACAAAATACAATACCCGCCATCAGCGTGAAGTAATAAACCACTGCTAGTGGTGGACCACTTAGACAGCGTATTAACCCCCACTTAGTGTTCAACGTATTTATGAGGATTGAGACATGCCCATCAGTGTTCAATTGTGATACAAAAACATTTTATAAGATAGGACAGAAATCTTTTTTTATTATCTTTTTTATATAAAAAATGGCGGTTATTTCACTAAAACCTTTTCATATTTCTTTTTTATTTGCACAAGAAATGAACTTGCGTCCTTTTAGCCACATACCGACGAGATATACACAGACGCAGCAATAATTGAGCAGTACTAAAGGTCAATTAACAAAGAAGAAATATCCTTAGATGATCGAGAACAATAGACAACAAGAATTAAGAAAACAGAAGATAGCGACTGACATTGCATTTAAAATTTTGAAGATCAAAGTTGGCTGGAAAGCATAGAGCCGCAAGAGAGTTCTATAAGCGGGAACTGCGACAGAAGAAACTGTTAGCATAGAACTTACGGTTACATCTAGCCATTTCAATTGAAAAATGATGAGAACTTGCTGCCAGTCCAGTACTGCGTTTAAATTCATAAAGTCTAGGTACCATAGCGGAAAGTTCATCAGAAAAATTACAATGAAACTATTTATAGGAAATGCACTCGGAAGCTTCTTTGCATTTCATCAAGAATCTCTAAATGTATAGCAGGAGCACCGGACCAGATGTGATATCAATATTCAAAGCAAGGACAGGCAGAATTAGAACAATAATATCCCTGTAGATTAAACCAAGGGCTCAGTTCCCTGAAGGTTGTCAGGAACAGCAGACATTTGGAAATGCCCAAAGGGCCATAACGCTGTGATAATAACAACAAGGATGAAGACATTCGTCTGAGGGTAAATTATAACTCTGAATGATTACTGATGATATGTTGCTAGTGCATTTTTAAAATGGCTTAAATTAATATAGGTTCTTTTTGAATATATATCTGTTTTTGAAAGGAGCAAATATATATAAAAATGATACAGACATTATAAAAAAGATATTTTATGAAGTTAGATCCTAATTTTTAAAAGCTGTATTACGCAAACAGGAAGTATGCTGCGTTAAGCACTTTTCAAAATGTGTCAATTCGTTCTGAAGCGTTGGTTTTGTCGTCATGTGTCAATTCGTTCTGAAGCGTTGGTTTTGTCTTCATGTGTCAATTCATTCTGAAGCGTTTGTTCTGTCTTCTTGTGTCAATTCGTTCTGAAGCGTTGGTTTTGAAATCATGTGTCAATTCGTGATGTCATGACGGTTTTAGTTTTTATGGCTCATTTTCTGCCGTGTCTGTTTTGTCTTCATGTGTGAATTTATTCTGTCGTGTCGGGTTTTTTTCTTCCTGTGTCAATTCGTGCTGTCGCGTCAGTTTTGTTCCCATGTGTCATTTCGTACTGTATCAGATTTGTCTCCATGTGTCATTTCGTGCTCTCATGTCGGTTTTAGTCTTCATGAGTCATTTCGTGTCGTTCCAGTTTCAACTTGATGTGTCAATTCGATTTGTCGTGTCGGTTTTGACTTCATGTATCAATTCATGTACTTGTGTCTTTATTGTCTATTTACCGTGTCAAATGTAATCACACGATTTTTTGTAAGCAATCCATTTATAAGCAATTGTACTCAAATAAGCAACACCACGACTGACGTCAGTGTGATTCAAGCAATAAACATGAAGCAAAATATGAAATTATACAAAATTTACCAAATATATTATTTTATACTATATTCAAGAGTATTACCAATTCTACTATATTAGTAACACTCAAGTTTTCTTTTCTTTTACACACAAACATGAAGACTGTGTGCAACTTTTTAATTTTTTCTGAGTACTAATTCTTACACAAAAACTTAAGAAACCCGTGCACTGGTAAAAATATCCGACGTTCGCGTTTCCGTCACGAGGTTAGAGACTTATTTTTGTATTTATTTAGTGCACCTTAATGCAACCGTGGTGCATTCTGTGAAGATCTGATTCACTACACGATCTTTTTTAAGCACCACGCTAGATTCTTGTTAGAAATTTTTGTATCCTTCCGTAATTAAAAAAAAATATATTTTTATCTACTTTTTTTTTCTTCTGAAAATACCATCGGTTGAAGAAACCATTTATAGAGTTAAGCATGCTTGTATTTCTTCATTAAAATAATAAAAAAAAACTAAAGCAAACAGAATGAGTTAAGATGGTTTGACAAGCAAAGTTGGATTTTGAGTTGGTAAATCTTGCCAGGCTGCATAAAAAGAAAAAAGAAACTTGCGTATAGGCAAAGCATAGATGCTTGATGGAGTGGATTTGAAATGAATGATGACTTGGACGATTTCTAAGTGGAACACAAAAAGAAAGATGAGAGACAAAAATAGAAGAGAGACAAGAAAGGAGAGAGACAAAAATAGAAGAGAGACAAGAAAGGAGAGAGACATAAGCGGGGGTATAAAAAAAAAACAGGACAAAACGGCAAGAAATTAGAATTCAGAAAAGACAAGGAAAATGAATATTAACGATACAAAGCAAATAGAAATAAAAACAAAATGAAAAAAAAACAAGCATATATATATATGTATATATATATATATATGTATATATAAATATATATATATGTGTGTGTGTGTGTATTTCATTATATATAACAGAAAAAATAAGCCCATACGCATCTTGTTATATATATATATATATATATATATGTTTTTAAAAAATAAGAATAAATGCTAAGAACTCTGAATTATAAATCTCATTGTTCTTTCCAGTTATTTATATATATATATATATATATATATATATATATATATATATATATATATATACATATATATATATATATATATATATATATATATATGAAGAAATATAGTCTTAAAGTGTGGTATATTTATGTGATAAAGTGCTCAATATCAGAGATAGAGCGTGTATAAATATAAAAGTGAACATAGAAGTCAACACTTAGAGGCGACAGTCTGTTTCATGCTAGTGGCCTGACGATTGCATCTAGCATGAAACAGACTGTCGCCTCTAAGTGTTGACTTCTATGTTCACTTTTATATTTATATATATATACTTTAAAAATCAGGCTGCCAGTTGAATTCGCTACCTTGGTTTCAAACTTAAAGAATCCTCAGGCCATTTTTTATCAAATGACCACCTAACGATATTTTTTAAAGTAAAGAACGCTAATTTTCAAAAATAAATAAACAAACGCACGACATTGGGTGTAATAGAAATGGGGGAGGAGGGTGTGAAGAAGAAGAAGAAGAAGAAGAAGAAGAAGAAGAAGAAGAAGAAGAAGAAGAAGGAGGAGGAGGAGGAGGAAGTTTATTGTAAATATATGCACTTAAGAAAAATTTTCTATGTAAGCAATGACTTCTGATTTCTGGTTTAAAAGCTTTTTAGATCCAGTCCGAAGTCTTAAGTCTTTGCTTACATATCAGAAAAGTTTTAATTAAGTGCATATGAGTCTGGATAAAAAAAAATTTACCCTCCCTCAGCGATGCATTTACAATACACTTGCTTTTCTTCCCTTCCCTCTTCTTGTTCTTCAACGCGGATTCAACTGACCTTTTCATTTTTAAAGTTAAAAGCTCTACCTGTTATTTTTACTTTCGTTTTTAACACGTGTATTGAGTACATTTTAATACTACTGTTTCCTAGTCTAATTTAACTCTGACCATTAACCATTTATGTATTATACACACACATATATATATATATATATATATATATATATATATATATATATATATATATATATATATATATATATATATATATATATGATAGAAATTGTTAGGAGGATTTGATAATTATAATTAAATAATTCATTGAGTCTGAAAGAAACCTCAACAGAATGAAGAAAGCACTGGACGGCCGTTTCATCCTATATTTGGGACTCATCAGCAGTGTGCATCCAAACCGAGAATTGAAACCGTGACAATTAGGTTATCAAGGTTGCTACCTCTTCGTTACCGAGGTCTGTTGGGACAGTTGGTATGACGTTTGCTTGATAACCTAACTGTCACGGTTTCAATTCTCGGTAGTGGATGCGCACTGTTGATGAGTCCCAAATATAGGACGAAACGGCCCTCCAGTGCTTTCTGCATTCTGTTGAGGTTTCTTTCAGACTCAATGAATTACTTAATTATATAAATATATATATAGTTAAAATTAAGAATTTGTCTTCCTAACAAATCGAACCTGTCGAGATTCGAACACGAGTTCGGAAAGCGAAAGCGTTACGCCCACTCCGCAACGTG
>OZ038485.1:47698757-47766257 GCA_964036315.1 Acanthosepion esculentum
CTTCTTTCGATCCCTGCAAAAAACCCACTTGTTCATCACCCGGAAAAGATTTCAAACTCTGGGATGGAGGATAGAACCATGAAGCTGCCACAAAAATTACGAAAGGCAGTGGAACAAAATGGCACAGACGGGTGTTCCATAGACCAATGTCTTTAGACGAGTATTCCTTAGACAAATGTCCTTACACAGGTTTCTCTTTGAGCAATATTCTTTAGACGAATGTTACTTAGACTAATAATTCCTTTAAGCCAATATTCGTTAAATGAATGTTCCTAAATGCCAAATTAGACTTTGCTGTTAGACAAAATACGCTGATTTACCAAACCTTTATGACAAACCAAGAGTGTGGTAAAAAAAAACATGTTAGCTCGGCAGAACATCCACCAGTTAAAACAGTTAACATCCTGGTACCAGATCGGACAGTTTACGTTTAGAGATCTGGTAATTTCTATGTCTAATATGGTCAGGTCTCATTTCTAGAAACATAACACCTTATGAAGTACGTGGTCGCAATGTTTAGTTTTCTTTTTATTCACCTCTGTATACTTTTTAAATGCATTGGCTTCATTCGATACCGATAAAAAGGAAAGACAAATGCAGATTTTAAAAGTCCTTTCCAAGCTTAAGCATTCTGAAAAGTCAAAAAAATAAAAACAATACCAATTGATACAGCTTTAAAATAAATCTCTTTCATTAGATCTTGCAAACAAAAAACAAAACTAACTTAGATAGGAAATGGTACATTAATAACTTCCACATTTATACTGGTTATTGATAATATGCTTTTTTGTGTAAAACCATATTTAGTTTAGTTTCGGGAGATCGGCGCAGCGAAATTGCTCCAGTGTCGGGAGAACATACACACAAGACGGATTAAAAATAGTACGAAATTTAAAAAGCGGCAGTATATTATGAACTAATGCTTATATATATATATATATATATATATATATATATATATATATATATATATATATATATATATATATATATATAAAGAAATATAGTCTTAAGATGTGCTATATTTATGGGATAAAGTGCTCAATATCAGAGATAGAGCGTGTGGCCTGACGATTGCATCTAGCATGAAACAGACTGTCGCCTCTAAGTGCTGACTTCTATATATATATATATATATATATATATATATATATATATATATACAGTGTGTGTGTGTGTGTGTGTGTGTGTGTGTGTGTGTGTGTGTGTGTGTGGTGCATGACAAATTCTGCGTGGTGCAATGATTAACAAACTTACCCCGCGAAATCATTTTTTATAAGTATTCACCCCAAGCAAAGCAACAGGGCACTAGTACGCAAGGGGTTACGGAGAGTGAAAGTAAGAGAAAATACTGGCTATAGGAAGGATTGAGAAAAGGATAAAAAGAACGGGGATCGCGGCATCAGAAAATTTCGATTGACATTACCTTTAAATTTTTGAAGATTATAATTGTCAGGGAAGCAAGTAAGAGGAAGGGAGTTCCACTGTCGGGAAGTGCGAGTGAGTAGAATAGGCGGTTACATTTAACTCTTTTGAGAGTAAAAGAGTGGGACCGAAATGCCAACCTAGTAACACTCTTAGATACATGCACCAGTGAAAATAGCTCATCAGAGAAGTTGCCATGAAAATATTTGTAGAAAACACAGAGGGAAAACCGATCACGTCTGTGAGAAAGCAACTGGAGTCTAGATGCCAAGTCAGGACCGATCACATTGCATATCCGTCTTTTGATTTTGTAGAGAACCTCGAGGTGAACAGTGGGTCACCAGACCATATATAGTAATTCTAGTAATTACGACGAAGTAGTGAGTTCGAACCTGCCTGGGTACTCTACTGACTAAATCGCTATATAATACGTTATATATCTCTGTGTATTTGTAAGTCTTTGCTGTGCTATAGCTATGTCCATGGTGTTGCCATTTTGGCACTGTCTTTGATATGAAAATGATAGACGACCAAGAGATAGACCAGATACCAGTATGTGAAAAAGGGAGACACCGTGAAAGAGTAGAGTTCCACAATAATTATTGACACACAAAAGGGGCAAGAGCAGCAGTGACAGCAACAACAACAATAATTTATATTAATAATAATAATAATAATAATAATAATAATAATAGTGAAAATACTTCATGCAGATTTTTTTAAAATCCTTACTACATTCGGTTTGTTATGCAATAAGTCTGACGAGTTTTACACGAACTGACAATTTCTATGGATGCCCAAAGGTAACAAAAATTTATTAGCTACTAATGAGAAATATTCATTAACTCAGTATTACGAAAGTTTATAAAACACATCTAAGCCAATCATTGGGAAGTGTATATTTATGTTTTTTCGTAACGAAACATGTTAAAACATTCTCTGCAATAAACAAGGAAGTAACATATTGGCGATACTTCATGAACCTACGGTATAAGTTTTTACCCGAAGGTGATAAATTTTAAAGAATGATATTTTTTCTTTGTAAATATTTTTTTACGTTTCGCGCCGGCTTTTATTGCTAACCCAATATTATCTACAACCTAATAAAGCAAAAAGGAAAAGCAAATATTTAGACAACAAAATTGCATTTCACAAGAAATTTATTGAAATAAGTTTTTCGGGATACTCAGTGTTAGACTTAGGTCTGAAAAGGAATGAACGAAATCTTGCACAGTAGATATTATATCAACTCTAACGTAGTGAATAGATAGATAGATAGATAGATAGATAGATAGATAGATAGATAGATAGATAGATAGATAGATAGATATTGACAGACTAAGATCGATTAAACAAGATTGAGATAAATATTGACAGACTAACATCGATTAAATATGATTGAGATAGTTATTGACAGACTAAAATCGATGAAATAAGATAGATAGATAGATAGATATGAACACCGATATAGATAGATAGATAGATATGAACAGTGATATAGATAGATAGATAGATAGATATGAACAGTGATATAGATAAATGGATAGATAGATAGATAGATAGATATGAACAGTGAGATAGATAGATAGATAGATAGATAGATAGATAGATATGAACAGTGATATAGATAGATAGATAGATAGATAGATGTGAACAGTGATATAGATAGGTAGATAGATGTGAACAGTGATATAGATAGGTAGCTATGAACAGTGAGATAGATAGATAGATAGATAGATAGATAGATAGATAGATAGATAGATAGATAGATAGATAGATAGATACGTACTCGCATGCACTAGGAAGGCCACCACGGATGGTGCGGCCGATGATTTATTTACCCTCCCAACCTCCGAGTCATAATCATATAGAACCAAGAACCAAACTGGGGCGTTTTTCATTGACCATTTCACCATAGAAAACCTGGTTTGGAAGCTGATGGTCTTTCACGGGAACAAATTTCAGGCCCATCTTAGTCTGTGGCTTAGAATTAATGATTCTATACTGCCAACAATTTAACTCCTTTCATTAAATAAAGTGTTTACTTTGAAATTCTCTGAAGGTTTATCCGTATCGGAATACGTCCGAAAAGGCCGCATTACACAACAGTTTGTAACTTTATGATAATAATAACAAAAATGAAGATATTAATCCGAATGTAAATCATGTAAATTTGAAAAAACTGCATTTCCTGATTTTTTTTTCCCAGACGAAGCAATTCTATGCTGTAATTTTTCAGAACTCACTTATAAATAAATATCTATTTCCATAATTTATATAGTTCGGACTGTTGCCGTCATTTTTATTGCCATGTTCACGACGTTTCCGCTGTTGTACCCTCCGGCCTTTTTCAGGCAATATACGTTGGAATTTCGAACCGAACCGTTTACTTCTTCCAGCCGGGGCGTACACCGGCAGAAACGCCATGAATATGACAATAAAGATGAGGATAACAATCCGAACAATATAAATAGTGTAAATAGTTACAATATCTCATCTCAGAAATAGAGACAAATAAATATCTATATACGCTTGACGAGACTTTTAATTAATAACTTGTAGCTTCAGAATGATAGATGTTCATGTCTCTCCACAGATTCCTTTTTATTATAACGTTTCAGAAATGATATTGATCTGCTTTCCAGTTATTTTCTCCATAGTTTTAAATCCAGAGTTTTCGTTCTCCCAGACTAGCTGCCAAACAAGTCAAGCGAGCCTCGTTCATCCTGTTATTTAACCAATAATCTGGACGAGAAAAATTCTGTCTTTCTCAAAAGAATTAAGGCGAAATGAACACTGCGGACTAGGTGGGAATTTGAACTTTCGTTGCCGAAACCAATTTCCTCTCTTGTAACCGTCACCCACCCATTTCAGCAATTTACACAACCTTGTTAGGTAGGTTATGCTCTCCTTCTCTCTGTCCCTCTTGCCTGTCAGTGTCAAAATTTCTAACCGCTCTATCCTCATTTTGTGGCCGAGAAATTTCAGCTCTTTCTGATGTATCCATTTTCTATTATAACTTCCTCATTACTCACATGTCCAGTCTATGTTATTAAGCAGCATCCTGCTGTAGAACTATATTTCATTTGTCTCAAGTCTTTCTTCATCCATGATGAGATATTTCCTACCATATAAGAGGACCGACATTACATGAAAGTTCATTCCTATTTTCTTTGTTTCAAAGAGAATTTTTCTGTTTTCTAATACTTTGCTTGGTTTTTAGAAGGCATCTTTCGCTATTCCAATCTTTCATCCTTTCTTCTTGTTTTTCTTTACTACCGTCTGTAGACGTTCCTCTACTTTCCTTTCTGTGTCTTTCATTAACAATGTATTATCTGCACATCTAATGTTGTTAAGATTGTGGCCGCCAACAATGATTTCTGGAAGGATTTCTAATTCTCTCAAGATCACCTCACTGTAAAGCTTAACTAAGTACGGCGAGAAGACACATTCTTGCCTGAGATCCTTTTCTATTATTGTATATTTACTAAAGTAATTTTCTATCCATGCGCAGGTGGTTTGCTCCCAGTTCTGGATTATTCTAATATCCTTCCCAAATATATCGAGTTTACCTAAAAGTCCCAGCAGCTCTTTGTGGTTTATTTTATTAAAGGTCTTTGAAAAAATCTATATTAAATCACAAAACGTCGTTCTCAGATGATCGGGAGTATTTGGATTAGAGCAGTCTCGCAACCGCCGTGCTGCAGCACACTAGTGTGCCGCGTGATTCTTTTAAATGCGCCGCTAAATATTGTCACGGTATATATTTTTATATATATGTGTGTGTGGAAGTAGTAATGATACATCGCTAGTATTTGAATTCCGAGCTGTTATCCATGACACCACCAGCACGTCCAAGCTTACAACATCTGGTGTTGTCACGTGGCCATCGATCTAGGTAGTGACCAAGCTCGACGTTTTTTAACTTCGGTGATCTTCCGAAAACCGGTGTTTCAACGTGATATGGCTCTAAGTCAATACTACTACTACTACTACTACTAATCCCACTACTACTACTACTACTACTACTACTAATAATAATAATGATAATGACCGACGTTACTTTACCATTATTTTGTAACACACCCAGAAATGTGTGATTTAAGAAAAGGAAAAGAAAACAAAAAACACAATGTTTAACAATATTTCGACAGTATGTTTGTCTTCTTCAAGTTATGTTTAAATCGTTATTTTTTTTTTGTGTATTTTTATATACCAACAACACCTGATATATACAAGCGGTCACCCATCTAGGTAATGACCAGGATCGATGTTGCTTAACTTCGGTGATCACACACACAAAACACACAAAACACACACACACACAAATTTTCAGTCTGACCGTTTATATAACGTCACCTTGAGTGACTTGAAATTGATTCCATCAAATGTGAGCACGCCGGAACAATCCTACACACTGGAAATACTTGAAAACGAATGCAGTAACATTCGAAAGTACGATTGAAAAATTAATATAAGGTAAAAATTAATATGAAATTTGGCAAAATTACCGAGAAAACAAAACAACTTATTCTGAAATTTGAAAAATTTAATAATAAATTGACAAACACAACTTTATTTAACAAAACATATTTGAGAGAATTATTTCTGCCGAAATACACCTTATACATACATACGTACTTTAAATATATATATATATATATATATATATATATATATATCCGTGATATAGTTTAAGGCACCTATCAATGGTATCGCGTTTTATATTATATATATATATATATATATATATATATATATATATGTAATATATACTGTTGTGTAGGATCCACCTAATCTGCATAGGTGACTACCAACTATATAAATAATGGTTGGTACCGGAAGACGAGGAGGAGGAGGAATCACGAGATCCAACTAGAGACTCTGATCGACTGCGACTAGTCAACACATTCTCCAGGAACGTCTTCCCAGAAATATACAGAAATACTATATGTACTTATTGTGTACACTTTCTTGTTATAATACATTCTTGTTCTAAGTACATTTTGTGTTGCATTATTATTCCATGCAATAGGCGAGATTCAACAATGAGTCAAGACTCAACAATGGCGACGAAGTAGAACGAACCATACGTCAAGTTTCAACAAAGGCCACGAAGTAGAACGAACCATACGCCAAGTTCAACAATGGCAAAGAAGTAGAACGAACCATACGGAAAGAAGAAAGAATTAACAGTGAGAGTTTTCAACAATTGGGACAAGTCATTGAAGAACCCAGGCTGAAAAAAAAAAAACTATTAATTCAAAGTCCAACGTAAACGTAACGACAAAGGATTCTGAACTTCTGGATATGTAGAACTCGTTAAAAGACGACTAAGCATAAAGGAACGTTCACTCAGAAAAATTGAAAGGTGTCGTAAACGAGTAACGGTAATTTTAAATTAAAAAATTATCTACAACGAGACACCCTCTAAAAAGAAAAATTGGCCGACTACAAAAACATGCATGGATTAAAAGGAGCACAAATACACCGTGTCGACTTTGAAAGGTAACAAACTTTAAAAAATTATTTTTTTTAAATTATTTGTTCAACAATATAGTGACGAATTACCTCTGATAAGAAAATCAGACGTGTCATTGAAATACGCGAACAGAAGTCGAAAACGAAAAAAAAAAAAGTCCGACGCTCTCTGTTCACGAAAAAAAAATACCAAAGTTGATTAGCACGGGCGTGAATGTAAAAGCAAGACATAAAATATAAAAGTCGTACGTTGTTTCGATTTTTTGGTCAGCTTATATGATATTCGTGGATACACAAATTAAAAGTATATTCCTTGTTGCATGCACACTATCAGCTAAAGATGGATGAACTATCCAAAGTCATATCTGAATTATTAAAATCCCAGCAGTTGAGTCAACAACGTCAGCAAGAACAACAGATAGCACAGCAAGAACAACTGATAGCGATGCAAAAATATCAAGAACGTCAAGAGGAAAGACTTTTGGAAATTCAAAAGTTAACACTGGAGAAATTAAACAACTATCAGGCAAATGAGAGAAATTCTTCATATTCTTATAACATCATATTTAATTCGCTGGAAACTTTCAACTATGTGCCAGACGAAGAAAAAACGTTTGAAGCGTACTTTAAACGATATGAAGATATTTTCTACACAGACTGTGAAAACTGGTCGAATTCAAGAAAAGTCAGTCTATTACTAAGAAAGCTAGGTACAGCAGAACATAGCAAATTTGTAGATTTTATTCTACCGAGAAAAACAACTGAATTGGAATTCTCGGAAACAGTGAAATTGCTAAAAGAGCTGTTTGGAGCAAATATGTCGCTTTGGCATAAGCGATGGTTATGCATGCATGTCTCTAAATCCGACGATCAGGATTACTTAACATATGCATCTATAGTGAATAGACATTGTGACAATTTCAGATTGGCAGAGATTACGGTTGAAGAATTCAAGTGCTTAATTTTTGCTCAAGGACTGGTATCCAGTAAGAGTGCCGAAATAAGACGTAGAGTTTTGTCTAAACTCGAATCTGAACAAGGCCTTACCCTGCAAAAGTTAGCAGAGGAGTGTCAACGGGCCGTAAGTTTAAAAAAAGAGTCGCAAAAAATCGAAAAAGCTGGTATTGCTTATATTAAAAAAATAAAAAAGCAGTCAAAGTACCCATTAGAGAAAAATTGGAGAAAAAATTCAGCGTATTGTAATAATAGACAAGAAAAATAAAATAAAATGTCCCACCATATAATTGCAGACGTTGTAACATTGGGAGATAAATTGCCCATATAGAAATAAGAAATGTTTCGTGTGCCAAAAGAATGGTCACAAAGGATCGTGTTGTAAAACGAAAAAATTCAAGAGCCGAATTAGACAAACAAATTCGAATATCAAATCAGATAGAGATTTGAGGAAATATGTGACGACTGAAATATTCAAAAAGAATATCAAATTTCAACTCGATTCGGGGTCAGATTTAACAATAATGAACGATAAAACATGGAAAATTTTAAAAAGGCCTACAATAATGAAGTCAACGAAACTCGCTCGAACGGTAACTGGAAAGCAAATTAACTTCGAAGGCGAGGTTGTACTTCCAATGAAATTGAATGGGATCGTTAAAAAAAATAAAAGTTTTCATTCTGAGAAATGGAGAAAACTTGTTGGGTACAGATTTTATTGAAACATTCGAATTGTGGGATAAACCGTTAAACTCATTCTGCAGAAAAGTAGAAAGTAATACGCAAACAAGACAGGACATTAAAGATGAATTAAAGAAAAAGTTTCCGGAAACCTTTACACCTGGTCTTGGAAGATGTAACAAGTTTGAAGCTAAATTTGAATTAAAAGAAAATACTATGCCTATATTTAAAAAGAAACGTAACGTGCCTTTCGCAAGTATAGAGAAAGTAGTAGTACCAAAAAAGTTGCAGAAAAGAATCCTACGGGACTTTCATATGGGTCACCCGGTGATTAATAGAACAAAAAGCTTAATGCGAAGCTTTGTATATTGGAAAGGAATGGATGTGGATATCGAAAACATGGTTCATCGATGTAAAGGGTGTGCGTTAGCAGCTAAGGCACCACCTATAGTACACAAACCATGGCCAAAGACGGATCATCCGTGGGAAAGATTACACATTGATTTCGCTGGTCCAGTAGAAGATTATTACTACTTAATAGTGGTAGATAGCTTTACAAGATGGCCGGAAGTACTACGCTGCAAAAAGCCTACGTCCAATACCACAACAACTTTTTTGCATGAACTATTTGCACGGTTCGGTGTGCCAGAGTGTATTGTGAGTGACAATGGTACACAATTCACTTCTGACGATTTTAAGGAATTTTGTGAGTTATATCAAATTAACCACATAACGACGCCGCTGTATCATCCGAGATCCAATGGACTCGCAGAAAGATTTGTAGATACGTTAAAGCGCGCTCTGAAGAAAGCCTCAGGAGTTCCAACGGAAAAGGCGCTTCAGCAATTCCTACAAGTATACAGAATCACGCCTAACCAGAGAACACCATCAAACATGGCACCAGCTGAACTAATGTTCGCTAGGAAAGTTAAGTCAGTGTTTGACAAGCTTTTGCCAGGAAGAAATAGAATAAAGAACACTATGTATACAGCTAGAAAAAGATACACCCCCGGAGAGAAGGTCTTTTTCAAGTGCTATAGAAACAACATTGAGTTCTGGGAGCGAGGCATAGTGGACAAGAGAATCGGTGACCTGATTTACATAATAAAAGGGCCGAAGAATACTCATAAAAGGCACCAGAACCAACTCAAAAAATGCTACGTGCTAGAGCATGAAGAGAGTATACCGGATGAGGAGGAAGATCCCATTGATGTAATGTATGATACTTTTCAAGTAGAACCTCCGCAGAGTGCTCATGAACCGAGAAGATCCGGTAGAAAACGAAAGTTCACGGACCCATTGGACGTGAATTCAAAACGAAAAAGATATTGAAAAAAAAAAACAGATATACATATGAACTATGCAAAGGGGATCTACAAAGAAATAACCATAATCATCATCCCATATAGAAGCCAGTTTGAAATCCAAAAGGATTTCAAGGCTTGGGAGGGGGGTGTTGTGTAGGATCCACCTAATCTGCATAGGTGACTATCAACTATATAAATAATGGTTGGTACCGGAAGACGAGGAGGAGGAGGAATCACGAGATCCAACTAGAGACTCTGATCGACTGCGACTAGTCAACACATTCTCCAGGAACGTCTTCCCAGAAATATACAGAAATACTATATGTACTTATTGTGTACACTTTCTTGTTATAATACATTCTTGTTCTAAGTACATTTTGTGTTGCATTATTATTCCATGCAATCGGCGAGATTCAACAATGAGTCAAGACTCAACATATACATATATATATATGAAAATTTCTCAAAGTTAACTTTTAGAGAAGACAATGTTTATAAATAAATGACAATAAGAAAACAGTAACTGCTGACGCGTTTCGTCCAATGCGTACTTTTTCAAAGCAAGAAACGAAATGAATTTAATTAAACAAACTGACGTCATTTTCAGTTAACCATATGAAAATAGCGTTTCCTACATTCCAGTTGCTAAGAACACCCTGTTTTTTGTTTTTATTAATTTTCTTTGTTTAATTAAATTCATTTCGTTTCTTGCTTTGAAAAAGTCCGCATTGGACGAAACGCGTCAGCAGTTACTGTTTTCTTATTGTCATTTATTTATATATATATATATATATATATATATATATATATATATATATATATTATAACATAAATATGTTATAAAATCACTACAAAAATAGCCATTTTGTTTCAACACTTCTGGTGTCTTATCAAGTGATGATGTTGAATATATATATATATCCACGTAACATGAGAACGAATACAATACAATCCCAACGTTCGTAACATCTAATTTAATAGAGGGCTCGTTACAAATTTGAGCAATATTCTTTATTTTAGGATATTACATAGAAAACATGTTAAACTCGCTGCAGTTGTGTTTCGATGCGCATACAGCGCAACTTATCAGGCGATTCAAAATTACTGGCGAGTGAACGATTTAATTAGATTTAGAAGCAAAATACAGTCGCTTTTTACGAAAAAAGAAAACAAAAATGAGTGTTGTGGTTAGAAGGTTTGTGGACTTTGCTTAGATCAACCAATCAATTATGGCCTACATTAAATTTAAACAAAGCGAAGAAGCAAAAATTAAGAAATTATTTTCCATAAATGGGTCATGACCTGTAGGTTTGAAATCAATCGCTGCAACAGACGTTAAACAGGAGCGGATATGAATGGATATGTACATTTAGACGATGTCATTTCTGAAGAAAAATTAAGTGGTAATCTAACAAAATAAAGTTATATGCTTTGTGAGTTTCATACGTAAAATTTTTTTATAGTTGATAAATAAATTCTTTAAGAAACTAGTAAATAATTTATAGATTTACATGAAAAATTCATATACAACTGTTGACTAAAGATTCTTTATATAAGTTGTTAACAATAACCAATCAATTCAAAATGTCAAAATACCAGCCAAATACCAATACAGCCATACAAGATGTTACTAACACTACCAGGAGATTAATACAAAATTATATTAAATCTAAATTAATACCGACAAAAAGATAAGCCATATATGATGCAACACAGTTCAACTAAAATCTAAGAAAAAGCATTGTCAAATTACAAATCTGAATGGTAATGTCAAAGGTAGACTGTGTTTACATTTTACGGTTAACTCAGATCTTTCGTTTAATAAGGCATTGTTATCAAAGAACCTGATAATTTTCAATTGTTCCTGTAATCGTGGAATAGGGTTCTACATGTTCTTGCAATTTTTAAAATTTTCCATTTCACCTTAGGAGTTTTATTATCGTCTTTCAAACGCCAACAATGCTTAGAAAGTGAGGTATTATTTCTATATGTAAAGGACAATATATGTTGATACCAGCTAGTCTTGAAACAATTATTGGTACAACCAATATAGAACTTTTCAACCGTCGGATTTTCCATTGTAGAGATAAAACAAAGATAAACAAGAGATTTAGTTAAACATTTCTTTGGCATTGGTCAGGATACCTACCATTACATTGGCCACTATACTTAGCAATATTCGCCTTGGAACTTGTATTATGATTCAGATTATTAAATTGGTTTAGAGTTTTATTGTTGTGTAAATTTATGTCCTTCTGAAGATTATTGGTGCAGCTATAACTTAGTTTTAATGTGTCTCTGTTAAATATTTGAGAGGCTTACTTTACGGAAATTTTTTTATCAAACATATATATATATTGGATAATAAAAGAAATAAGGAGGCTATAATAATAGCGCTCGATGTAAAACAAACCTTCATTCCCTTCGCATTTCATTGGTGAGATCTATGTTCCACTCGAGCAGCTTCTTCCCACGTACACCTGTTTGTGGAACCAACTCCCAAGAAGATGATTGCTTGATCACTAAAATCTTAACCTGTTCAAGCGTAACCATTATTTCCCCCACATATCCCCATGAACTCTGCTCTTACTCTGTAAACGTCTACCTTGGGTGGTACTTTGGGCTTGTACAGGGTGAACATATTTGTAAATACACAAACACACACACACACACACACATATATATATATATATATATATATATATGAATGAAAGAAATGATGTATTTCCAATTTGTCATACATCTTTTCATTAAAAAAATGCTCATGATATATTAAAAAAATTAATTGAAAATTTATATATTGTTATTCCATATATATATATATATATATATATATATATATATATATATATATATATATATATATATATGGCAATAATAATGTTTATATAGCTATATAAACGAGCCAATAGAAAAAACAAAAACAATATTCGAATATAGCTACCTTTCCTCGAATCCTATATATTCTATATATCATTATCTTGTCCCTTGAACCGCCTGAAGACTGTGAGAGAGCCGCATATCAAACATGAATCTGTAAGTCACCGAAAAGCAGCAATATTTGAATATTGTTTTATATTTCTTTTATATATATATATATATATATATGTGTGTGTGTGTGTGTGTGTGTGTGTGTGTGTGTGTGTGTGTGTGTGCGTGCGTGTCTTTGTGTGTCTGTGGGTATATTGTATATATTGTCAGGTCGATGTTGTCTCCGTTTATCCTGGTTTCGCGATCACCTGTATTCATCTTTTCCTTCTTTCGCCTCTTCTGAGAAGGCTGTCAAGACCAGCAATTGATTTACACAACCCGAAGCAAAAATGGCAGGAGAAACACGACCTCTGCATCGAGATCAAACTACTTTATATATATATATATATATATATATATATATATATATATATATATATATATATATATATATATATATATAAATATATATATATATGTCCTGTCCGTAAAACCGAATATTGCATCCCTTTGCTTTGCAACGCCATGCATCCATTTTCTTTTGTTTTCTCAAGTTCTCATCACCTGTGTTCCTTTAGGTGTGAGGGCAACCTGGTTTCATGCAGCCAGGAATGTCAGCAAAGAATCCAAATGACAACAAAAAATAATCAAACGAAATGAAATGAGAAGTAAAAAGAAAAATCAAGAACCAAATTAACGAAAAAATAAAGAAAATAGAAATAAAACTATAATAGAAGAAACAAGAGAAAAACGAAATACAACGCAAGAAATTTACACAAGATTAAGAATGTAAATTCCAAAAACTAAAAATGTAAATAAATAGGAGAGAGGAAAAATCAGAAAAGAAATAAAGGAATAAGAAGTCAAACTAAAAGAAAAGAAAATTTGAGAAATGTGAGAAGGTGCACAACTGGAAGAAATGAAGGAGACGCAGTCGTGTAAGCATCGAAAATGAAGAAAAAACGACATTCTAAAAATAATAAAAATATATATATAAAAGATGACAATAAGGAGAAGGTTGACTAAAAGAAGGAATAATGAAAGGAAATTACAAAGGGAAAAATGAAAGAAAAATTTACAGAACGGTTAAGGTTATCAGAAGAATGTGAAGAAATGATTATAATGCACAAAAAGAAAACGAAAGAAGAAAGTCGTTTCAGCAAAATATACTCAGATGCCAAACAGAAAAGAACCAAAGTGTGAACCAAGAAAACAACAGGTGAGTTAAGAAAATGATTAATAAACAGAGAAAAAGTAGGGGAAAATGAAAACATTAAAAGAATAAAGCCGAAAAATAAGGTACGAATAATAAAAAATAACTTTTGAATAATAAAAAATAAGGATAGGATGATAAAGAATAACGTACGAATAATAGGAACGTAAATTATGAACAATAAAAATAAGGCATGAATAATAAAAAATAAAGTATGAATAACAAAAACATAATGTATGAATAATAAAAAATAAGGTTGAAATAATTAAAAATATGGTATGAATAATAAAAAATAAAGTATCAATAATAGGGACATATCGTATGAATAATAAAAAATAAAATACGAATAATAAGAACATCGATTATGAGTAATAAAAAATAAGATATGAATAATAAAAAATAAGGTTTGAATAATAAAAAATATGGTATGAATAATAAAAAATATGGTATGAATAATAAAAAATAAAGTATGAATAATAGCAACATAAATTATGTATAATAAAAAAATAAGGACTGAATAATAAATAAAATATGGTATGAATAATAAAAAATAAAGTATGAATAATAAAAACAAATAATGAATATTAAAAAATAGGTTTGAATATTAACTGAAAGCTAAAATACATGTTTATATTTCTGAGATGAGGGATTGTAACTATTTACACTGTTTACATTGTTCGAACTATTGACCTCATCTTTACTGTCATATTCACGATGTTTCGGACATTGTACGCTTCGGCATTCTTCAGGGGATATACGTTGGAGTTTCGAATCGGACCCTTTATTTCGTCTATCGGGGTGGATTGTTCTTGTTCCACATGCAATGCTTTTTTTTAATATCTGAGTTTCACTTATCTCCTTTGAGTAACTCAAATAAAACTAAAATTGACAAGATTTTGTTCACCTCTGCTCTTGTAAGGTTGAAAGATAGAAGTAAAATAAGAAAAGAAGCGAGAACGAAAAGCGCCTTTTTCTCAATTAATTTTAATGTCGCCGCGTCTTTTTGGTGTCTTTTTATTACAGAATTTCGATCGCTGTATTTTCCAACTTTCAACAGGTGTCTGTCTCATTTATTAACCGTCTACGAACAATTTATATCATGTGTACGTCATTGTTTGATCCGGCTTCTAATGCTTCAGTTTGAGCGGCTTGGTGATAGTAGTCGAGGCTCCGGGGGCACAGTCCTATGGTTACAGAGAATTTCAGTTGAGTTCCACCACGGAATATGTGAGCGAGCGGCGCTATATTGAGTCTGATTTGCTACCTCTTCGTCACGTAGGTAAGTTGGAACAGTTGATATGACATTTGCTTGATAACCAATCTGTCACCGTTTCATTTCACGGTAGTGGATGCGCACAGCTGATGAGTCCAAAATATAGGACGAAACGGCCGTCCAGTGCTTTCTGCATTCTGTTGAGATTTCTTTCAGACTCAATGAATTACTTAATTATAATTATCAAATCCTCCTAACAATTTCTATTATATATATAAATATATGTTTCACAATTCCTCTTTTATATAAGTTTCATTAAAGAAAACTGACGCGGTACTTTTTTATTTTTATTATTTTTTTATTTAATTTTCCTTGTGTTTCTATAAGTGATTCCTTTCTGGACATAAACTATCTGTGTACACACTTTCTGACAAGATTGAAATTACGTGAAATATATTTCTACAGGTATTACTGCTGGGGTGACATTTATATGCAAAATATTTCTTCAACTTTTCCCGCACCTACACCTTTTTCTATCAGTCATCATGTTATACCAATGGCAAGGCATGATTTAATATGGTACGAAACCAACAGTCAAATACAAAAATGTAGATCTATACCATTTTATCATATATATATACAAATACCCGCTGTGGGATAGGTATGAATCCATCTCTTCTCCCCCAGTTAAGAGGTTAAATAACAGGGTAAACTGGACTCTATAACTGTGACTGGCAACCAATATAGAAGAAAAAATCTGAATTCAAATAAACGTATCTGACAATGGCTGGGCACAAACTTGAAATTTAACTAGGTTTCGCCTGAATAGTTGCAATATAAACTACAGGTTGGCTCTGTGGGCGTTGAAGACATACAAACGGACCTGAGTAAACGGAACTGCTTTTAAACGAACAGTCATGTTGAAGAGAATAAATCACCCTGATTTTCTATATCTTTTTGCGTTGTACATTCAAACGATGTCTGTTTATCGATTGCAAATGTCCTCATAACTCTTATTCTATGATAAAAAAAGATGCGCTGAAATCACACTGATAATATTAAGCGATGAAATTAGATTAGAAAAGAAACTGACATCTGCTCACAGCCGACAGATGATTAGTCAAACCATATAAAATTTACTAGAGAGAATTAGACCACGCCTATATGGAAAACATTGCACAATATAAAAGCGTTCTTCGCTTAATAATTAGAAGTACATACGTAATTATAGATTTGACCTTCAAGACAAAGCATTACAGTTATGTATTTAATATTTATTTATTTAATTATTAAATAGTTATCTACTTAATATTTTACCACAGGAAAATCAAATAATAAAAGCGGTATACATGGAAATATCGTCATTACGATTACACACACACACACACACACACACACATATATATATATATATATATATATATATATATATATATATATATATATATATATAGTTTTAAGGTGTGCTATATTTATGAGATAAACTGATCAATATCAGCGATAGAGCGTATGTAAATATAAAAGTGGGCATTGAAGTCAACACTCAGAGGCGACAAACTGTTTCATGCTAGACGCAATCATCAGTTCATTTATATTTTATTTTATAGTCCTTATTCATATATATATATATAGAGAGAGAGAGAGAGATACAGAGAGAGAGAGAGAGTGAGAGAATGAGAAAGAGAGAGTTTTAAGGTGTACTATATTTATAGGCTAAAGTGCTCAATATCAGGGATAGATCTTATGTAAATATAAAAGTGGACATTGAAGTCAACACCAAAATGCGACTGATGTTTTATGCTTAAACGCAATCATTAGGTCTGGTGCTTTGTGCTTTTGCTCGACTTTTTATATATACAGGAGAGTGATGGATTGTATGTAGTATATTTCATTATGTATAGTCTATTGTATTATTGTAACGGTTAATTTGGTGCGCGTGGTTGTCTAATTTTTTAATTATTTACTTATTTTACGTACTTATTTATTTGGAATCATTTATTTTACTTGCTTTTGTTTATTTATTTAATTTATTGTCATTTATTTATAGTCAGGGTTTTTGGGGATTATATTTAATATTTTCAATACGCAAAAACATTGCTCTGTTTCCAAATGAATTTAAATTGACTGGAATGAGTTTTAATTTTGGAATCACTTAAAATTACTGATTTTAGTAATATTTTCCATTCTCTCAGCACCACGTAATTCTCTTTATTAAACATCTTTCAAAAATAAAATATACTTTTCTGAAACTTTATTTCAGGATGATTATCTGATTTATAGTTTAATTAATCTGATTTTAAATAAATATTACTTTTAGTTTAAAATATCGAAGAAATGCATTTTGTAACACAGTGGTGTGTATTTATAGAGGTGTTGGCAACTATTTCGAAAGACTTTTGTTTGGAAACATTTTTTCTACGATGAATATATCAGTAAAAATTACTTGACGAATATAAGATGAGCCCCTTTTTATACAATTTCTTAATTACCAAGTTATTTAATGTTTTATTAAATTTAAGGTACTTCAGCTTTAAATTTATTATAGTTACCGCTCGTTTTTCTGATATTGTTGTGTATAGACGTCGGCATTTACAAAAGTCGACACGTTTATTCACTCAAAATTATTTTTAAAGTAATGGGGCGTCATTTAATTGTAATAAGCTTTTCCATTTATGATTAGTAAATATAGCTTTTACTTAATAACAATATCATCTAACCAGTACAAATTAATACAGAATTTTAAATCATTATAAATTATTCGATTGAAAATTTTTAAAAATGATACAATTCTTGTAAACTTTCGTAATTCATCAAAATGTTTTTTTCTTAAAGCAATAGTGTCCATAATATATCTTATTCATAAAAGCAAATAAAAGCATTTTATTTAAATAATATCTTAGTTTTATTACGTTTTATTTTATAATGCAGAGATTTTCTGTAAATGCTGGTTCTGTTTTACAAAAAAGAAAAGAATTTATGATTTAAATTTTTAAAGTACTTCTGCTCATAATTAATATAAATATTAAGTAGTACAGAAATGATTTAACTGGAATTAGCTGAGGGAAACGGATGCAAAAAAGATATGGTTTCCAAGATTTTTTAAAAGAAAATACATTTGCAAAATCATTTAATTCATTTGTGAATAAGTCCTGAAAGTTCGATTATAATTCGACAATTATTTCATTCTTGCAAGAATTTCCAAATCAATGTGTATTTCACCGTATTTCAAAAGTTGCTAAAATTCCTCGTATAAATTTATGATCACTTCTTGACGCAAGAAAAAAATTAACCAACATTTTGAAGGTTCTAAAAGGATAAAAAAATATAATTCAATAATCAAAAAATCCTCTGGTCTTGCCTCCTGATAATAAAAAAGATTCTGACGAAAACTCATTTTTGTTATTACGTTTGAGGCATTTTTTCACGACGCGTGAAACATTATTTTAACGAGTGTTTGGAAGTAGTTGTATTCTTCTTTTGTGTGCCGACGTTGGCCGCCATGTTTCTTCACAATTTCCCTGCTTTGGAGGTCTTAATAAATTTTATCTCTCTCCTAAACATTGTTCTGCAATCCATTTACTAAAGCTCTCGAGGTAGCTTATGCGTTGTTTTCATCTATCCCTCTTGCCTTTAAGATGTCCTGTGAGTGGCAAATTTTCTATGGCCTCTTTCCTTATTATGTTCCATAGAATATTCAGCTTATCTTCCTGATTTTAATTATAAATGTTCTTTTTGTTTCCATTTTCTCTAAAATCTCGCCGTTATTTACATACTCAGTTTATGGTATATACACATATATCCCAATATATATATATATATATATATATATATATATATATATATATATATATATGTATATGTATGTGTGTGTGTGTGTGTGTGTGTGTTTGTGTTTGTGTATGTGTGCATATATTCAAGTTTCGTTGAAAACGACTAACAAGGTGCTGTGATTGAGTTTTTTTTATATAATTTCTCCATTTGTTCGTATAATTATCTTTTTTTCAGGGCATAGATAATATATACCGAAATGACTCAATGTTTTCCAAAAGCATTTGGCTATACCTATATCCATTATCAAGAAAGAATTTTATTTTACTTTTAACTGAATATATAGATAGTTTTATGTATGTATCTAGAGTTATAGGAATGTTTTATTTCCCAAAACACGGTTAGCACATTGTGGCCTTGTTCATAGTAGATATCATTAAGTGTTGGTTTTTTCCTTTTTATTAATAATGCTTCCATTATTTCAAGCCTTTTTGTATATGAGGGTGATGCTGTTATATTTGTATTATAAACGAGTATGTTACGGATAGAGTTTGGTATGTCTCCATGTGTACATTAATTTGTATTTAAATAACATAAAGCTTCTAGTAATTATAAAGTGTGTATAAAATAATTTATATGCGTATATAATAATAATAGCAACAACAATAATAATCATAATAATAGCTATTAAATATTTGTTGATAATTCTTTGCTGCCACTGCCGATATATATGAAACTTTTTTACACATGATGTCACTTATAAGATGCACGTATATTTGTACTGAATTTCAATTGTAGCATTCCAAAAATTCAAGTAATACATATATATATATATACATATATATATATATATATATATATATATATATATATATATATATATATGATAAAGCATAGTTATATGGAATGTAATATTTATGGGTTAAAGTGCTAAATATCAGGGACAGAACGAATGTAATTATAAAAATTGACATTGAAGTCAACATCGTGCAACGACAGTCTGCTTCACGCTTATATGCAATTTTCAGCAAGAAACAGCATTGAATTCAATGACCACTTATATATATATATATATATATATATATATATATATATATATATATATATATATATATATATATATATATATATATATATATATAATTGTGTGTTTAGAGAGAGAGGGATGGATAGATAAGTGTTTGTCTCTTAGCATGTGTTTTTATTAAATTTCCGAAATCTTCTCTTTATTTCTGAATAACCTGGTAATATATATATATATATATATATATATATATATATATATATATATATATATATATATATATATATATTATATCATATTATATTAAGAAACAGACAACTTTAAGGGTTCATGGGATTATAGAGTTGCCTGTTTCTTAATACCCTTAATGATGTCTGTTTTTTTCATATACTAGATTACACCCTCCTTGAAATTATCCATACGGATTGCCAAATAACTTTATTAACTAACTATATATATATACATATATATATATATATACATACATATATATATATGCAAAGATGCATTCTTGTTTCGATGCGGCTGCAGCTCGACTAGTGAGATAGAAACAAGAATGAATCTTTGTAGTGAGCAAGTTGTTTATGTGCTTATGCAAATGTTATAATAAATAATTATTGCTCTACTCTTGGTATCGAGCCATCTTTTGAATCAATGCTGTGAACGTTAGAATTTATATTATTTTCGTTCTCATTACATTCGAGTACATATATATATATATATATATATATATATATATATATATATATATGTGTGTGTGTGTGTGTGTGTGTGTGTGTGCGTGTGTGTGCATATCTGTAATATGCATCTCCGTAATAAGTCTGAAGTGAATAAAATACCCCTCTTGTAAGTAGATTTTTTCATGATACTCATGACGCTAAATCGGCCCTTTATATACGTATATACGAAGCCACGTGTATGATTTAATATATTTATATAAATATTCCAATATATGACGCTTATTCCTGAAGTTTGAATTGGGCTGTTATATATCTTGAGTGAATTATAGGGTTCGGCAGTTTCAACAAAAATCATGTAAACAACAGATCTCATATTACTAGGAATATCATGTTAGCTGTGATGTAATTTTGGTGTACTTTCCTCAGAATAGTGATAGGGTAATCGACGAGAGAATGTTGTCGGTATATGATCTATATGAATATAATTTTATCTGGAGTTGGAATTTTCTACTGGATATAAGTATTCATATATTACGTTAGTTAGGTTTATTTTAATTTATATATTTTTTCAAGAACTAGTCTTACTAGTGCTGAGAGTAATTGATTTGCTTTTAAATTTTTATAATTGATTATGAGACTGATGTCAGCGGAAGGTGTGTTCTAGTGTATGATAAATTTAATAGCTATCTTGGCCTATTTATAATTAAGATAAATTTTGTTACAATGAAATAAGTTTATTGGATTATTGTTTTCTTATGATTATTAAGAAGATTATTATTCGGATTTATTTTCCATATAGAACCATTTTCATTAATAGACTTTTGTTTAATGTTATCAAATTCCTTTAAAAATAATTGGTGAGATTAACAGAGCGATGCTTGTAATTTTTTATTACGCCAGATGTGTATTTGTCATGAAATTCAGTGCTGGAAATAAGCTGTCAAAAATTTCAGCTTGTCGCTCACTTTGTCTGATGGTCGTATGGCTAGAACCACGCTTCCTGACCATGAGACCCAGGTTCGAATCTTAGCATGGTCGATTTGCGAAGGTGACTTCTTGATGTTATATGGCACCTGAAAACCATACCACGGGTTGACCCAAGCCTTGTGCGTGAAACTGGGTAGACGAAACCCTTGGGAGCTGTCGGTGGTTGTGCTAGCACGAAGCCACAAGTCATCGTGACCGACGGTTTGATCACGTTGGGCAAGGCGTATTCTCCCATAAACTGAAACTAAGCTTCACATAGTTGATGTATAAACCACATGTGGACTCTGTGAGAGTTGAAAGGGGATTATTCTAACCACCCTAGTAGACAGGAATCCTCGTATAAGAGTGGCTGCGCTATTTAGATAAGGATGACATTCACGAAATCCTTATTAGACTCTTTTAAAACATTTATCTTTAGTTTACAAGACGGAGGACAGAATTTAATTATTCTTTAATTTTTTTTCGTTTTAATCAAGCAAAGCGATAATGCCACCAAGACGCAAGGGGACTGAAAGAGCATGAAATGACGTTAGAAGGAAGCGAAAACCCAATCCTAAACAGGGAACAATAGATAAACCTCTACTCCTGCTAAAAAAAATCTGGATGGGGAGTGTGAACCGGACGATATGTGATACTATCTAATCCTTTTGGTTAATATAAAAAAAATATCATCAATGTATTTGACGTGAAAAGTGGGTTTGGCTAGATTTCCTAAAAGAAAGGTTTTGGCGTAAGAGATTTAATAATTGGACTACGTCGAACCAAGAGGAGATCCCATCGCGGTACCGATGTCACCAAGGTAGTCCTAAAACTTATGTGTCGTGTAAGCTAAAAAGAACTAAGTGAAGGATAAGATGTTTGATTTTTACACTTATCGTGTGGGATATTTATGACCGTTTTATAATATATCCATAGTTTATTTAAAGGGAACATTAGTAATAAGGCTATGATTACGTATAAAGAAGCTAAATATTTTTATTAGGTTAGTTGGAGTGAATAATTTAGAGAAATATGTGTTGACTTAATACTGTGTTTTTTTTGTTTTTTTAATAAATGGCACTTTCGTGATATGTCAAATCTTTCCCCCTCTATAGCAATGAATACTGGTCACTTTCCGCACAGCTGGAGAACGGGCTCGAAGCGAGAGATATGTGGTTCTATAGACAGAGGCTGAGAATGTCATGTACTGAAAATGTGAGCAACGTGGAAGTTTTAAGGAAAACGAGAAAGAAAAGTGCACTCATATTTCACATCAAAATGAGACAGCTGGAATTTTTGGGTCGCATAATGAGGAAAGATGTCTCGGAGAATTTAATACTCACGGGGTATACTGAAGACAAACGGGGCAGTGGCAAACATCGTCGAACTTGTCTAACGAGTTTGTTTTGTTTTGTTGCTTTTTTTTGTTTTTTGTTTTTTTGTAACAGATTACTGAACAGGAGAAAGAACGGAATGATAAAGCGCCAGTAGTTGCTTAGGGCTACAAGGTAGAGGAAGTTCCGGAGAGCTATGATCGCCCACGGCCTGACGTATGAAAGAAGCAGATATATACTAACTAACGTTTGAGCATGATGGGTATTTGCGATCTGGGTGAATAAAATTACTGATATAAGACATGAGAAATAGGATTATTTCTTTCTGTTAGTTCTGGACGCATGCGTGTTTTGCACTCTCTAATTTGCGTTAAATTAGCGAAAAATAACAAATAAAACGTATACATACGATTATCTCTCCTGTCTAAAAGAATCCGCATGTCTCCGTGGCTATTTGGATGTTTTTCAGGATGTTTTTGTTGAACAAATAAGAGCTAAAAAATCCAATTGACTCAGCTCGAGGTTTTTTCTAAGCTATACCGAGTCTGGCATAAGGCTAGTATTACCGACGTCTGAAGAAGGTACAGCTGAATTCTTTAACATAATATATCCTTGTCTCTATCACTAATCAGAAAACGCCTAAGCAACGCAACGATCACGCTTTGCCATCCTTATCATATATATATATATATATATATATATATATATATATATATATATATATATATATATATATATATATATATATATATAAAGAGAGCGAGAGAGAGAATTAATATAAGTAACAGGTTTGTCACTTAGCTGATTGATGTTACCTTCAGCATCCTAGACGAACTCGTCCGTCCACTCGTCAGTGGGTATTACCAATTGGCTGCTTAGACTTTCTAAAATTTTTCTTTTATACATACCTACATACATATATATATATATATATATATATATATATATATATATATATATATATATATATGTATTAAGCAATTCACCCTAAGCAAGGCGGGGGTGCCACTAGCACAAAAGGGGTTACAGAGAGTGAAAGTAAAGAGGGGTGTTTAAGGAAACGATAAAGAGAAGGAAGGGGATCAAGATCAAGGCATCAGAAGATGTCAATTGGCATTACATTTAAATGTTTGAAGATTATAGTTATCAGGGAAACAAGGAAGAGGAAGGGAGTTCCACTGGCGTGCATACGAGAAAAGAAACTGTTGGAGTAATAGAGACGATTACATTTAACTTTTTCGACAGTAAAGTATGGGACCGAGATGCCAACCTAGTAGCACGCTTAAATGATATGCACTTATAATTGGTGCAAATTTGTGTGTATGTATATATATATATATATATATATATATATATATATATATATATATACATACATATATATATACATACATATATATATATATACATATATATATATATATACATATACATATATATACATATACATATATATACATATATATACATATATATATATATACATATATATATATACATATATATATATATACATATATATATATATACATATACATATACATATATATATATATATATATATATATATCACTTATTTTAGTTCATTAGACAATATATTACTCCATAAATTGCCTGATTTTTCAGTTAACCCAATCAATATTTATGAGCGTTCCTATACCTAAAAAACTTTGAAAAACCAATGACATTTAACTCTTGAATATAAATACATGTCACAAGATAAAATCCTCACATTTGCCTTGATAAAGTCTGTCAGATGACGAAATGCGCCAGCTAAGATAAGTTTTGTCTTTATTCAAATATATACATATTCATAAAAATTCATTTTGACCGTTTATATGACGTTAACTTGAGTGAATTGGAATTGCTTCCCTGAAACGTGGCAACGCCGGAATTAAAAAATAGTTGCATAATATTCATATTATTTAGCCAAACATGTTAGAGAATTATTGCTGCCGAAATACACATTAGTTACAGTTTTGGGGAGAGAGCACACAGTTTTTTTTGGTTTTTTTTTAGGCCTGTACGTTCAAACCTTTGGTCACGATTACTTTTGACTTACTTAAGGCCAGTACACACAAAACCTTCGGTCTGGCCTTCGATGACTTTTGATTTCATGCCAGTTCACTCACAGGCGGTTCAGTCTACCCAGTTTTACTCACAAGGCTTTAGTCAAGTTGCTGTAGGATTTACGGACACTTTTACTTTCCTGGTGAATCGATCATAGTCAGATTTGAATGTGAGTTTCATGAGTGCTGTAAGACTTTATTCATTCTAAAAGTAGTAATTGAAAATTGATTTTTTATAGTTACCAATGTACAAATTAACCGCACTAATCGAGATTTTCCTGTATACATATATATGTGTGTATGCGTGTGTATAATATTGTACATTGATTGCTGATATAAATAAAATTAATTTATACTTTTTTAAAAAAATTTAATTAACATTTATTAAAAACTTCTCCGTAAATAATATGGACTGCTACACTATCATTATAGTCTGGTATATCTAACAAATTTAAATTATGTAATGGCCTGTCATAAATCACCTGAAGATTGTGTTGTGCATCAAATTTGGAGTTATGCTACCGATGAGGAGTATATATATATATATATATATATATATATATATATATATATATATATATATATATATATATATATATATATAGATAGATAGATAGATAGATAGATATATATATATTTCGTATATACTGGCAGCATATTTTCATTAAGACAGATAATTCAGATAATTTATATAATTTGATATTTCATCTCTTCCTTTAATAATTTTGTCCGATTGAAAATAAGTAGACAAAAGGTGAGTAAATTATTCAATGAGACATGTCTTATCCGAATGTAATGAGAACGAAAATAATATATAAATTCTAACGTTCACAGCATTAATTCAAAAGTTGGCTCAATACCGATAGTAGAGCAATAATTAGTTATTGTACTTTTTCATATAGACAAAAACAATTAAATGCACCGAAACGAAGTTGCATCTTTGTAGTGAGTAAATTGTTTTTGTTCATATGAAAAATTAATATATATATATATATATATATTCGGCAGAATTGAGTCACTGTCAGTCACTGTGTGGTTATCTAAATCTAAAAATAAACACGCTAAAAAATTCACGTTCATCCCTGCCGTGAGCCGACGGCTTAGTGGTAGAAGTTCCGACTGACGCCAATTCAGTCGGGTTTCGATCTAGCTGATGAGCTGTGAAACAGCGAAACAGTCTGTCTGTGGATGACAAATATATATATATATATCACTTTAGACGTTATTTTTAGTGGATACTCGTATATGAGTAGGCGTTCCGTTTAACTATTAAACAGTATATTTATTTACCTACCTGAATGTTCATAAAATCTTATTAAAGAAAACTTTGCGTTCTCTGAGAGGAATTGAATCTGCGTCCCCCAGAGCAGACCCGGCAAGCTCTAACCAACTGAACTACGGAAAACAGTCTGTTAGAAAGGGCCAAATTTGTACCTTTAAGGGAAATTTCTCGCGTCACAGATCTACCGATTGTTTTCCTATCTGCACAGTTTCGTATCCAAACGTAAGCAAAGAGAATTTTAAAATGGATTTTTTTTATTAAGCCGACAAATTTTTATAACTTTATACTCTATTTTTAGTGGATCCTCGTATATGAGTAGACGCCACGTTTAATTATTAAATAGTACATTTATTTATTTTCACCTACCGACCTGGATTACTCAGAGATTATAATTTCCACAGTGAGAAATCTAACCAACAACATTACTCAGAAGAGTAAGTACCGATTCTTTGTTTATTCTTCGTATCGTTGAAAAAGAACACAGGCGTGTTCGTAAATTCCGACATTAAAATTCGTCTCTTCGTGCTACAGTTCAGTCAAAAGTTTAATATATAATAAATATCAATTTTATTGGCAATATTGGGAGCATTTTATTGGCATTTTATTCTTCAAATTTTATTAACCGGTCTAGTAAATCTACACACACACACACACACACACACACACACACACACACACATATATATATATATATATATATATATATATATATATATATATATATATATATAAATATATATGTATATTAATTGATTCTCACCAGTCTAAGTGCAATTAAATGCACAGAAACGAAGTTGCATCTTCAGTTGCAGTGAGTAAATTGTTTTTGTCTAGATGAAAAATTATAAGTATTGGTCTACTATCGGTATTGAGCCCTCTTTTGAATTAATGCTGTGAACGTTAGAATTTATATATTATTTTCGTTCTCATTACATTCGGATATATATATATATATATATATATATATATATATATATATATATATATATATATATATATATATATATATATATATGGTGAACTCTCCTATCGTAATCCTAACGATAAATAACGATAAATAAAGGGTCAGCAGTGGATGGTACCTTTCGTTTTACACATGCATACTAGCAGAGGCTATTGTAGAGAAAATCAGGTATGGGAAAGACATATTTTATTTGTGCTTTCTTCAGTGCAATACTAGTCCAGCCTCTCTGCTGGCGACAAATCCACACTGAGAGATGAAATTTGTTTAAGCGGGATTTTATGACGTCTCTGCTTCAGAGCTTGACGAAGCTGATCACGGATCTTCATATATATATATATATATATATATATATATATATATATATAATTATTGTTACACGTAGGTACATGTGTTTAATCTAACACCCCTGTGGTTGTTAAACAATGAAAATAATATTAAGTGACTTAGAGCAAGAAGTCCTACAAAACAAAACGTCTTACGTAGCCTTGTGAGTGATAAATTAATTTCTAGTCTACAACCCGTTTCCCACAAACAAAAAGTCGCATTCCTCCCGTTAGTCTATCGTTATTTAGAATGTTTTACATTTTTGCAGACCTAAATTCTCTAGTTCTGTCAGTTCAGATTTTCACGGTTAAGACACGCTGTGTTACATACATTAAGGACGAATCATCACTATTCCCTTCGTATTCGAGGAGCAATTCATTTTTTCTTTATTATTTGTGAATTGCGATGTTTTCTTAATAAAGATAGGGGAATGCTTTCCCCGTAGCCTTCTTCACTGTCTGGAATTCGGATCAACCTTTTTCATAGAGAAATCAATTTACCCAGCTAGTTATCCCATAGCTGGTGAGGATAGAGAAGAAATCGTTTCATGCCTTTTCTTCCTTTTGTTTTAATTAGTCGTGAATTCTTTTTAATTTCACCTCAAGCAAGGCAATGAAGCCACTAAGACGCAAAGGGTTTATTAAGTGTTAGAGAATATGAGAAAGTATACTATTAAGGAGATAAAAGGACCGGAATTAAGAAGACAGAAGATGAGGATTGGCACTGCATTTAAATTTTTGAAGATCAAACTGACTGGGAAGCAAGAGGCTAGAAGAGATTTCCACAAGCGAGAAGTGCGAGAGAAGAAACTGTTAACACAGAACTTTAATTTAATTTTCTCACTTCCTGTTCTGTCATCCAATTAGGCAAGCTAGTTAGGGGGGGGTCATTTGCTTTTTTTCCGTCTGTATCTTTTGACTTCATTATGTCCTCTGAATGTCAGATTTGAACAATGGAAAATGATGCAGACCTCGAGATTATTGATGATTGGCATGTGTTCTACGCAGCTGAAAATGGAAGAAACATTATTTTCGTAAACAACGAATTTGGAGTTGATTTCTCCTGGTCGAAAAGTGAGTTGAAATACGAGGAGGGGATGGATAAGCCACTCACGCTCACTGAGGAGATATAGTGAGAGGTAATAATAAGAGAGAGTGGAAGAATGGAATTCCCCAGAATTATGAAGTAAGATGCGGGTTGGACTGATAATTAATTGCATGCGAACTTTGATATAACCAATTTTTGCACGAAGGACTGATATAAAAACTGTATTTACTTGTTGTTCAATTTATTCGGGTTTTATTTTTCCCCTGTACGTCTTCACCCTAGTGGGACAAGCCCAACACGAAGATACCTGAGACGATTCGATCTTGGCCTCCTTATGATCAAACTTAAATCACGGCATGGGATAGGGCAGGTCTGACATCGAAGCTATTTTCAGCGGTGTTGGAAGTCTTGGACGATCAGGGAGGGTGTTGTACGATTACAGTTGTATCTTAGAAATGATTAATGATATCTTACTGGAATTCTCCGAAATTTTTATAACACTATTGGATTCTACTTTGAGCAGTAAGAATGTACAATTATTCTCCAAGCTTAACAGAAGAATCATGATCATAGACGAAAACGGCATATTCATAATTAATTATAGCTATGGATCGGAAGCCCATAGATTGATATAAAGTTATATATATATATATATATATATATCATCCCACGAACATTTTACAACTTATGCAAGACGATCTTCGTCCTCTAACCTTCTAACCTTATGTCCTGGAGTAACAAGGTGCCTTATAGTTTTCACGTACGATTCCATTTTCAAGTCATTTTTCACTAAAAATAGGTGAATCTCCTCTCTCACGTACCAAATGTTTTATGGATTGAGTTGGATCTTTTCTAATTGATCTCTTTAGCTCTAAGTTGAAATGATGATCCCTCTTGCTGTTGTGACCTCCTTATCCAGTTTTCAATTCTACGGTTCTCTCCTTTTTAAACTTATTCAGTGTTCTCTTGATGATTCTTGAATGGACTTTGAAGACGGAAGCCATAGTATGAATGTTGGTACCATTACTGAAGACCTGAAGGATCTTTTCCTCACACCATTGCTCAGTTGAGAAGACAGTTGGTCTGACACAAAATCATTTTAACCTGCTCTCTTTTTAGCTGAAAAAACTCAAAGCGTTTTCCAGTGATTCATACAAATAGTGTCAAGATGTCGAAACGTCTTATCAGAAAAGCTGGAAAATAGAAATTCAATTAGTTTAGTGGTTTTTAAATATTAAAGATTTTGTGGGATGGACAATTTTGCTGTTACACCTGGTATTTACATAGATAAAATTGCATTGATTTTAAATCTCCGGCGTATTTTTCCCTAAAAACTCTTGACTGGTATCGCGTTTCCATGAAGTTAAACAGAGACCAGGTAATCAAGTCTGACATTTGGAAATTTTGAGTAAGTGGTGGCTTGGCGAATCAAATGAACAGATTTAATTCTAATGCACAAAGTTATTTATTTCTGTTAAAACCGGAGAAAATTTGATCTTTGCGTAAAATAAAGACACCTTTGCTCTCCAAGGAAATCTTTTTCGAAATGGACTACATTTATCTGTTGACCTATTTTCATAGAATAGATATAGATATATAAGCGAGGGAAACAATATGATTGAACATGAGCGTTTTGTAATGGATAGATTCTCTGAATGAGAAAACAGAGAGCAGAGTTCGGATTTCAGTCGAGTTCGTTGCATTCACTTACGCACAAATTTTCAATCTTCTTCAAATCCTTTGAAGACGATATGAATTCGTCTCCCTGTAGCTATAGGTGAAATAGTATGACAACCTGGGCCTTATTTGGCAAGCAGATTAGGATATGGATAGCTCTGAATGTTACAACCTGCAGAGGGTCATTTCAAGCGGGTGGGGTACACTATGTGTGCAAGGTCTCTATTCGGTGCTTCTCAAAAGGGTGGTTGATTCTTCATAAGTTTTCATCACTACAATCAAATCATATGTGCGAGTAATCTAAATGATCAGTTCCACGAACGGAGCCGCGGGACCTTCATACGTCCAAAACGGTGCGAAAGTCCATTATATATATATATATATATATATATATATATATATAGATAGATAGATAGATAGATAGATAGATAGATAGACAGACAGACAGAGATAAAAACAGAGGAAATGAGATAAACAGAGAAAGACAGAGAACAAAGTAAAAATTTGACCAAGAAATACATCTGAAGATTTCGTAATGGAAAACAAGAATTTAGAGAAAATAATTCATAGAACAGAAAAACGTAAAACGTTATATTTTTTTCCATTTCGTCATTTGATAGATAGATAGATAGATAGATAGATAGATAGATAGATAGATAGATAGATATCAGCTGAGATATAATTGCACGCATACATACACACATAGGTAGATATCAACTATGTTATATTTGAACAAACACACATGCACACATATAGATAGATAGATAGATAGATAGATAGATAGATAGATTGTTATTAGCCGTGATATATTTGCTCACGCACATACACACGTAGATAGATAGATAGATAGATAGATAGATATTAACTGATATACTTGAACACGCATACATATACATACAGATAGATATTAACTGTGATATATTTGCACATATACATATACACGGAGATAAATAGTTAACTTTGATATAGTTGAACACATACACATGCACAAACACGTATAGATAGATAGATGGATGTGATATATTTGCACAGACGTACATAGATAGATAGATAGATAGATAGATAGATAGATAGATAGATAGATAGATAGATAGATAGATAGATAGATAGATAGATATTCAATGAGAAATCTCGTTAGGTATGGGGCGAATGATATTGTCGGGTGAGAAAAAAACCGAGATATTAATAACCACTGGCAATCATGCATATAGATTACGAGATCTAAAATAATTAGATAGATATGATATGATATGATGATATGATATGGCTCTATATAAGTATTTACTCGGCCTTCTTCTAGCACAGGGCCACAAGTGTGAACCACTCAGTGAGAATCGAACTCGTTACATAACTGTAATGATAAGCGACTCGAGCTCGTTGACGATTACCCTTGGCCCAGGTGCCTAGTAGTTTAAGAAGTGTGAAGCTACGTGCTTAAGATCTTACAAGCGAGCGGTTTCCAAAGGAAGCAATGCTTTTCATGATGTTCGTGCAAGGTGTGCACAACATCGCTAGAGGAGTTTAAATGCAAAAGGAAAGGTGCTTGGTAATTACAAATCTGGAGGATTAAGAGGGAACGCGTTCGAATGGTGTTTTGCGAGATTTGACACGGGATTACGTTGTAGAGTTTTGAATAATCACGTAGCGCGCTTGGAAAAAGCCGATTGCGAAACAATGTTTTGGACAAGGTTAATGCAATGGCTAAGCGAGGGAAAAAAACAACCAGAACTGACACATACGATTTAAAAACAAATAAACAGAAACTATAAGCACGCAGGGAAAAGCAAAGAGGATTTGCAGAGCTAAATAAATTCAACAAACATTAGAGATAGGATTAAGTAAAATATTTAAATTTGTAACGGTTTAGGTGATTAACAGTGATCAGATTAGATGTTGAGATAGATAGATAGATAGATAGATAGATAGATAGATAGATAGATAGATAGATAGATAGATAGATAGGTAGATAGATAGATAGATAGATAACATAAACATGAGATAGTAACTATCTAAATTAGTAGATAGCTAGACCTACACGATAATACTTATTTATAAAAATAAACAGGACGATATATGACGCAGAGATAGATAGATAGATAGATAGATAGAAAGAAAGGAAGAAAGAAAGAACCAGGATAGATAGATAGATAGATAGATAGATAGAACCAGGATAGATAGATAGATAGATAGACAGATAGAAAGAAAGAACCAGGATAGATAGATAGATAGATAGATAGATAGATAGATAGATAGATAGATAGATAGATAGATAGATAATTTAAGCCCACGTACATTTCACCATTATCTCATCTCGTACATTCGCTAACGGAACACGTCAATACAGCACGGACATCAGTCAAATTGCGCATGCGTAGGCGTACGCATGCGCATAGCTGTCCAGCAAACCCAGTGAGACTAAATCGTGAAACTGAACTAACAACCATTTCCGGCAATCGACATCTGTCCATTTTGAAATTTTCCGCCTTCGCAAAGCGAATGGATTGGGTGGCATTAAACTAACGTTTTTGAATGTATCGCAGAGAAATCAGATTCCTGATCCCTTTTCTCCGTTACATGTCGTTCCAAGGCAGATTATTTGTCTCTGTGAATACGGGCGGTTGTGCTGAAAATCTAATTGGTCGCTGGATGCATTCAGCCCAGCGATGATTTTCGCATGTATATTAGAGCTTACTTTACACCATCATCGCTAATAAAAACTAAATTGCAAATTCAGAATTTTAAAAAATGTAGCATCCACTGATTTTTGTCTTCAAAGTTTTAAGGACCCTGAATTTAATAATGGAGAATTCTATGTTCGAAGGCGCTGGATAAAAGCCATTTGGACAATATTTTTATTTATTTATTTTTTTAAGCATTTTACCCCAAGCAAGGCAGGTGTGCCACTAGTACGCAAGGGGCTACAGAGAGTGAAAGTAAGGGAAAAGACTGGGTATAGGCGGATTGAGGAAAGGATAAAAAGAAGAACAAGAAGAAAAAGAAGTACGGGGATCAAGGTATCAGAAGATGTCGATTTACATTATATTTAAAATTTTGAAGATTATATTTATCAGGGAAGCAAGTAAGAGGAAGGGAGTTCCACATTCGGGAAGGGCGATAGAAGAAGCCCTTGGAGTAGAAGAGGAGGTTGCATTTAACCTTTTTCGACAGTAACAGGGTAAGACCGAGATGCCAAACTAGTAGCACGCTTACATTCATGCAGTCGGGGAACCAGTAAAAATAGCTCGTCAGAGCAGACGCCATGAAAATATTTATAGAAAAGACAGAGGAAAGACACATTACGTCGGTGAGAATGTGACTGGTGTCGAGCCCCAAGTCAGGGTCGATCACATTGCATATCCGTCTTTTGATTTTGTCGAAAAGCTCAAGATGAACAGCGAAGGCACCAGACCATATATGGCAACAGTAAATGAACACACTGACTTTATATCTATTTTGTTTATATAGAAAAGTAACTTTAACATAGCTTCCCTGTGCCTTTTCTGCAAATACTTTCATGGTAATTGTTCCGATGATCTTTCCTCATTGTAATTTTTTAATATATTTTTAGCACCCCATACTAGATAAATTGTACATATGGGAACGAGTCAAAAATACATAGAGACATTCTGGTATTATGTAGTAAGAATGGTAAGCAAGAATATGCTGTTTTAGACTAAGGAATAATGTGGTATGTCTGGGTCAGTAATCGTGGCTAGCTAAGTTTAAGATAAGACAGGTTGAAGACCAGGCTTCCTCTATCGCAACCTTTTGTTTTTATGCTACATTTTTGCATTACTCAAAATAAATATTGCTTTCCTCTTTGAAGCCTAGACTTTATGAATTTAGGCGCTGTGCAAAGTTGGGGCAAGGCCACGTCGTTTTACATTTGAAATGGTTAGATGTAACCGTAAGTTCTATGCTAAAAGTTTCTTCTCTCGCTCATTTTCTTGCTTTTCTGTCAACTTTGATCTTCAAAAATGAAAATGAAATGTCAATCGTTATACTCTCACTTTTTAATTGCTGTTCTTTTATTGCTCTCTCTCTCTTTCTCTTTCTCTTTCTCTCTCTCTCTCATAACAATGTTTTTCTCATATTCTACCATACTTTAAAAACGATTACAAATCTTTGTCTATGGTATTTAACTAAATATGCAAGAGCCGTAGATATTGATTTCACAAAGTATGCACAGACAGCAGACGATATGAAAATCTTTGAAGCTCATGACGAGAGAGTTATATATATATATATAATTTCAAAATGGAAATACATACTAAAGGATAAAATAGACATTTGGGTTTACTCAAAAAATATAGTTTCCACAAGGAACCATCTAACCAACAGCAGTATTTCCTGTAAGTGTGAGACCAACGTCTTCGTTTATTTCTCGACTCGTTGAAAAAGGACACAGGCGTATAAAAAATTTCGACATTAAAATATTTCTCTTTGTATTTCAATTTAGTCAAGATGCCTTCTAATATATAATATATATCATATATATATAATAAATATCATGTATCTTATTGCCAATATCGTTATCATTTTGTTGTCTTTTTTATTCCTGAAATTTCATTAACAGACCTATTAATTAAATCTACACACTTCCAACTGAAGTGATTTATATAAAAATTAACTGATTAAATTTCTAATCCAGCAAAGTAAGAACGCTGGAATTTAATGAAATGCATCTTTCTTAACATAATGATTGCTCACAATACTAGACAATATATATATATATATATATATATATATATATATATATATATATATATATATATATATATATATATATATATATATACATACAGTTTTTGAACAATAAAAATATTAAAAACTTAAGATCTTCAGCCACACTGGGTTGTACACTGTTACATTATTCGGACTATTGTCCTCATCTTTGTCGCCATATTTATTACAACGTTTCGGCTGTTGTACGCTCCGGACTTCTTCAGGTGGCAATATAGACAGATACACTGGGTTGTATATTAATATTCTTTCGTTTTTATTATTTCAGTTAGATTCCTCGACTAGTTTCGTCCAACATGGCCATCATCATCAGAAAAAAAATTTCTGCTTGCTAGTAGCAGTGAACTGCAGAAAAATCTATATAAATATAGAAATATATATATGCGTGTGCGTAAGTGTGTGTGTGTGTGTGTGTGTGTGTGTGTGTGTGTGTGTGTATGTGTGTGTGTGTGAACCACAGACAGAATATTTCGCTGTATCACAGCTCCTGAGTGTGGCTAGACATCCGATTGCCTCAAGCCAAGAACGATGTCCCCCTTCGTCAGCCGATTTTTTATGTATATGAGAGTTTTGTAAGTACTCCAAAATAACAAAAATAAATTAACTTTGAAAAGTTTATTAATAATTTTAATCTTGATGTCAAACACCTAAGCTAGAAATTGGAATTAAAATTACAAATATTTTAGTAAACAGATCTTGCTTTGTCGATGTTATCTAATTCAACTTGTTTGCGTATATATATATATATATATATATATATATATATATATATATATATATATATATATATATATATATATATATATATATATATATCAGTGACATATTTATGTATATAATAGTGTCTTGAATTGGAAGATTGGCAGAAAATTGGGAGAAGAAGCGGTTGCAGGAAGGTTGGTTTTCTCAAATTTTATGTCTTGAATTGCTCTACATTTACGTTTACATTTAAAAATCGCTACATAATGGCACTTACGCTTCAAAACTACAAATGTATCTCCTCGGGCGAACTTCGCCCGAGGAGACACATTTGTAGGTTTGAAACAACGATTTTTAACATGTTCTAATATCCTAAAATAAATAACATTTAGCTCTACTCTGTATTAAGCCCTCCTTTAAATTAAATGTTACAGAGAGTGGAATTATCCTCCATTTGTTCTCATTTTACACACACACACACACATATATATATATATATATATATATGTGTGTGTGTGTGTGTGTGTGTGTGTGTTATGAAATATATTAAGTCCGACAGTTATTTAATATATTTGCTGTTATTACGTTATTTTTATGGATATAATTTTGATTCTAGTCGGAGAGAGAATATTCTTTACGAAATGTCTCGAACATCCAGGCTGGTAAATATAATTTATACTGTTTAATTAAAAAACAAGGCATTTACTTAAATAAATTATATCTATAAAACATATAAACAGAAACTATATTAAATGATTGTGTGTTGTATATATATATATATATATATATATATATATATATCAATCATAAAATATAGCATAAACTTTTGTTATATTTATATATAAAAGTGGACGATAACAGGGATAGAGCATTTGTAAATATAAAATTGTCCATATTTACGCAACACACACGTAAATATATATATTCTCGCACGAGTGTCAAACAGATCAGTTCCTAGGAAACTGACAGCCAGACACCAGCACATGAGATTTGATTATAGTGGTGAAGGCTTTGTGCTAACCCATCCACACTTTTTGAAGGGCCGAATACAGGTGCCAGAAGGTTTTGAATTCAGAGTTGTCCTTCTACTAGACCAGTTGCCACCCAAGGCTATAGAACCCAGACTGTCCTGCTATTTACCAGTAGTTCCTGCTATTTACCAGTAGCGGGAGGGAGAAGAGGAGGATTCATGCCTTTCCGTAAGTGAATGTAATGTATTCGACTAGAATTCGAACTCTGATTACTCAATCCAAGCCGCTCTCCATTACGCCACCGTATATATATATATATATATATATATATATTAGTCTTCACTTTCCAGCTTCAACAGACTCCCGAGATCGTGCTTCTCCATCCACTACAATCTTGAAGCCTACAGTCAGCCGTTAATTGTCTTACATATCCTATAACATACACCTCTTGTTCTCTCCTTGTTCGGCCTTACACCAACCTTATTTAGTCATCCTTTATCATGAGTGCTTCTTGGCACTTATTTTAGGTGAATAACAGTAAAAAAAAATATTCCTGCCGTTGCCCGGGATAAAAATGGAGATGTAAAATCGTGATGCAATTATCATTCATGTTCGCACAAACTAACCTAAGGCTTAAGGCCATATCATGTTGAAACTCCGGTTCCCGTATGATCACCGAAGTTTAGTGGTCAGTAGTTAGATGGGCGACCTCTTGGGAATACCAGGTGCTGTAAGCTTGGATGTGCGGATGCTCTAATTGGTAATGTCACGGAATTGTAGATCGGAGAGCCAAGTTTTAATTACCTTTGGGTTCGTTATATCTACTTACCCTTAGAAAAAGCATGAACCTATTTCTTTTCCTCATAGTTATGTGTTAATTAGTAATACTTGTATCAGTAAGTCATTATTATCTCTATCCATACAAATTTTTAGAAGCTAAAAATATTTTCTCTCATTAAATTAACTGGAAAAAGGTTGATAATCCGTAAATAACAAAACTAACCAGTCAAACGGTTTCATATGCTACAAAATTCATTCATACTCGATTTTGTAGTTCTAACCCTATGAAAATGATATTAAACAATACACTAGACATTGTAATTAAAGATTTAGCGATCAAAGAATTCTTTCAGTGTAAGATTATTTTCTGGCTTTAAATAACCTGCAAAAGGTTGATAAAACGTAAAAAACAAAACAAATCAGTCAATGTTAATTATTTTCATTATAATATTTATGTAAAAATGCACAATCTACAAAATTGCACTCGTTGACCTCATCAAAATCTTACAAGCAAAATACTGATAAGTTCACCTCGGTAACAACGAGTTGCACTAAAGGAAAGATAGCGAAAGCAAAGAGACTATTTCAAATATCTTAGCAACATTCAAGTAAAGGCAAAGTTATGCTGTGAAGAATAGAAACTAAAAGACAGAATGCAGACTTTTCTAGACCGTACCCATATTCAAAATGATAAATATTTACCTAAGATAATGTCCTATTCTAAACATGAAATATCCATCTGCGCATTTGACAAATGATTCCTCAATGGATTACTTCGAAAATGGACTGATAAGGAAAATGATTTCAAACCAAATATGGCCGTTGATCAAAAAGATAATGCATGTTCATTAATTGAGACGTGGTAGAAGAAACGCACAAAAACAAACTACAAACACCGAAAGTTTCAAAATTTCAAATCTGTTCCTTAGCAGGTACGACGATCGGTCAAAAGATAATGTCTTTTATTCATTAACTACAACATATCTAATACGGGCACGTGGCCGAGTTGGTTTGAACGTTGGCATTCTGACCATGAGACCCCGGTTCGAATCTTACCATGTTTGATTTGCCAGAAAAGAAACTTCCTGGTGTTATTGGGCTGAAGGGGTTGATCCCAGCGTGCAGCACCGTTAGAAAGTGCCTGAAAACCATATCACAGTTTGACCCAAGCCTTGTGAGTGAAATTGGGTAGATGAAAACCTTGGTAGCACGAAATCACAATTCATCGTGACCGAGGGCTTGAGCGTGCTGGCCTTGTTCACATTGTTGGTCATGCTAGGTAACACGCTTATTCCCAGAAATTGTGACTAAGGCCTGCTCAGCATAGTTACACTATAAACCACAGAGCAGGCGTCTGCAATAGGGATTAGCTAGCCGCTCTCGAATACGTGTGGCCAGCTATTATTACAACATATCTAATAACATTTACTCCTCCATGAATTGAATATTGCTGCCTCATCTGATCTGGTGCTTATTTAGATTTGATTGAATTTGTTTATCGGCATATCAACACCTCTGTGGGTTGTTTAATGCCGAAATCTAAGTATATTTAAAACGATTTTATGGCTTCAGCTACAGATAAAAAGTATTGTTGGTCATTTTGCTATAAAATGTATTGTTGGTAATTCTACTATAAAATGTATTGCTAGTGATTTCATTTTAAAAATATGTTGTTGGTAATTTTATTATAAATATGTATTGTTAGTCTTTTTTTTATATAAAAATGTATTGCTGGTATATGTATTATAAAAATGTTAATACTTTCATAGTGTTTTGTTTTTGTTTGAGGATTCTCTATTTGACCATAGCTGGGATCCTAACAAGTACTCAGGGTCAAGGTGGACCTGGGAACAACAGCAATTAAGAGGTCCTCAAAACCGATCAGCGGCCTTGCTGCTGGATATAACTTATCGTCATATCCAAGACTATGTATTTAGAGATTCTTGATAAAATACAAAGAATCTGTAATATTATTGGCTCTGCCCAGACATCTCGGATTGTTATCATTTTCCCATCGCCGTAACATAGCTCCCCTTCTGCCTTTTATATATATATATACAATTTTTATAGTAATTGTTCTAATTAGCTCTCGTCCTTGGTACCTGTACTTTATGAATTTCAGCGTATTAATAGATTGGCGTCAAGGTCTCATCCTCTTACAGCTTAAATGGCTAGATGTAACCGTAAGTTCTATGCTAACTGTTTCTTCTCTGGCACTTCTCTTCTGGTTTCTTGCTTTCCACTCAAATTTGATGTTCAAAAGTTGAAATACAATGTCAATCGTTATCCACCGTCGTCTTAATCATCTTTTCTTTTTCTCATATTCTCCTACCCTCAGTGCTTTCCTTTTCGTCTTAGTGGCTTTATTACCTTGCTTGGTGAGAAATGAAGCGCATAGAGAAGAGCACAATGAATCCAAAATCTCGAGATTTAAAACCTGGTCTTTAATATAGTTGAAAAGAAATAACTTTGCAACCTACGGATATAATCTTTTGTAGTTCGACTAGCTTACGGTCAAATTACACAGAAAAACCGGTTCTCGTTTGATCACCGAAGTTAAGCAGAGTCGAGTTTGGCTAGTATTTCGAGGGGTGACCGCTTGGAAACTTCGAATACCGTAAGCGACCGCCAAAAATCAGAAAAATGTGTTTCCTCACCCACAAAGGTAATGCAAGGTGACTGAAAAGTAACTCCCTATTTTATGTATGATGGACTCTACCGTCTTGTACAATTATAGTTAGACGGGAGAGTTCATCATATATTAAATAGGGATTTAGTTTTCAATCACTTTGTATATACCATCAAAAACAAACCAAGCAATCGATCTCATGCCACTAATGGAATAGCGAGAAATACATGACACAAGAGAAAGTATTGGGGCGTTCATCCTATGTAGGGTGAGAAAAGATTGGTTAGTTTTTTCGCATTGGCATTTGTGCATGTTGCAAATTCAACGTCGTTTTTCCCTGTGTAAATTCCAAGCCGTTTCAAATGTGAATGCACATCCGATCCTGTCCGTTCCTCGTTTTCTCTCCCTCTCTCTCATTTTCACTTTCTCTCTCTCTCTCTCTCTCTCTCTCTCTTGCACACACACTCTCTCAATCTATCTCACTTTCTCTCTCACACACAATTTATAAAACTTTCTTTTCAAACAATTTTACAGCAAAATCGATTTCGCTAGTCTCTTATTATAAATCTTTCTAGAATTGATGGAATTTTTCTTCCAGACATTTTATTGAGGGTCATGTAGAAAGTCAACAAGACCATATCTTTTTTCTATTCTCGTTATATGTTATATACCTTTTACTCACTTGAATCGAAACAAAAAGAATTCCGTTATTATTTACTTTTTTTTATATCTTCCCAATGAAACATAAACCAGTGCACATGTTAGTACTTCGCAGGTCCATTCCACGAAGTCGTTCCTTGCAGATTGACCACAGATTTTCGATTGGATTTTAAATAGGAGAGTTTCCGAGCCAATCGATAGTACTTTGATTTTCTCACTGGTAAGTCCTTCCAGCGTGTTCGTGAAGCGTTACAATTTTCGCACACTTCCTTGAAGTAACGTCCATCGCAGACAAAGGCCGTAGGACATCTAATCGACAATCGAGACAGTAGTGTCTGGGCGTGATAAAAATCTGATGCAATCAGGGATGACGCAATATTTTTCAAGGTCAAACAAATTTCATCATACACCCTTAAAATAGATTCATATTACTGCACACCACTGCAAATGACCTAATCTGAGGAAAAAACAGAAATCGATCACACCCTGTCACTCCAGTGGGTCTAAAACTGGCCGTATGGCGAAAGAAAAGAAACCAAAGCGCTTGTTTCAATTAATTGGTACAAGGGTGTAGTTGTTACAGCTATCTTGAAGCGATTTAATTTTATTGGGTAAAATACTTTGTAGTCATGTAGCGCCAGGTTATAAGATCAGATGAACGATAGTTTTCTCTAAGACAGGGGATTCATTCGCTTGAAGTCATTTCTAAAAGTTATCTGAGAAAACTAATGTATATAGTTGATAGTTTAGACATTTCTGAACGGGTTGGACGACATGCATAGCATGAATAGTTTAGACATTTCTGAACGGGTTGGACGACATGCATAGCATGAATATATGAGTCAAGAACTGATGAGCCTATTCATGAACATGATTAGTGTTCTTAGGTTATCTTGGTTTCTGGCATCATGCCGTGTTGGATAAAATTAACTCTAAAGCAAATTATTCTATGTCCAATTTCATTATGTGGCAGGTAGGCTTACAGAAAAATATTTACAAGTATCTATCTATCTATCTATCTATCTATCTATCTATCTATCTATCTATCCAATTCTATTTATATCTATCTATGTCAGTCTGTTCATACCTATCCACCTGTAAGCCTGTTCATATCTATCTATCTATCTATCTATCTATCTATCTATCTATCTATCTAATTCTTTTTAGATTTTTAATCAATATGTATGTTCACTTGGGGATATTACTACTTTTTTACTAGTTTTGTCTCATCCGTCAATACCAGTCATCCCATACCTAACGAGATGTAGCATTGCATTTATTTCTATCTATTTATCTATCTATCTATCTATCTATCTATCTATCTATCTATCTATCTATCTCATTCTTTATCATTATCTATCTATCTATCTATCTCAGTCTGTTCATTATCTATCTATCTATCTATCTATCTATCTATCTATCTATCTATGTCAGTCTGTTCATTATCTATCTATCTATCTATCTCAGTCTGTTCATTATCTACCTATCTATCTATCTATCTCAATCTGTTCATTATCTATCTATCTATCTATCTCAATCTGTTCATTATCTATCTATCTATCTATCTATCTCAGCCTGTTCACATCTGTTTACCTGCCAGTCTATTCATTTCTAACTATCGATCTAATTCTGTTCATATATATATATATATATATATATATATATATATATATATATATATATATATATATATATATATATATATATATATATCTACCTGAAGTCGGGATGAAAAAATAACTTACGTCGAGATTGAATTTCCAGCCCATATTCCGGAAGCTCGTCCTTCATATACAACACCTTAAACAATATGTCATTTTTATATCGGAAAGATATTAAAGAAAATGGAAACAAAAGTCACTTATATTTAGTATCAGAAACAGATGAAATTTTGGGGGCATATAATGAGGAAAGAAGGCTTGGAGAATTTGACATTCACAGGGCATATTGAAGGCAATAGGGAAGGGATGAAACGGCGAGTAACCTACCTAACAAACTTGTGCTTAACGGGGATAGGGAGGGATAGTAAAAAGAAAACCATTGCTAAGAGGTAAAAAAGATAGAGATTTGTTGTGAGCCATAACAGTCCGTTGTCAAGGGATACGGCACAAGACTAAGAAGAAGAAGAAGAAGAAGAAGAAGAAGAAGAAGAAGAAGAAGAATAAGAAGAAGAAGAAGAAAAGGATTTATATAAATTGATGTAATGAAGGTGTCAACAGGAGAAATGTCTTCGAGGCAACTGCAATAATTATGGCTTTTGACTTGACAGTAACATGTCGTAAAAAGAACGTTTAGTTACAAATTAGCTTAGAGTTACCAATTTTATGAGGTTACATAGTATTTTAGATACTTATTTAAATACTTTTTTTTATTTCAGAGGTTATTTCGATAAAGTTTGATTTCATCAGTTACTTTATTTTTCATTTAGCAAGACAGTAATCCAACACCGCTTTTATTTATTCGTATATTTCTCTATCAGTAGTTAAAGATCTGTCCAAAATATACCTATTTTTTTTTTATCAATTTCTTTATTTTTATTTTTCTACACCTGATTATCTCAGTCAATGGATTTATCTTTGCATCTCTCGTTGTATCTGTCCCAAGGGCACCCACAATCATTCGCTTTCACGTTTTATTTACTCTGCCTTACCACCATCTACATAGTGTAGCTATAAGTATATATGCGTAGATATCAGTACGTCTATTTCCAACTACGTATGCTTATGCCACAAGAACGCTACTATGTGAACCAACAATGAAACGCTACTATGTGATTCAGCAAAGAATGCTACTATGTGAATCAACAAAAATTAAACGCTTTCTCCGTCTGCTGCAAAAGAAATTCACTTAGTGTGCGTATTTACGAGGGGAAATATTCCCACGAGGGACTCAAGCTTGCTAGGAGATTGGTGATTATGTCGAGTCACCATCTCAAGAATGGTTGCCAACCAAGCCTATAGAACCCATTCTGTCCTGATATTTAACCCATAGCTGAGGGAGAATAGATGGGATCCTACTTTTCCCAATGATAGTTGCACGTAAGTGAATATAAAAAGTAAAAAATGCCATTTCTTAGCATTGGCCTGGAAATGCGGTTGTATACAGCTAATAGTTGATATATATATATATATGATATTTTTCACCGCATTAATATTACTATAACATTCAAACGTTAACTAAATCAAGTTCTTTACTACCCCAGTAGATACAAGATAAGTCGTGACTCTTGAATGTTTTCTTTTCTACCCTGCATATATTTCCCCAACTGGTAGTGACTTCCTTTTAGTAACATTACATCGTGACATGACAATATCTGTTGATGGTAACAAAAAAATCACCTGATTTCACTCTATTCATGAAACAAATAGAGGATGTTAATCGGATAGAGAGAAGCGCAGCTGAGTGTCGCGATTTCTTCAAGCAAGTTTTAATCTCGCTATGATTCTAATATACACGCCTTGTTTTACATTGTAAGAGTCGTTCACAAAAGACGTTCTCTACTGTAAATATCTAAAATAGTTTGAATACAACCAAAATCAAGCGTGTCCTGGATATGACAATAAACTACATCCAGCAGCAATGTCTCTGATCGGGAGGTTTTGAAGAACGTGGAACCACCTCATAATTGCTTTTGTTCCCAGGTCCACCATTAACCGGAGAATTAGGTTCTGTTAGGGTCCCAGATATGGAAAAATAGTTAACACTATGAAAGTATAAAAATAAGTTTTTATGGGAAAAAAATCAGCAATACATTTTTATACAAAAAATATTACCAGCAATACATTTTGAAAAAAATTACCAACAATACATTTATGAAAAAATTATTACCAGCAATAAATTAAAAAATATATATTACTAGTAATAGATTTGACTCTCGGCAAAAACCCTCTTTACAAAAATACGTCAATGAAACCTGATCTACAAACAGATTTCTTACAAAGAATACATATTGTATTCATACGAACCTATCCTAAAAATCTTCTCGGCATTAAATAACCCATTAAGGTGTTGATATGCCGTAAAATAAACCAAACCAGACACTCGACATAAATTTTATTTACAAAAATATGTCAATGAAACCTGATCTAAAAACTGATTTCTTACAAAGGATACATCTTCTATTCATACGAACCTATCCTAAAAATCTTCTCGGCATGAAATAACCCATTGAGGTGTTGATATGCCGTAAAATAAACCAACCCATACACTGGTCATAAATTTTCTTTACAAAAATACTTCAATGAAACCTGATCTAAAAACTGATTTCTTACAAAGAATACATATTCTATTCATACGAACCTATCCTAAAAAATATTCTAGGCATTAAATAACCCATTGAAGTGTTGATATGCCGTAAAACGAAATAAACCAAACCAAACCAGACCAAAATCGCACATGTTAATTCTGAACATACATAATTATACAGTATAATCTTACTGCTTAATATAGTAGGTGTGCTTGTATATCTATTATCACTGATGCCTGTAACCTTTTACGCCTATAGTGAAGCATCTTGACCATGTCATTATTTTCCAATATTTAATAATAATCGTTCACTTTGTGAAACTTGAATTCCTTATCACAAGTCACGGGTTTGGAAAACAGGTTTCTCAGATCTGCTGTCATCACTCTTTCTAGTATTGACAGGAGTATTCCTTCCTAACTTTTTATTTAATATAGAAAGTCTACATCTTCTTTTGTTCCAATTAATTCTATTGTTTTTGTATAATATACCAGCTATGTTGACCTCATAGCAACATATGACTACATCACTACAGACTTCGTTGTCTCATCCAGCAGAAACGGTTTTTTGCTTGGTTTTTACAGTATGTATCTCTCTGTACTAGGTCCGGGGTCCACTCGAGAGAGAGGGTCACGTTAAGGAGTAGTTTATATGGATTAGAGTTGATTCTCGACTTGAACCGGTTAAGATTGTAGTGAACGAGGAAACATCCTCTTGGGAGTCTATTCCTCAGGGCAGTTGTTTGAGGGAGGAAGCTGTTTCAGTGGAACTTACCTCTCGCCGATGAAATACGAAAGGAAAGGGGACGGTGTGCTACTATGTAAGTCTGCATGTCTTCCAAGCGCGGGGCTTTTTGAATGTCTCCATCTGATAGAGGAACTATATTGGTTTTTAAAAAATACCCAAACTCCGAATCACGTCAAACCTTATCAGAAAGAAAGATCCCCAATTTGTTGGGTTGGCCTAAAAGTTCGTTCGGCTTATTAAGTAAATTTTCTTAAGAAGCGAACGAACGTTTTGAGCAACCCAATATTTCATCTCTCCCTACACTATGCTCTGCGCATATTCAAGTCCAGAAGCGAAGAGACGCGCGGAGATCATGTAAACATTCCATACCGCATTCCCAACGAATCAGCTAATAGGGAACTCCACATTCTTAACCTCTTTAAATCGAAGGTCAACCGTTATCTATCTTACATATCCTCATAATATGCAAAACTCGCTCCCTCTCTCTATATATACAACATTCTCATTCAGTAACCCTCTACATTGAGTTGCACTTAGGTCCTGTATTTTGTAAGAAATAGTTGACAAAAAAACAGCGTTACTGTTTCCCTTCCCGAGATCAGTGTACTGATGATTGGGAGTGGAGGAGATCTGCTGACGACATAGATATTCATTGTTGGAATAATAATAATCGTGAACAAAGAATCGACATTATTTATCAAGTTTTTGATGAAATAGTATTCGAGATAAAACTTTCCAAATCAGGGAACATGACTTGGAATTGGAATTAAAGCAGTGATGCTAATACCTTAAATCCATCCTAGAAAATCCAGGATGTGGAATTAGTAGAGATTAAACACTTCAAATACCTCGGTGTAGGGATTAATTATAACTAATCTCTTAAATGGTCGTGTCAGATCTAGATTCGAGCATATTCTTAAATGGGCGTGTCAGATGTTTACTCGAGTCATATCCTTAAATGGCCCTGTCAAATCTAGACTCAAATCATATCCTTAAGTAGACGTGTCAGATCTAGTCTCTAATCATATTCTTAAATGGCTGTGTCAGATCTAGCCTCGAGTCATATTCTTAAATGGGCGAGTCAGCTCTAAATTCGAGCCATATCCTTAAATGGTCGTGTCAGATCTAGACACGAATCCTATTCTTAAATGACCCTGTCAAATCTAGACTCAAGTCATATCTTTAAATGGCCGTGTCTGATCTTGACTCTCACGTTATTGTCATGTATGGCCTCCAACCGATTCAGTTATGTGTAAACTATCATCCAAGTACAACTTTTTTTTCCAGATAAATTACCAAAAATAGATTCCAGCAATTAAGCCCTGTGGGTGATGAAAACAACTATGCATCGTCGGATCTCGAAGACTGTCGCTATAAAATCGCAAACACAGCATTATACCAAATGACAAAAACAAAACTCATTACTTGAGGACTTTCAACAGCAGCAACAACAAAAATGTCACATGTAACTCAAAGTGAAAATAATGAGATAAAATGTATCTAGGAATTAAAAATATATACAATGAACACAAAAGAGATTTTGTACAAAACAATATGTTCAATGTATCGGCCCGTTCATCGTGGACGTCTGATCATAATTTCGACTTAAAAATGGAATTTTAATTTAAATAGAATGTAATTTACTGAAACAAAAAGAATATATTCTAAGTGAAGTGATTTCAGAATCTTCTTCCTTAAATTTACATCCAAGTTCATACAGCATATTTCCTTTACCCACAATACTAATGCTAATGTGGTGGGTTGTAAATATAGAGCGATCTGAATAACAAAAATGAAACAAACCTCGGCTATTATATGCATCTTAACACTTCCGCTGCTAACTACGGAGATCTTCGTTTTTCTTATCTTGCTCCAACTGGCTAAGTTCGGAAACCTACGTTTTTTGCATGCCGCTGGTATGAGTGTCCCGTTGCGCCATCTATCGTAAAATACGGGAAATTATAACTTCTATCATGCAAATTATTAGTCAGCCACGATTTTTCTCTACGTAGTTTCGTATCTAATTTGAAAATATTCCTGACGAAAATGCGGCTAGCATGACGATGACTCTGAATCAGATCGATTTAGCGAAATTTCTGATTCTGATGCCCCCGAGTACGTGCGGGAGGATGGTAATGGTCGTGAAAGTGAAACTGACGGAAATATTAGCGATGACTTGAGCGATCACGGTGAGGTTGACGTGAATGTTCATCATGGCCAAGGTGACGGTCAGCCCGTAGTCTGCAAAAAAGCTGGAAAACGCTCAGAAACAAGGTACTTCTGCAAAAAGTGTGAAGTCCCACTCCACAAAGGAAAATGCTTCAAAAGATATCATGTGTATACCCATTACTGATCTGGCAAGTCATTCCCAGGTATATCCATGAAAATGGAATGCTGTAAAACACACTGGTGCCAGTTTTCTGTGTAATAAAATATGTAGGTTGAAATTTGGCATTTTCTTTAAAAATGGCTGGCCGGATGGGGGCAGCACTGGGCATATGAGTAGCAGTGAAAGTGTTAAAATACCGAATGCCAAAATTTTAAACATGTAAACTTACAACATTTTTTGCAAATTTACAATTTTCGAGTTTCTCCATAGATAGAAGACTAATACCGCCGATAAAAGCATTATTAATCTTAGAAGTTTCCTTTTAGGGACGAAACGTATTACATAATATTTAGAAAAATAGTCTGACCACGTCTACACATTACATTAAAGAAGCAAACATTTCTCCGTAAGGGAATTTAATTACTGTTTTGAAAGAGAGTAGAAACAAGATACGTTGAGAATTTAGTTTCGATAATCGATAATGTTTAAATTTCAAGTTATATTTGTATTTGAAAAGAAAAGAAAAGCTTTAGTTAAATAAAAATTAGGAGAGACAGACATGAGCTATGATTAACATTAGTCGTGTTGAATATTTTTTACGAATTTAACTTATTTTATTTAAATTAAAATATCTTTTTGAATATAAATATGGGAATGTGCAACCCCCTAAGTTCCCCCGAGCGTGGTATTGGTAGTGTGGTATTTTCCTAAATTTAGTTATTTTTTAACAAACCAAAAAAACAATTAAGTTTATTTTTTAAAGATTGAATGAAAACGATTTTCCTTAAGATGGCTGAAATAAATTGTCAATAATAAACTATTATTCAGATAGAGAGATATGTATGTGTGTGTATATGTGTGTGTGTCTGTGTGTGTCTGTTCGCGCGTGCGAGTGTTCGTTTATGAGCGTGTATATATATACATATATGTGTGCGTGGTTTTGTTTTGAATTGATTGTAAATAATTAATGGTCAGAAATTACAATTTTTTCGCCATTTTTATTCTTTTTAAATATCCAAACACTTGAATGGCAGCCATAATTTGCGAGTGAATTGTCGTCTTCACCAAACCGCCATTTTCTTGTAAATGGTTCTTCTTCTCAGACAAAAGGCTAAAAAAATTTTAAACACATATTATGTCCATGTTACTGAAAGTGCTTTAAGATAATCTCTAAAGAGCATCTTTTTTACCAGACGAAAACAAAAAGAAAATGTTTGAATGATTTCTTTTATAGATTTTGACATACAAATGCGTTACATTTTACCTTTATACATAAAATGAATCTGGATAAAAGGTAGCTGTATGTGATTTATAAACATAATACGAATGATGAAAAGCATGAATAAACAGTAAAAGAGAAAATAAAATTGAAAGAAATAATGGAGGAAAGAAGTAAAAAAGTGTTGAAGAGCCAGTAGATTAAATTGATTGATGGGTTCGTTTTCTACGGCTTATCAACCCTTTGACGGTTATTTAAAGCCAGAAAATATTTTTAGATTGTAATGATTTTTTCTTTTTTTTTTTTTTTGAGATACTAATGGTTTACTGATACATGTCTGAGGGTGAGAGAGTTGGATTCATACCATTCCCAAGGATATTTGCCCGACTAGAATTGGAACTTGGCTGTCCGATTTCTAATTACGTGACATTATCCATTACACCACCCGCATATCCATCCTTACAGCACCTCGTATTCCCAAGCGTCACTGACCAGGCTCGATGTTGCTGAACTCTGTACAGGAACCGGTGTTTGTACGTAAGCCAGAATTGTAAAGAAAGATAAAGAATGATGAAAAAGAATTCAATAAAGAAAGATGAAGGACAAATGAAAAGTAATGGTGATAAGAAAGAATCAAAGACAACAGAGGGTGAAAAGGAAAGAAAGAAAGAAAAAAAGAAAGAAAGAAACGACAAAAGATTGGAAACTACGAAAAATACAGAGAGAAAGAAACAAATATTGATGCCAAAACTGAGAAATAAAGAAAGAGGAAATGAATGAAGAATACATAAAGACAGAAAATAAATATATGTTTAAAAGAAATATAGAAAGACAATTTTATGTATATCTGCTTTATCTACGATACTCATTCTTTCTATTTCTGCACATCATTTCGTTGAGCCGTTTCTCTTTAGCCTGCCTTCATTTGTTACTAATTTCTTTCTACAGTGTCCTATATTCTGTGCCATACCTTGGCCTTGTTTATTGTCTCTTTTTAATCATGTTGAGAATCTCATCTGTCATCCTTTCCTTTTATTTTCATTGTCTACCTTTCTTTGTCTCGATTGCAGTGGTACAAAATTTTCTCTTAATGTCTCCTGCTTCGAGTTTCCATTCTCTTTTTGTCTATTACACCTGCTTTTATCACTGTCCATATATCCCCCGTTCCCATTTGGGTTATTCGGGAAGCTTTTGTATTGCAATTTTGATGCTGCCGTGGTTTTCTTCAAGTTTACATATCACTGGAAAGTGGTCGTTCCCACAGTCGGCACTTGGGTAAGTTTTGCAGAGTAAAACTACATTCCTAAACCAGCTGTTGGCTATTACCTGATCATTTGCTGTACACTATTGGACCCATTTTTCTCTGCGTTCATTATGTGTTCCTAGACCAAATTTGGCAACTATTTCACCAACACTCTCCTTGCCAACTTTGATATTCAGGTCTCCCATGATGATTGCGATTTCTCGCGATTTGCATTAACCCTCATCGTCGTCTAGCGTATAGTGAAACTTTTTAGTTTCTTTTTTTATTGTTCTATGTTTTTACTACCTGCATAATTATTACACAATGTGTAAGAATATCATTTTCTCACACGAATATAGTCTTTGGCTGGAAGTATTTTCGCTGTGATCTTTACAGTTGTGTATTAAATATAACCGTCGATACGATTAAATAATTTTATTTCAATTTTCCTGCCATTCCCGGCAGCGTGTTAATTTGGTACGACATCATTTTTTTTTTTCGTGTGATTTTCTCCGCAGCACAATTATTTTGTTCCGCGTTCGTTAAACTTATGTCAAAATTCCTTGTATGAATCCACCTCTTTTCCCTTCAGCTATGGGTTAATTAGTAAGAATTGCATCACTAAATCTTTATTATCCAACTCCCCCACAAAAAAGATTCTTACAATCTAAAAGTATTTTCTGGCACTAAATAAAGTTCAAAGGGTTGATAAGCCATCGAATCTATCACTATATTTATAAAAATAAATAGTCATAATATGCCCATATTATTCAATGAAATATGTTTAATACATGCATACACACACACACACACACACACACACACACATATATATATATATATATATATAATAAAATATAGTTTTAAGGTGTGTTATATTTATGGGCTAACGACTAAAGATTGCGTTTAGGATGAAACAGCCTGTCGCCTCTGGGTGTTGACTTCAATATCCACTTTCATATTTACACACGCTCTATCCCTAACATTGAGCATTTTCACCCATACATATAGCGCACCTTATCTATTCTGCATATCCTCGTAAACTTCTGATCCTCTGAAGCTTACGGCCACATCACGTTGAAATACCAGTTCCCGTACGATCACCGAGGTTAAGCAACGTCGGGCCTGATCAGTACGTAGATCAATGACCGCTTAAAAATAGCAGGTACTCTAAGCTTGGATGTGGGGGTGGTGCAATGAATAATAGTTCTGACTTGTTAATCGGGGAGACTAGTTCCAATTCCAGTTGCGTTCGTTATATTCACCAACGTGCAAATACCCTTGGGAAAGGTAAGAATCCAACTCTTCTCTCTCCAGTTATGGGTTAAATAGTAAAACTTGTAACAGTAAATCATTATTATCTCCATGTCCAAATTCTTACAACCTAAAAATATTTTCTGACTTTAAATAACTTTCAAAGGGTTTATAAGCCAACGAATCAATGATCAATAATAAAAAAAAATCAGTTCCTCATACCTCTTTCATTCATATCACAGACTTCACTCAGTATAAAAATAGACTTCTTGAGTGGCTATCGTGCTAATGAGTAAAAACTATTATAAAGTATATCTTTTTATATAAGAACGCGCCTATACATACAGGCAGATAAATTCTTGCCACACCTGCTTACCGACAGAAACAATCATGTCTACAACGTGTAAATTTGTAGATAATTCGAGACAGTGAATATGGCAACCTTTATATTTTGGTCGAGTAATCATTAATTTACAATGTCTCGTGTATAGTTTAACATCTCTTTAAGGGTGTTAGAACTGCACACTCGAATATTAAAGCATTTTGTATCTGTGAAAACCGCTTGATTGCATGATTTTGCTTTCATGGCTTATCAACCTTTTGCTGATTACTTAGCGTCAGAATATATTTTTAGATTGTAAGAATTTTTTGAAGATAACAATGATTTAGTGATACAAGTCTTAGTAGTTAACCTACAGCTTAAGGGAGAATAAATCGATTCAGACCTATCCTAAGGCTATTTGGGCGTAAGTAAATATAACGAACCCGACAAGAATTGGAACTCGGCTCTCTGATTTCCAATTCGAAGCTGTTATTCATTGCACCAACCGCACATCCAAGCTTACAACACCTAGAATTCCTATGTGATCACCCATCTTGGTACTAACTTTGGTAATTGTGCAGGAACCGGTGTTTCAACGTGATGCGACCGTAAACTCCGGAGAAGCAGAAGTTTATAAGGATATGGAGGATGGATAATGATTAACCTGAATAACTTACGATTCTAATTTTTACGGAAGATGTCTGTTTCATAATTAGCAGTTTGATGGAAAGGTTTAACGGAAATTGTCCTCACAGAATATGTTAATACCCTATAGTTATTTAAGAAGTTGAGCTTAGTCTGACGCTAGTCGACTACTGTGGGATACTTTCGTATTCGCTAACCTTTAGTAACAGTCTTTTAGAATGGTTCGTTAACTTCTTAGGAATCTCTCCGAATTGCTTACCCCATTATCAAACAATTAATTCTTTTTTTGCCGTCCTGTGGATTCCCAGGTCCACCCTGAATTGGGGTGGTGGCACGTTAGGGTCCCAGCTATGGGTAAACAGTTAACCCCCGAACTGGCATCAAAACTCTATGAAAGTGTAAGAATAGTTTTTAATACCAGCAATACACTTTTGTAAAATATATTACCAGCAATGAATTTTTTGAAGAAAACATTATTACCAGCAATATATTTTTTTTTAAATTACCAGCTATACATTTTTGAAAACAAATATTACCAGCAATAAAAATGTTGTCGGCATTAAATAGCCCATTGAGGTTGATATGTCGTAAAACAAAACAAACCAAACCAATTCTTTTTTGTTTTCACGTAACTTACTCTCCATGTGTAGATGTTTGGAAGTTACACGTCGAGGTTAATTTATAAGCCATAATCTTTATGCTAAACCGAACAACTTTTCTCCACGGGTGAACACACCAGGCTATGTTTTTAAAAAAATTGGCAGTATACCAGAAACTGAAGTAGAATTCTTGGAAACAGTATTTGCACTTGAATTAGATATACGACATTAATAATATAAAAAAAAGACAACTGCAATATACTACTAATAAAAAAGTCAGTGTCGGTACAGAGTGACTACAAAAGACATAGATTTACTGAAATTAAACTATAACTTATTAAATATGCATAGTTATATAGGGAAACTCTTTAAGTCGACTAAGGAAGATTATAGATATTCAACATACATTTTTTGTCATGTACCATACACAGGGTGCGATGTATAAATTACCGTCTAAATTACGCAAAAATGAAAAAAACACTGACATCTCAATTTCATAGATATATTTATCAAAATTACACAAAAATATTTTGAAATACTAAAGAATAAAATTGGCTTCGACTACGGGCCCCAAACGACTTCGGAATCTTCTGCAACTGTTCTGGGCGATTTCCTTGTTTAAGTTGGTGAATGCTTCCATAATTCTTGCCTTCAGTTCATCTTTGGTGTTACAAGGAGATTTGTTGGTATCTCGTTCAACTGTGTCCCACACATGATAATCAAGGGGGTTGCAGCTGGGGAATTAGGTAGCCGGATGTAAGTGGTGAGATGTTCGCAAAAGTTATCTGACAGCCATAACTTAGTTCTACTGCTTGTGTGGCATGGTGCAGAGTCCTGTTGCCAGATGTAGAGTTTTCCAGTAGCCACCCTCTTGACCCAGGGTAGCACTATCTCCTCAAGGCGCTTTATAGGGCTTCCGTGTTGAGTGTGAGTCCCTCACCAAGAAATTTGGGAGTTTTTTTTCTTATCAGAACAATCAAAGTGAGTTTTCAGAGCTGCCGTACATTCGTAATTACCATTAGATTCATCTGAATCCTCTGAATGTCCTCAGATTGAAACCCAAACACTCTGGAATGTTCGTATTGGAGGTCCCGGCGCAAAGTCCAAGCAATACAATATGCCGTTTTAAAATTTCTGGCAGAGTGAATTGCGTCATGATGATCTTTTCCTCACAGACAGTACCCAACTGACCCTACTATACTGTGCCGCCAACAGAATTAAAAACAAACATCGCGCATGCGCAAAATTAATAATATAAAATTTACCTATCGCAACCTGTATATATTATTTCTAAAGAAGTAATGGATTCAACAGACTTTATCACTTTAAACGATATTGTTTGTGGATATTCTTAATTGACTAGATGCTCCGTCTATTTATTAAACAGTATATTTATGTATTTACGTTATTCAAGAAATCTTATTAAAAAAATATGCAATCTCCGTTAGGATTGGAACCCCTGCATCCACCTAGGCAAAGGAAACCGCTGTTAGATCCGGTGCCTTAAGAGTCTCGGCCACGAAAATGATAATGCTTGAAAGCACTATTCATTCTTGCTTGATTTCTTGAACATATAGGATATTCGGACAATTTCTATACAATTTATGTCCAGAAAAGAAGAAAAATATAAGAACTCAAGAAAAAGTTAAAAAATATTTAGCCGCAGCTATATATATATATATATATATATATATATATATATATATGTTTCGACTGACAGGTATGCGATTAAGTTCTTCAGAAAAGAAAACTCTTGTACGAACACAGGTAAAATTAAATAAAAAGCTTAATCGCAGCACTTTTTAAGTCGTCTTTAACGAAACATCGAGCAGCAAGGCCTCTGATCAGGAGGTTTTTAGGAGCGTGGAAATACTTCTGGTGTTCCCAGGTCCATCCTGACCTGGGGGGCAGCACCTGTTAGGCTTCCATCTATGGGTAAATAGTTAACCCCAAAACTGGAATTCAAAACACTATGAAAGTAGTAAAAATACATTTTTGAAAAAAAAAATGCCAGCAATAAATGTGACACTCGAAAAAAAAACCCTCTTTACAAAAATACGTCAGTCAAACCTGATATACAAACTGATTTCTTACAAACACTTATTTTATTCATACGAACCTATCCTAATAATCTTGTCGGCATTAAAGAACCCATTGAGGTGTTGATATGTCGTAAAACAAAAGAAACCAAACAATATAAGTATGTGCGCCTAAGTGAATGTATCGAACTCAACTGAAATTTGAACTCGACTCTCTGATTTATAATTCCAAGTCGCTATTCACTCTACCACCCGCACAGTGAGAGACAGGCAGAGCCAGGTAACATTTTTTAAGCCAAGACGGTTTCACTGCTGACGTGAATAGATCATTTAATTTTATTTTTCGTATCACAATAAGAGCTTGAGGCGATATTTCTCTGTCGTGATTAGTTATGTAGGCGTTACTGTTTATTTTAATGAGTGTGATAATAGTGTTTTAAATTCAACGTATTAGCCTCAGAATGAAATGTGTTATCTTAACTAGAAATAGAAACTCGAGGGCAGTTTTCTAAAATGAACAGAAATAAAGAGATTGCTTTTCAAAAGGAAATGAAAGAAAATTCGTGCGTTTTAAATGAAGACAAATACTGTGGAGACTGAAGCAGAAAACATAGTGTTTATATGAGAATGAGATAATTTAAAAAGAAAGAAAGAAAGAAAGCAACGCTGAAGAAAAGGAGAAGAAAACGAAGAAGAAAGTAATGAGAAAAAAACGAAAGGAAGCAAAGAAAATATAAATAAAGAAAAGAACGAAGGAAAACAAGAGAAATAGGAAGAAAGAAAAAGGAACGAAAGAAAAAAGAAAGGAAAATAAATAGGGGTAGATGGAATGGAAATAAGATAAAAAGGAATAGGAAAAGGAAAGCAAAGAAGAGAAAAATGAAGATAAAGCAGGGTGAAAGAAACGATAAAAGAAAAGTAGAATAAAGGAAAAGAGATAAAAGAAAAACAGAAGAAACGAAAGTGAAAGAAGAGAAAGAGACAAAGAAGCGAAAAGGAAAGAAAAGAATCATGGAAGAAGATAGAAAAGGAATGAAGAAACGATTAGACAAAGAGAAGGTGGAGATAGAATGATAGAAAAGGACAAGGAGAATGAAGAAGAAATTAGAAGAAAGAAAGAGAATAAATAAGAAAGAAAAAGAGATTCGTTGGATAGATAAAGAAACAATATACAAGATATAATGAAAGGTGCAAAAAGAAAAGACGAGACAAAAAAAATAAAATATGTGAAATATATAGACATTTCAAAGTGAAAATATCACATGCTACCTGAGCGAAAATGGCGAATGGTAAGGAAGAAATGGAGATATATTTTAAACAAAAAGACATGGAAGTGAGAAAAAGAATACAGAATGAGAAAGATATAAAAAAGTTAAATGAAAGAAAATTACACGAAAATGATAAAATTATTGATAAAAAAAAAACAATGGTAGACGAAAAAAATAGATACATATTAAAAATTCAACCCGCCAAAAACATAAATAAATAAAACGGAATTTTAAAGAAAATGCTCTATAGTAAAAAAAAAATATATATAAAGAATTAATAGAGAGAATACAGACTGTGAACGAATCAAAATGTTTTAACAAGTCGTCAAATATGTCTCTTTTTCTCTAACAATACGACGCCGACATGAATGTGAAGAAAGACGTCGAAAATTACAGACACGCTAGAACAAAGGAATAGCCGAAAATTATCTATTCATGCTTTTGTTTGTCTTTTCATGTTCGATTTTTATCTTTTAGCCGCCATTTCAAGAAAGTTCTAACGATGCATTCTGTCAGAACACAAAGGAAGGTAAGGAAGAAGAGGAAGAAAAAAATATCTATTGTGATAACAAGTCTTCCATTTTAAACAAGGCCAAAGCTACAAGAAAAGGCGGCAATGATACGCGGCTGGCCACTAGTTACGACCCTGATCGGAAATTATTCACCTTTAAAGAAGAATTATATTTCAGTTCGATTTTGTACAAATGCCTTTCGCAAACACAGGGTTCATTCTCTTCTTTCTAATGGCAGTGGGTCAAATAGCAGAGTCGATTGAACTTTTGCAAAAACGCCGGTGGATGGGGGCGTATAAAAGAGGCGCGTTCAAGAGCGAAAGAGAGGCTTGAATTTGGACACGTACAAAGACAGCCTCAAACAAATAATCATCGACAGTATCTAAATTCAACCTCGGATTTCGGTATGATCAAGTGTATTGAATGTAGGTTATCTTGGATTCTCATCCCCTTGACAGTACCAGTCTTTTCAGGGACTATCAAATTATCTAGCACACCGCCAGCAAGCGCTTTGTAAGGATCTTGGAAAGCAGGATTAATCCCTGTAGTAAAATGAAAAGTAGATTTTACTGAAGAAAAGTAACACACACAACATATATATATATATATATATATATATATATATATATATATATATATATATATATATATATATATATAATGAATAAAAACAAGAGGAGAAACTATTGTTGGCCGATGTGTTTTTCTTGTCTTTTTATTCCTTTTGTTTCATTAGAGATGGACTCTATCTGAACAGAGTTTACACACACACACACACACACACACACACACACACACACACATATATATATATATATATATATATATATATATATAAACAGAGCATTTACTTAAATATCTGTATCTATATGAATAACGTATAAACAGAAAATATATTAAAATAATTGTCGGACATAGTCCATTTCATGATATATGTTGTCATTTGTTTACGTTAAGATACGCTTCGAGCGGATATGATCGTTCGAGAAAAATCATGGGAAATCTGTTGTTTAAAAACAGTAATTAGACTTTGTTAACAAGATTCTTCCCCTGTAGCTAAATGGTATAATACGACAGGCCAAGTGACGGTTTCGTATAGGATACAGTTTCGATTCCTGCCGGATGACACATATTTTCTACGAAATTTCTCGGACAGTTGCAGTTATTACGGTTTATTAAATATACATACATACATACATACATATATATATATATACATACATGTATATATATATATATAAATATATATATATATATATTCTCCATCCGCAATATACTTGTAGAAAATGCAACTATAATAGCTCATCCACACGTAAAAAAAATGTAATGTTAAAGTTGATAATAATGAAGGCCGATACACAATAACATTAACTATGACAATGGTCACAATGTGCTGATCATGATTGGAAAATAAAAAGAAATGCCAATTACACTAGATATATGCATAAAAATCTGCACATTCAGTGAAAAATTAAAAAAAACAGAATTGATAATGGCTAAAAATAGCCGAAAACGCTCGGTTATAAAGTATATTCGGACAATTTTTACACACTTTATGTCCAGAAGAAAAAAGAAAAACTAAATAAAAAGCTCGGCCGTAGTACCTTGTCTTTAACAAAATTTGTATAAAAGATGGATCGCTGCCCAAACACACAATTATAATTATATATATATATATATATATATATATATATATATATATATATATATATATATATATATATATATATATATATATATATATATACCGTGACTGAAAAGTAACTCCCTATTTTATATATAAGTGACCAGCTAAGATTCTTGACGACTTAACCCCCTCTGACTTTTTTCTTTCGGGTTGCTCAACGGAGAAAGTCTACTATTATATGAAACCAAGACTTTGGAAGAACTTGAAGGGTGAATACAGGATGTTATATCTACCATATAACAAGAGTTCCTGGTGAAATCAATTGACGCGATTCCTAGGCAGCTCGAGAACAGGGTAGCGAAATCTGAAGCCATATTGAATTTTAAATAAAACCTCATGCTAAGTGCTTTCCTCTAAAAAGTAAAATTATTCCAAATGCTATTGAGCTCAATTAATTATAGGCCATAATACGGTTATTTCATAGACATTCTATAGGATTGTTTGTTAACCATTAACTATTGATTACTTTAGGGTACATTGTATTTATTATTACTTATTCGCTGTCGATTATTATTATTAAATTTACTTAGTTGTTATTGTGTATGCATTTGTATAGTTAATATATTTGTTAATTATTTACTCAATTTTTATATTATTTGTTATTTTATTTATTTATGTTTTCCTTAATCTTAGTTTAAAATATTTGCTTTGTTTAACGTATGTTACATTAGCGTCATTGTATATAGTGCATATCTTTGTATTTTTCTTAGTGAGGTTTTGCAAATTATTTGTAATTAGTTGGCGACTTCTAAGTAATATATTAAATGAAACCTTCTTCACCGAATCCAAAAACCATTATCAAACAGTTCTATACAATGCAGATAATGTAACATAGAAAACCAAATGCGTCTAGAAAGAAATTAATTAATACATTATTTCTCATAACTAAGAACGTTGTATTTCACTACAGACACGTATTTGAGTAGACATCACTCCTCTTTAAATAGTATAACTGATGTATTCCTCTGTGACTAAATGGTATATCACGTCAGGCCAAATGACAATTCCGTGTGGGATACAGGTTTGATTCCTGTCAGAGGACACATATTTTCTACGAAATTCCTCGGATATTCAGACTGGTAAATGTTGTTAATATTTTTACTATAAACAGAGCATTTACTTAAATATCTGTATCTATATGAATAACGTATAAACAGAAAATATATTAAAATAATTGTCGGACATAGTCCATTTCATGATATATGTTGTCATTTGTTTACGTTAAGATACGCTTCGTGCGGATATGATCGTTCGAGAAAAATCATGCGAAATCTGTTGTTTAAAAACAGTAATTAGACTTTGTTAACAAGATTCTTCCTCTGGAGCTAAATGGTATAATACGTCAGGCCAAATATTTTCTACGAAATTTCTCGGACATTGAAGCCGGTAAATATAGTTAATACTGTTTATTAAATATCTTACATTACTAATGAGTAAATTTATTAAGTACAATCGCCATTGGCTTCAACCGCGGCTTCAAGACGACTTCGGAATCTCCTGCAACTCTTCTGGACGGTCTCCTTGTTTAAGCTGGTGAATACTGCCATAATCCTTGGCTTAAGTTCATCTTTGGAGTTACAAGGAGTTTTGTTGGATTCTCCCTCAACTGTGCCCCATGCATAATAATCAAGGAGTTTGCAGTCTAGAGAGCTAGGTGGCCAGAAGTAAAGGGTGATGCGGTCACAGAAATTGTCTGACAGCCATGACTGGGTTCTCCTACTTGTGTGACATGGTGCAGAGGCCTGTTACCAGACATAGGGTCTTCCAGCAGCCACTTTCTTGACCCAGGGTAGCAGTACCACCTCAAGACATTTTATGTAGGCCTCCATACTGAGTGTGAGGCTCCCACCAACAAATGTGGGAGTTATTTCTTATCAGAACGTTCAGAGTGAGTTTTCCAAGCGGCCATACATTCGTAATCACCATTGGATTCATCCAACTCTTTTCGAATCCTCTGAACTGTCCTCGGATTGAAACCCAAACACTGTGAAATGATCGTATTGGAGCTTCTGGCGCTAACGCCAAGCAGTACAACGTGCCGTTTCTAAATTCCTGGCGTAGCGAATTGCGTCATGGTGCTCTTTTTCTTACAGACGGAGTCCAACTGCCCCTACTATGCCGTGCACCCGACAAATCAAAACAAAGAACGTTCATGCGCGAAATTAAAAATATAAAATGACGAACCCCTCGCACTCTTTATATACATATACATATAAAATATACACATATACATATTATATATTTATATGTATATTATATATAATAGTATTTCTTGTATCAAAAGAACGGGCCTTTAAATCAGCCATGGGAAAAATTGAGGGAGACGAGATAGGGCTGGTGGACAGCAGAGGCTAAGGCTTTGCAGGAGGCTACTGACAGATGTGACTTCAAATAATTCTACCAAAACTTGAATGGTGTTTTTGGTCCCATTTCCAGTGGTCTATCATCAATCTTTTCTTCAGATAGCACTCTTTTGACAGACAAAAGCCACATTATCAAACGCTGGGCAGAACACTTCTCTACGGTCCTAAATCAGGATTCGTCTGTTGATGCTGAAGTAATAAATAATCTTGCTCAGAGACCTATTATACAAAGCATTTCGGCTAACCTTTCAACCTTCGAGGTAAAAAAAGCCATCAAACAGCAAATGGAAAAGCCCTCGGCGAAGATGGAATTCCAGCTGAAACATACAAATGTGGCACCACATTTTTGATACGCAAAATTTATGAATTTTTCCAACCTTGTGTGGGAAAAGAGTGAAGGGCAACATCACTTTGAGGATGCTTCAATTGTCCATTAGTATAAGCGCAAAGGGAACAGGTGTCAGTGTGACAACCATAGAGGTATAGCTTTTCTTTCGGTCGCTAGCAATATCCTTGCTCGTATTTTCCTGAATAGGCTTAATGAATTTGTCTCAGAATCGACATTACAATAGATTCAGTGCTGTTTTCGATCCCATAGAGGAACCGTGGATATGATATTTATCCCCGGTAGGCTCAGGAGAATGCTCGAGAACAAAACAAGGTTCTGTCTATATTTCTGAGATGAGGTATTATGTACACCATTTACATTATTCGAACTATTGTCCGAATCTTTCTCGCCATATTTATTAAAACGTTTCGGCCGTTGTACGCTCCGGCCTTCTTCAGATGGTTGGAATGTTGAACTGAACCATTTATTTCGCTCACTGGGGTAGACTGTTCTACTTCCACGTGCCATGTTTTTAATGGATGTCATCAGTTATTTTGAGGACACATGGCACAGTGGATAAAGGCGTTGGTTAGATCCAGTGACAGGACCCAAACAGTGTGAGTTCAATACGCGGTTAAGGCATTGGAGAACTTGGAGAGGGAAATTAACAGAAGATAACTGATAACTGACATCCATTAAAAACATGGCTCGTAGAACTAGAACAGTCTACTCCAGTGAGCGAAATAAAGGGTTCAGTTCGACATGCCAACCACCTGAAGAAGGCCGGAGCGTATAACGGCCAAAACGTTGTAATACATATGGCGACAAAGATGAGGACAATAGTCCGAAGAATGTAAATAGAAAACTGGGATCTATTTGTTGCTTTTGTAGACTTCACAAAGGCTTTCGATACTGTATCTCGAACTGCTCTTTGGAAGGTTTTGTCAAAATTAGGTGTTCCAGAAAAATCCTCCATATTATTATCTCTTAACACAAAGGAATGAAATCTTTTATATGGTCGGGAAGTGAACAGTCGTACGCCTTTTTCGTTTCCAATGGTACAAAGCAAGGTTGTGTTCTTGCTCGTCTTCTCTTTGCACTTTTCTTTTCTGCTATGCTTGAAAAAGCATTCTCTGACTTAAGTAAAAGAGTCAATATTGAATTCAGAACAAGTGGAGGTCTATACAATCAGCAACGTTTTAAAGCACAATCCAAACTTGGTCAGCAGGTGGTACGCGATATTCTCTTTGCAGATGACGCTGCTCTATTCACAGTCTAGAAGACACTCAAATTATCCTTGATAAATTCTCTGAAACAGTGAGAGCATTTGGGCTCATTATCAAACTGAGCTAATGTACCAGCCAGTATCAGGCAATCCATGGCATGAGGGTACGGCATTAAAAACTGTTGAGGCGTTCACATTTCTTGAATCAACAGCATTCGGTAATCTCAAACATAGATTATGGAACACCATACGAGTAAAGATCGACATATACAGATCAGTTGTTCTTTCAACCATTCTCTATGGTGCTGAAACTTGGACCTTGTACCACAAGCACATAAATCAACTTGACGCCTTTCACATGCGCTGTCTTTGTGCTATATGTGATATAAAATGGAATGGCACGGTCAAGAATAAGGCAATACTGAAGAAATTTAACAACATCACAGGCATTGAAACCATTCTGGCAAAGATACAACTTTGGTGGGCTGGTCATGTTATGATAATGGATGAGCATAGGCTTCCAAAAAAAAAGGAGCTGTATGGACAACTACCAAACTCCAATTTGACGTCCACTCTTACGCTACAAAAACAAATTGAAAGACAATTTGAAACGTCTCAACTTTAATCTGAAAACCTGGGAAGCCAAGGCATCAAACCGAAAGCAGTGGCGTAAGGCACGTTTCATTAAGTTAAAGTGTTTTGAAGACAGTAGACTGAAGCACCGTGATCAGCTTTGTCAAGCTCTGAAACAGTAACGCCATCAAAATCCTGCTTTAGTAAATTTTATCTGTCAGTGAGGCTTTGTCGACCACAGCACGGTTGGGCTAGTATCGCACTTAAGAAAGCACAAATGTAATATCTCTTTCCCTTACCTAATTTTCCCCACAATACCCCCTACTAGCATGCATAAGTATAAAACGAAAGACACCATTTACGATAGGAGAGGCCACCATATATATATATATATATATATATATATATATATATATATATATATGTGTGTGTGTGTGTGTGTGTGTGTATACATGTACGTATATGTATATATACGTTTATATATTATTATGTATACATGCATATGTATATACAATATATATATATACATGTAATATATATGTATATATATATATGTATATATATATATATATATGAAGAAATATAGTCTTAAAGTGTGCTATATTTATGGGATAAAGTGCTCAATATCAGAGATAGAGCGTGTGTAAATATAAAGGTGAACATAGAAGTCAACACTTAGAGGCGACAGTCTGTTTCATGCTAGATGCAATCGTCATGCCTGACGATTGCATCTAACAGGAAACAGACAGTCGCCTCTAAGTCTTGACTTCTATGTTCACTTTTATATATATATATACATATATATATATATATATATATATATATATATATATATGAAGAAATATAGTCTTATGGTGTGCTATATTTATGGGATAAAATCTTCAATATCACAGATAGAGTGTAATATATATATATATATATTGATAGAGAGAGAGAGAGACGCAGGAGAGACTACAACCGTATAAATTCTAGAAATTAAAAAACAGGAGAGTAACAATCGTGTCTGTCATCTGCGCAAAGGATGAGATGCAGTAAAGACAAAGTGGTTAAGATACTGTAACCCGCGGCATATTTTCCAAGGTAGTTGCAACTAATATTGCTATTCGATGCGCAGAGTATATTTCAAAAAATTACAGAAAAAGTTTAAGTAACTGCTTTTGCGTGTATCAACACTTTTAATGAGATTTTTATGCTCCTGGTACATTTGGCCCACAAAAAAATTTAGAGAAATTGTGTGAGTCCACGGAAAGATACGACAGAATGTAAAGAAAGAAATATTGATGAGACATTTTACAATACGAAATATGACAAATTAAATTAAATGTGAAGAGTTAAAAGCAAAACCTTAAGTGTCTGCAGATAAGGTACTTGCATGTTTGCGGGAGCGAAAATAATACGTCTTTTCGCTATGTAAAGTCACCGAACCAGACCAAAAGACCGCCGATTTCAAAATCGTAGAAATGCTAACGAGAAACCATCTTCTATCTTGCCCAAGAAGTCGAGGTAATTCAGAGATAATAAATAAAAGGAAGCTGTGGAGAGGCATGATCACCTATTTTTTCATAGACTTTTTAAATGACAGCCGTATTAAAAAAAAAGAAAATAAAGTAGGACCAATAGTTAAACCTTGTCCACGACCCATCGTTCTGTGCAGGTGTCATTACTGTTTATTATTAGATGATACCGAATAGTTTCAAATCTATTTACTGACTTGGCGCGTTTGAAAGCTGGCATTCCAAGAACATAATACCATAAATTCTTGATATTTTCATGATTTCCTCTATGGTAATGGTTTCCAATCTTGGATGCTAGCATCTCCCTAGTGTTTGAATTGGAATTTCATGAGGAGCGATAGAGTAACTTGTATCGATCATTAATATTTTACCACTGGAGACCTCGAATAAGGATCATAAATCCATATTCGTACAATTTGGAGATTATAAAATGCTACGTGGTCAGTCAAGACACCAAATATAACATCTGTCACCTGGTCTTAACCAGCCTGTTGAGGGTATGTGTTTTACAGTGGACTTTCAAAAATATTTGTGATGTTTACTCAAAAGCAACTGAAAGTTACTTACGGGGCTATAGTATTTGGATTTAAGATTGGTAGTCTGGAAAATGAAGCAGAATGCGAATTCTTCTCTTTAGAATAATTTTATCTTAAAAAATATAGACAATACGCCTGTATTCTTCACAAATTATTTCAATACTTATGGGCTTTATCTATACGGTACGTCCCCGGTTATCTGTACAGCTTGGTATAGGTTTTTAAAAATATGTTCGGATAATTCAAAATTTCAACTAAAATGACAGAAAAAAGTCATTTACTGAAATAAATATATCATTTATAATTACATTTATATTATTGGACCTGATCTGGTAGCTCGGCTTCAGTCGCTATCCCACCACCGAAAGGATACCTCTTCTGTGTCTTTTCTATAAATAGTTTCATGGTATTTGTTGGTTAATACGAACACTATTTTGTTTAGTTTCTTTAAATAGTTTTGTATTCAGAGTGTAAATACTCATTGGGGCTAGTTTTTAAATGGTTGTTTTATTCCCCTCCTCCCACAGACAATGAATTGTGCATAAGGGGACAAGTTAGGACTTTCATGGAGACATTGAAGTATTATGGTGGATCTAGTAAGAAAGGTAATTAAAAATGCGTTGTTTTGGTGCAAAGAATATTATATGTTTAGGTCAGTGTTTGTCGCTAGCTAAGTTTAAAGTTAAGACAGATGAAGACCGCCCTTTTTCTCCATTCTCCATTTTGTCCTTGTGCCACATTTCTGTTCATATATCAGAATAAATATCGCTCTTCGCTATGGTACCTAGACTTTTTTTAATTTAAGTGCAGTACTAGACTGGCGTCGAGATCTCACCAATTTAGAGTTGAGATGGATAGATATGTCCGTACATTTTATGCTAAAAGTTTTTGGTTTTTATCGCACTTCTCGTTTGTGGAACTCCCTTCCAACTCCATGCTTTCCAGCCTACTTTGATTTTTAAAAGTTTAAATGCAATGTATTCGTTTTCCTGCTCATTTTTAATGTTACCGTTCCTAATTCTTCCACATTCTGTAACCCCTTGTGTCTTAGTGGCTTTACTTTCTTGCATGAGGAGATCATAATAATAATAATAATAATAATAATAATAATAATAATAATAATAATCCCCTTGACTTTTGTAATCGTAGCGGGGGGGGGGCGAATGCGGAAGACACGCTAAATCTCCTCCACAACGGTCTCTCAACGGCAGCCATCAGCAGTTCTGGTAGAGTTATACCTGTCCAATCTTTGACATTGTCAAACTAGTTTTTGTGTTGACGTCCTCTCCTACGCCCATCTTCAACAGTGCCTTGCATGATGGTCTTGCACATGGTGTCGTGCCTTGTAACGTGTACAAACCCCGCCATTTTTCTTCGCTTGACAGTGGTGAGAAGAGGTTCCTGGTGGCCCACAAAACTTTCAACCCTTTTCCGCACAAACTCAATAGAAGAAGCCAAGGAGTTTTCTCATGCATTTGTTCTCAAACGCTTGGATCCTTCTCTCTGATTCTGCCAATAGTGTCCACGTTTCACATCCATATATATCGATACCGATTTAAAAAATATATATATATCATCAAATTTTCAAACGCTTTGTTCAAGGTTTTGTCCATTTTCTTTATGAAATGCGTCAATTTTTGCCTGTTCTTGGCTGGTTTCGCCTTTTATTGCAGCTAACTCCCGAAGCTCGGTTAAAGAAGACGTATTTACAAGAATAGCTTTTAGTGGAAAGCGCAACCAACTCAAAACCTGTTATCAGCGTTTATATCAAACACTGAGCATGGTATTATGAATTCTCAACAACGCTTGTCCAAAAATTAAATATTAGAATGTGTTTAGTTCGGGTAATTGAAAAATATTCAGCTGATTTCATTCTTTTTTTTCTCTTTAGTACTTCGCATAATCGAAGTCCGCAAAATCGAGATGCGGATAACCGAGTCCGGAAAATCGAGATGCGGATAACCGAGTCCGGAAAATCGAAGTACACACTGTA
>OZ038485.1:47771257-47786257 GCA_964036315.1 Acanthosepion esculentum
TTGGTCTGTGTAAAATGTCATGAAGCCATTTCTAACCTTAGGTCTCTGGGCAGGAGCCGGAAAGAAATGTGTACACACCAGAAATCAAAAGAAATAAAATAATAATAGTAAATGTGACACATGAGGACATCAATAATTCCTTTTTAGATTGGTGCCCTGGGTTTGATTGGAAAATATTCTGATATAATCATTGAACGTATCATTGGCAGCCCATGCCTTAAAAAAGAAAAGAGGAATAAATTTCCACAAGTACAACTCATACCCTACGAAAAGCTTTATTTCTGTAAAATGTGTATGCTCTTCAGTTGTTTTATTAATTAATTTATTTATTCTTATTTATTTATTTATTTTGCAAAAATGTACAGCGGAAAATGTCATGATGCCATTTCTGACCATAGGCCGTTTGTTGGTACCCGGAAGGAAATGAATATACAACAAAAATCAAAGGAAATTTTAGTAAAAATAATAATATATAACTGAAAATTCTCTCCCCTTCGCCCCTGGATACATCAGACTGACGGTAGTAAATGCATCCACACTGCTCCCAGGCATACGTATATATCTGCAAGCATGTTTATCTACACTGGGCCTAATTTATGTAAAGTCAGTGCATCCAGGAACACAAGTGCGTCGTAGGATTCTTTGGCATTTGCTCTATCGGCCAAAAGCTCTCCTCAATCATTTGCACTGCACGCTAATGTCAATATAAAACAGATGTGGTTTCCAGAATGTGGGAGGCTAGAAGCTAAGGATAGGGGGTACGAACGACCGAACGCAAACAAAAGAACGCTACAAAAGATATCAATAGTGCCAGGTTAACACAGCTGATGGATATTTTGCATGGGGTTGAGATACTTAACCTATCAATGCCCAACGTAAAATCTGGTATTAATCATAAAAAAGCTGAAATAAAAATTTGGTATTTAACAAATAGCTTTTAATCTATGGTAACTAGACTTTATGAATTTAAGCGCATTACCTGATTTGCGTCGAGGTCTCGTCATTTTACAGCTGAAATGGCGATATGTAACCGTAACTTTTATGCTAATAGTTTCTTCTATCACACTTCTCACTTGTGGAAATCTTTTTCGACTTCTTGCTTCCCAGTCAACTTTGGTCTTCAAAAATTTAAATGCAATGTCTATCGTTATAAAATATATTCCTAATTATTGCTCTGGTATTGTTCTCTCTCCTTAATAATATTTTTTCTTATATACTCTATAACATTCAGTAACCCCTAACTTCTTAGTGGCTTTAAAATTGCTTGGGATGAAATGATTAAAAAATGTTCATAAAAATCCGTTATTAAATATAGTTTTTCTACCTATGAACCACTAACGCCGACCATCCAATTTTAGGGACTATGGACATGAATGATTTAATACCAGAAGAATCGCACAATATCGTTGAGTAAGTGTTTACGCGGCCCTATGGGTGATGAATTATTTTCCTCTCTACAGCTTCATTCCTACAGACGCAAGGTCGCAAGCCTTTCGCTGCTTAATCACTCTTTCCATGGCTATTGTTCAAACGAGCGACATTCTTTAGTGTCAGCTGGTTAGTACTTTACAGTTAGGGCTCGTCCGTCGTGGTGTTCTATTGCTAAGAATGATGTTCCACCCAGACAGCTTCTTCTACTTTGTGGAACAGCCTTCCACGTTGATGCTTCCTCAAACACTACAGTCTTAAACCCTTTAAATCTTGTGTCAATCGTTGTTTATTCAAAATAACTTCATAATCTTTGATTTTTACTTGCTCGTTCATGTCACACATATGTTTCAATAACCATCTAATGTGTGTGAATATTTAATAACTCCGACCACGGTCTTTGGAACAGGAGTAGGGGTTTATCACTTTTTTCCTGTTTATTGGGTTTCCGGTACATTCCAAAGTTTGTTTGTTTGTTTGTTTTTTGTCATTCTTTTTCGCTCCCAGGAGCTCCTTGTGTCTTAGAAGCATTATCGATTTTCATGGGGTGAATTGAAAAACATGTTGTTGCCAGGTCTGTCCATATTCGAACGAGATATTTACTAATCGCCACACGCGGTCGAATGTGGAACAAGGCCGGGTTTATTGTAGGGTATCCGAGCGAGGTAGGGTAGCTGTCTCCCGAGACATAGCCTCATCTGGGGACCGTCTCTGCCCGGAGGCAGAGAATTTGACCAGCAAACTCCAAAGTAATCTGGATAGTGATTCATATTTGAACGAGACAGGCTATAAAAGACTGCAGGCCTAGTGCCTGGGTAACCATTTTCCAAGCAGTCCGTCACTATTTTACTAAAATATGTTGTGTGAGTGGTATACCCTGGTGGCTGAGATAATTTCTGATCTGGAACAATTTATTTCTGGAAGCTAATCCCCCCTGAATGTGTGCAAGGTCCTGTGATAAAAGGCTTTATTTCACATTTCATACTTGTAGCAAGGTGGCTTAGCATTCAATCAGACAACGATGTTATTGCTTCTCGTAATTGTAATTCGTTTTTTACAGTCTATATGATATTGTCTGATATTGTTTATTTTCCTTCCAAAGACAACAGAAATTACTGAAATACGCACCACAGCTCTCATTCAAAGCACAAAATCGAGTCTTTCTCTGCACCATTTATTTTTCCGCTACATTTAACTCGAAAGTGTTTCTAGATTTGTCTCCCCGAGCCCCCAAAAATATTCTCATTGTTCGCTATCTTCTCCTACCATAGATGCTTTTAGAGTTCAACAATGAGGCTACTCTGATAGCAGCCACATTCAAAACGCAAAGTCCAGTCCGACTAAAAATGTCAAGATTAAAAATGTCCTAGTTTAGATTTAAACGCATTTCTATACATTTTTATACACTTTTTATTTTTCGACGTTAAGGTAGAGTCATTCTACGACCATCTATAAATTCTAGGTGTCGTGTTATTTTCTGGTTTTGTTATCGATTTGCTGTTGAAAAATTTATTAAACAGGTTGGGAAGTTCTTTTGCAGTTTACCAAAAGCAGAGAAACGGCGTGTGCTTGCTGAATAACTGCGCGTGTATATACTTCTCAAGAGAGTTTTCCGGATGTATTTCATTCAATGAACACATCTATTGGCATTTTGGTGTGCTTGTGTATAGCTCTGGTAGCCAAAATAGAGCAGAACAAAACATCAAAGCAGATTTTGTGAAGCAACATTGTTTTTCTTGGAGATATCCATTGTATTCATAACTGACTAAATATCTGTAAATTTAGAGCCACTCGTCTAATTTGAAGGTCATTGCAAGTGGAGAAATTAGAGGACAGGTTATCAGGCCTTGTCATTTATTATTATTTTTTTTACTTATTACAGACCGTCAATTTTACGGAATGGTACGCCGAAACGAACACAAAATATGAAAAGTTTCCATCTGAAGAAGAAATAACAGATAAAGTCACATTAGTAGCAACTACATTCAAACACAGAACAAGTTTGCCAAATACAAGTCAAGAAACAAAAATAATTGTGATTTAGATTTAAACTTAATAGGCTGTCGTAATGACGTAATGTCCAGCCACCAGTTGAACAGTGAGTAAACACTTGTAACTATTTTCATATCTACCGTGAAACATTACATACCAATTATTTGCGAATTTTGACTCGGGAGCTCAGGCATCAGGGTTAAAAATAGTCAGGAACGCAGGGCTCAAAGCGTTAAAGTAGGGTCATTCTACGGCCATCTACAAATTGCAGTTGTTGAGTTTCTTTTTTGGTTTGTTATGATTTGCTATACGGAAATTTGTGAACAGGCTGGGAAATTTTACTTAGTTATCTGACCTTGACTTTAATCATTGTTTCTTTACTTATCTATATTACAGGCCATCAACTTCGCCGAATGCAAATCCACTGACGACCGCAAAAGCTCCACCCGAAGCAAAACAAATAAGCCGACTGTAAGTAAAAGCAGTGAATGTTTTGAGGAATTTCTAAAGAATTCAAAGAAAGATAAAAGTTGTATTTCTAAAGGTTACAAACGAAACGAGAAAAATTTATCGCCCGAGGTAAGATGGATTTCAACCTGACGGGAAGTTAGTTCTTTTTTCATCTATTTTTTTTTTATTATTCAAAGGATATTTCAGTGATGTTATTGATTTCGGATTTAAACTTAAGAATGGATGAATGAAGACTTCCGCAATAAGAGCCATGAAATAGATTCTTTATCTTTTGTCTTGTCACAAACAAACACACATGCATCAAGATCTTTGGCATGGTGTGGCAACGGGTGTTGCTACATGAATTCTCCATTTTTTCCATCTTTGGAAAGGGCTTCACACTCATCAAGTTCTTTCTATCAAGTAGGTCCTTAATGAAAGCTGAGGAGATGAACATAGTTGTAGCACAATGCTCACGCCTCGGCCGAACCCTTTTTTTCTGTTTTCTATTAACGATCTGCCTATGAACAGTCTCAGTTTAATATCTTTTCAGATGATACCAAAATTCATGGATTCACCTCCAAATACCTAGATGAAAAAAACTAGCAACTAATTTCCCCTCTGGCCTACCTATATGGGAGAAAAATCTAGCGGATAACTTTCAATAGGTCCAAAACCTTGCTAGTAACATTTTGTAATCCGGTTCAGACTTCCGTTTTTAAGTAGGAGTAGAGGTTTATCCTTGATTTCTGGTTTAGAATTCGGTTTCCCTGTTCTTTCTAATGTCATCTTATTCTCTTTCACTCCCAGTAGGCTCTTGAGACTTAGTGGCGTTATCCTCCTTGCTTTGAGCATGTTTTTTAACTCAAGTTTACCCCAGACCTCAAGTTGAATCTATCGATCGCTAAAGGGTTTGGCTACCAACACCACTCCAGAAAGTAATTTTCTCCTCCCGTGATAAGTGATAAAACACAAAATGTTCGGTTGGTTGATTTTATTTAGCGGCATATCAAAATTTATTAGTAATATTTCTGATTCTTCTGCACCCAGTAACCGCTTGTGCCTTAGTGACTTTAATGCCTTGTTTGAGGTTAACTCGATTATATATATATATATATACATATATATATATATATACACGTATCCTAGCCCCAAAAAACAATACTTAAATCTAAAAATTATATATACTCATTGTCTTTTTAATTTTGAAGAAATAAAATTCATTATTTCTGTTTTTGATATATATATATATATATATATATATATATATATATATATATATATATATATATATATATATATATATATATGATTTTTTGCTAGGATACGTATACATGTAAAATAAAGCAGAACGATATTTCCTCTTACCTTGTAATCAATCAAACGTGCTCATATCCCCAGCTATGGGTTAAATATCAGAGTAGACTAGGCTTTCTAGCTTTGGCTGAGAGCCAGTCTCTAAGGGAAGGAAAACTGATTTTCAAACTGTGAAGAAGGAAACAGGAAACAAGTCTATCTTTCCCAAGTAGATATGGCAGTTCACAAAAGAGGCTGTGCTGAAAGGTTCATGGGCTGACTATAAAAGAGTGATGCTCCAGCTGTTAAATCTTGTATGCATTAATTTCAAACCTTCTTATTAATAACTGCGTTGCTTCTTTCCAGGTAAACTGACATCTAACTGCTCAAGGAAAACTGTTCATCCTGTTACTCAAAAAAGTGATAAATATTAGGTTGGTGCAAAAACAATGTCGTTTTCTCACATGAAGTTGAAGGTCAAAAAACCACATTATTTTTGCACCAACCTAATATCACAGCGATACTGGTTCTCAGCCAAGTGCTTTTTTATATTGAATAACAGATAATAGTCCAATCAGGCGCATTGTCATCCATCACCCTGTAATGAACACAATCAATGTTTTCCTCTGTAGTAGCTGTTAGAGGACTTCCAGACAATGGCACATATTCAAGACGCTCTATTCCCGTCGTAAATTCAATTCTCACTTTTACAATGTTGATAAAGCTGAAGCGTTATTCCCTAATATTGCAACTATGTCCCTGGGGACTAAACCATTTTCTACAGATAGTTGATAACACCACGACGCAAAATTCTGTCCATTTTCAAGTCGCTACTAGTTATATTTGAAGTTTTCTTTGAACCGTTAGGTCTCGTTTTACCCGGGAAGAAACAATGCAGTTATTAATAAAAACAGTTGAAATTAATGCATGCAGTCAGTCATTCGTAGTCAGCCTATGAACTCTTCAGCCTATCCTCGTATAATGACGAAAAAAGAAACTACGGAGAGCCATATTTACCTAAACGAACATTTTTTATGTTTTCTATCGACTTTGCTTTTTAATAAATTATACGCACTTTACTCTTCTTTAATTCAGCCAGCGACTCAATTATGAGTTAACCAGTTTTAATTTGGATTTCTTTGTTTGTTAACCACTTGGAATTGACTGAACAAAATATCACACGAAGAATTTCTATCTGATCGTGGAGCTTCACCTGATCTTTCACCAATATAATGCCACACATTGACAGGACCTGCAAATAGATATACTGTACGTGTTATTTAATTAGTGTAATTTAATTTTAACCCTAATAACGAACTTTAATTCTGCGCGTTTCCACAGGTTGACAATATTTACACCTGGTGATAATAAATATGATTTTGGTAGCTTTTATTTGACGACATCGTGGTATTTAAAATGCCAGTAATCATTAAGAAGGCTAGTACGAAGTGGAAAGGATATCGGCGGGGGAAGTTGAATCAGTGAGCCGAGTTCAAATCCCACGATGGTCAGTGACGTTCACTTTCACAAAAAATTAACTTCAGAAAGTCAGGAATCTGGCTTTTCTACACATTTCCATCTATTGGATAAATAACAGAGTAGATTCGGCTTGCTAGCCTTGGGAGTCAACCTGTATAGAAGAAGGAAAACTCTGAAATGAGAAACGTGGGGAAGGCAACCGGAATCCACTCAAAAATCTTTCCAGAAACGCATAGCAATTCGAAAGTAATAAAGAAATAGATTCTGGGTACAGCCATGAAAGGCATGACATTAATAAGAAAGTTGATGCGCGGGTAGAGTAGCGGTTATCGGCGATAAAAATGAGGGTGCGTCTCAAGTTCAAACTCCTGCTGTTTTTTTTTTCGCTTTCACATAGAAACCCTTTCAAAAGATACGAAACCATCTCTTTGAAATTGTTTGACTCCATCACTTAAAAAGTTATATCTAAAAAAGAAAGAACAAATAGGAAACGTTTATAAATCAACATACTTCGCTTTTCTTAAAGCTTCAACGAAAAATCTGATATTTTTATGTTGTTTGATTTTCATTGATTTCGCAGACTTCACGTGAATTTGACTAATCAAACAGCGTCAGTGTGTATAATTTATACGTGTAATTGTAACATAATACTAATTTGTCTGTTCGGGGATTCGGATGATAACATATATATATATATATGTGTGTGTGTGTGTGTGTGTGTGTGTGTGTGTGTGTGTGTGTGTGTGCGCGTGCGTGCGTGCGTAGTAAGTATTATTTATGTTTGAAGAATGTCCGCGTGTTGATTTGGGACCGTTTTTATGTCAACACCGGTCATGGTAGTTAAGTATATGCTAGAACAAATATCTCCACAGAAAAGCAATACCTACGATTTCCAATGAATTTTTTAAAAATGAAAAATCTTCCTTGAATCATTTATTTTAGTTTTAATTTAAATCTAATAGGTTAAAAGTTTTATATTTCTAATAAGCAAAAGATTTTGTTAAACTAATTTAAATTAATCGGAAGATTTTTTAATCGCTAAATATGGCTAAATGTAACGATTTTTAGCCATCTCTCAGCACAATGTAATTCTTTTTATTAAAACATCTTTCAAAAATAAAATATACTTTTCTGATACTTTATTTGGGCAATATTAGCTGATTTAAGTTTAATTAATCTGATTGTAAACAAATATTACTTACTTTTAGTTTGAAGTATCGCGGAAATGCATTTTTGAGACGTGGTTAGGTGTTTATTTAAGTTGTTGACAGCCGGAGTTTATCTATATTTTTTCTACGTGAGACATATATGTAAAAATTATTTGAGGAATATAACGTGAGCGTCTTCTTATTATAATTTGTAACTACTCAGTAATATTTTAAAAAATAAAAAATATTCTTCGCAAACTAATGTTTTATTCAATTTTAGGTATTTTGGTGTTAAATTTACTATAGTTATCGCTCTAATGTAAGCGTAAGAACGTCAGTATTTACAAAAATTGGTACGTTTATTTGTACAAAAAATTCTTTTTCAAAGATTTCAATCCGGCAATCGTTTGATTTTGGCAGGAATTTCCAAACAATATGTTTTTCACTGCAAAAAGACGCTAAAATTTCCCATACTCATCTTTGGTCCCCTTGCTGACGTTAGAAAAGATTTTCAACCAAAAGTTTAACATAAAGATTTTGACAACAAAAATTTATTTGTTTAAGTTTTGTGCATTTTTTCCATCATAGCATGTTCATTTTGTAGTGAATCTCTGTCGGGTGGGTACTTATGCTAGACTCTTTAAGAATGGATTAAATAAAGTTTGGTGATAACGTGTGTCTATATTTGGTAAAACTTTTATCAGGACTTCCTCAAAGTAATTTCGATGAAAATATTTTTTTTTAAATTAGAATAGCATTTGCAAAATCAAATTATGGCCAGTGATGTTCCTGTGTATTACAAGTAAGTTTAATGGTTGTACACACGTTGGTCTCTCTTGTATTCACAGATGCGGGCTTTTAGACCAAGACATCTCTCAAATGTAAGTGTATTTACACATTGCAAGCACTTTAGGTGATAAATCCCGGCATCTGAACTGCTGACGGATATATTTTTCTTCCTAATTATATCTCGCATTGTCTTGGAGGTGGTGGTAAAGACTCTAGTATTGGGGATAACTAATTTATTTTCAAATATTGTAGATAGTTTTTAGAGGGTAAGATTATGAATTTTGTGTTGCTAATCTTAGAAGTACCATCGACGATGCGCATTTTTTTGTGGGAGGGGATTTGAGGATTGTGTTTTTCATTTTCTAACATTAACGATGAAATGATTTGGGTATTAAAGAAGTCTAAAGGCTTTTCAATGCATTTTTCTTCTTCACCTAGGTATTCTAGGCTACATATACTAAGGAAATCGGCAACTGACTCTTTATTTTCTCGTTTTTCTTTTATATTGCCTTGAAAAATGATTTATGCACTTTCCAATGGTGCAAAATTGTTTCTTCTTTTTCTTCTTCTTCGTCCATTGTATGTGTGTATGCACACACGTGTACGCATGTGCGCGTGCGTGTACGCGTGCTCTCGCACCTGTGTGTGCATGCACCCGACCGCCCGTCCACGCGTATGTACGTACCTATATCTATATATACTATGCATAATAATCAACACTGCATACTGGCCGCATGTTTCATACCTCAAGCGATCCTCAAATTATTGTCACTACTCCTTATCCGGTCTCTATATAAAGGTCACAGATGGCTTATAGAGAGTGGGGAGAAAGAGAAACGAGTCTTCGCACTTGTTTCATTTGGCTCTTTTATAGGATATTCATATTCTTGACTTTTAATTTGCTGATTTCATTTATTAGTTTATTTTTATTTATTTATTTTTATTTATTTATATATTCTTGAGTTATATATGTTGTCATTCGATATAATGATTATTGGAATTAATCTGTTATAAGATATTATTTAGTATTTTTACTTGTGGTGCAGCTGTAGGTAGCGTAGTAGATACTTGTTTCCGTGTCTGCATTGAAAAATTAGCTCATAGTTTTATGTTTTAGTTGTAGAATGTACAGTCCTGGAAACGTGCTTATTTTTACTTTCCTCTCTAGATTAGATTAATCCAGGTTTATCCTTGGAACAAAGAGCCTGGATACGGATAGAAAATGAGCTGAATAAATAAAAAACACTAATAAAACAAGAATGTATCTTCTCCTTTGGATTTATTTAACCTTTACAGTAAGGCAATACTAACATAACTAGAAATCATACTAGGATTTAATACTGATGGAGACAACATTAACAACATAAGATATGTGTTATGGGACATTGCCTATAACGACAGTGAACTCTTCCTGACCCCATAAATACTGTGCCTCTCAAGAGACGAGAGGGAATCGTGTCGAGCCGCAGTCTCTGACTGTGCGCGACTCCTGTCGAATTGTCTGCTTTGGCAGAGAGGAACCCGGACGAGGCTTTGCCGAAGGGCAAAGTTTCGTTCGGGGTGGTAGACAAGTCCTGAACCCGTTTATACGGGTTCTTAAGGGATTATTTTTGGCCGAGCTTACGGGCTCTGAGAAACCCACGTTAAACTCGGCCTTGTGCCACATACTCTTCTCGGGGGGGAATGTTAAATATCGAATTGAGTTGAGCCAATAGTAGTTCACTCAAAACCAGACTGACAGTCATACTAACACCTTCAACATCTTGTATTATTATTCTATTAATATATCTTTGTTATTTCTACTCTTGTGCTCGTGTTGTTCTTCCTTGGTCCTAACCTTGGACCATAACAGTGACGTCGAGGATATTGGACCATAACAATATGAAAGCTACATAGTGTTGATGGAAAATTCAGAGAGAAAACTATAACTCCTAGAAAATATTGTAAAGGAAAGCGAGAAGAAAGAATAAACGTTAATTGTAAGAAGAGAAAATGTAGTTGTTGTTATATACTGTACCTATGAAGACTAATGGGTATGTCCCAATCCTCATAAATACGTTGGACACTATTGTTAGTCGGGATGATATGTTGTCTAAGTAGTCCACCACTAGCAGTGGTTTACCTACTTCACGCCGCTGGCGAGTATTGTCTTTTGTTGATGTTATAAAGATTACTATTTCATGCCCAACCTCCGTTTTGGTTATTCCTCATTCGGCATCCCTTTCTAGGTTACAAAAGTTGTCAGCAAGAAGCAAAGCCCAAGATGTGGGATACTAATCAGAGGTTGTCAAAGTCAAGCAAGTGTGAAAATATAATTATTGGGGAACTGTTTTTCAGAAAAAGTGACACCACATATTGAAGGCGCAATGGGATAGACAAAGATGCATTCCAAAAGGTAACCAAAATAATAAGAAACAGTAAATTTCTATTAAGAGAAAAGAAAAGAGTATTGAACTATTATGAGATATCGTCTCTTCTATATGATAGTGAAAACTAGAAAATTTCTGTTATTTGAGTTGTATTATGGTGCTATTTTTCTTGCATTCATTGTTGTTTTTCTTGCATCTTGGTGTGTGCTTCTTTGGTCCCATATATATTTTAAAAGTGTTGTGCCATTAACATATTTTTTCTTGTTAAATCATATTTTGTCTGTTTATATTTCTAACATGAGGTATTGTAATTATTTACATTGTTCGGACTCATCTTACCACTCATATTTACGACGCAGTTCGCCCGTTTAAGACTGCAAGAACATCTTAAAGCTACAACACGTGTGGAAATAGAAACATCAGGGGTAGCTGACCACATATGGAGGGAAAAGAGAGATCACCCCCTTCTGTGGGGTAAAATTAAAATAATAGACAGAGAACATAACTGGAAAATACGAAAACTTAATCAGCCCATATTCTACGCCACAAATATCTTCTAAGCCGGCCAAGTATACAAACGAATACAATATGGGAACCAGTAATACGGAGCGCTAGAGAAAAGCAATAATAATAACAAAATTGAAATAGAAGGTCTGGTAAAAAATTAATGCTGACACATTAAGCTTATAAATCCCCAAAATTCATATCCCGAAGGACACATGATCTAGATGACTTGACCCAAAGGCTTGTGAGTCCAATGCCTGGGATAAGGTCGAAATAATAGACAGAGAACATTACTGGAAAATACGAAAAATGAACGAATCAGTACCTATGAATATGGCAATAAATATGAGTACAACAGTTTAGTTAATGTAAATAGATATTTTGTTATTAGTTTTTCTGTTTCCAGATCCTTTTGTTATTCTTGTATTTATTATATGTTGCCAGAGTCATTGATGTTCATTACATTCATCTTTTTTTTTTTGTATACTAAGTTTGTTTGTTTATTCACATTACACCTTGGTTGATGACACTAAATACATTCATTTTATGACGCCCAATTTCACTGATTATGTTGATTGTTTGATATTATTTAACCGGAAGTGGAAGGTTTTATTTGTATTATACCAAAAACGAAGTGCTTCTGTCATATTTCCGTTGAAACTGTCCAGTTCTAACTTGCTAGTCTTGATAGAGATCTACGCGGCCATGCGGACGATGAATTATTTTCCACAGACGAAATATCGCGATCTTCTCACTACTCTATCACTAGTTCCATAGCAAATGTTCTGACGAGCCACATTCCTGAGTTCCACCAGTTCAGAACTTTACACCTAAGATCCTCCATGACAGGTACACTTGAACAATCCATGTTAAATCCCTTTGTATTCCATTAAAAAAGAACGATGTTTCCCTCAAAGGGCTTCTTTCCAAGAAATTCTACTTTGTGGAACACACTCCCGAGAGGATCCTTTCCCGATCACAACAAACTTAGTTACCTTGGATTTTCGAGAATCGATAGTCCCTTGGCGCGTTTACACATCCCAATACAAAAATGCTTATAGTGTTACAACTGTGTAAAAGATTGTCGTATTACTGAAAAAAGTAACATAACCGGCAATCTCCGTTACAATATACATTAAATCAAAACTTGAAGTGTACATATAATTATTCATTGAAATGAAAATTACAATAAATTTATTGCATAAGCTTATGCTGTAAGTTGGAGGTGAAACACACCTATACAATAATAGAGAATAGTTTTATTCATGAAAAATAGCCACAATATATTTCCATGAAAAAGAAAGGCATTATATTAGATGAACTTATAATTACAGGACTGAAAGATCAGTATATATATATATATATATATATATATATATATATATATATATATATATATATATATATATATATGTCATGAAAATTTGGCTTTGTTAGTCAGGTGGGGGTGACAGGACATCGCGGAGAAGAGAAAACTACGACTGCTTCTCACAACAACTGAGCTACAACTGCGCCAGACACTCTCACTGAGTTAGAAGAGTAGTGTAAGGGAGTAAAAGAAACAAGTTGCCAACGAAGAATTACGACTACTTAAAAAGGGGGGTAACATAACAACCTAAAGGAGAGTTAACCACTTCAATCTAAAGTTAACCGTTATCTTACCTCCTACTCTTACCGCCCAGAAAACAAGCTTCTTCAGTAACACTCTAGCTTGAGTGGCTCCTGGGCCTTGAATTGTGTGACTATTAGTAAAAGGAAATTGGATTTTATTACGAATGTTTATTTTTTATAGATCAGTTATAAATTACAAACTTTTCTTTTTCTCACAATGAAATGTTTTATAGATTTTTTTTTCAAACTGTGACGCTTAAACAGTTTGCAAATAAATAATCATTTACATTATTTAGCGAATTAGCGTCGGTTTGAGATATTTCAATTGCTTCATATATTATATATGAGGGAGTGCTGAAACGTACCCGGCCCGAAGAAGAATGGATTCCAAACAATACAAATTGTTATTTTGTCAGTTGGTTACATTATAGGAAATCGATTGATCCGAGTTTTTTATTTCAAAACTCCTTTCCAAATGCCAGTTCTTCCGCTGAGATGTAATTTATCCAAAGAAAGTATTCATAGGAATACCAGACAAGTTTCTTGTGAATTATTTTTTATCATTTTTTATTTCTGTGACCATTCACCTTCTAATAAAATTCAGATTGACATACAAGTGACCTCAGCAAACCAAAATATATTCTCGATTTAATTAAATCTGCATAAAAAAGAATGAATCCGAAAAAAAGGTAGCTTGCATATATGAAATTACAACTGTCACACATAAGTATTAACCTTTACATATGCCAAATAAAATTTCCAAAAAGAAAAACTTTTATCCGTGTATTATTCCAACAGATATGTTTTTATTAATCTGAGAGACCCTTTTCTACCTTCCATCACTATTGCTGATGTTAACCTCCGACGGAGAGAATCATTGCACCTCCTCAGCCTAACGTTTTCCGCTGACAAAAAAGTGGAAAAGGTTATATTGAATCAATTGCTAGGCTTGCTGCTAGGAAAGTTGGTTCACTGTGTCGTACTTGACAATTTTTCACGCCCGAATCTATTTTACACATTTATAAGTCTATCATTCGTATATACTTTGTATATTGCTACCACATGTTCCGGTACTCCTACTATATATTTAAAGTTCTTTGATAAAATCCAAAGAAGACTCTGCATATCATTTGTCCTGACCGAGCATTTTGGTATACAATACAAAAACAATAGATTTAATTGGAACAAAACAAGATGTAGACTTTCTATAATAGAAAGGAAAAAGCCCAGGAAGAAACAATCCCATCAATACACGAAGGAGTGCTGACAACAGATCTGAGAGACCTGTTTTCCAGATAGATTTTATAAATTTCAACCGACAGTAATGGTAACTGTTTGGTCCATGAATGCTGGATGTTTCCTTATGAGGAAACATTTACCATTACTGATTAGGAATTCATGTTTCACCAAGTGAACCATTATTATTAAATTTCGAAAAATAATGACAGTCAAGGTACTTTACTATTGACGTTCACTATCAGGCATTTTTTACCGTCGTTATGTAGCTTCTCTGCACCTTATCTATAAATACTTTCGTGGTAATTGTTCTAACAAACTTTCCTCTTTTGGGGTTTCAGTTATGTAGCTTCTCTGTATCATTTCTATAAATACTTTCGTGGTAATTGTTCTAACAAACTTTCCTCTTTTGGGGTTTCAGTTATGTAGCTTCTCTGTATTTTTCTATAAATACTTTCGTGGTAATTGTTCTAACAAACTTTCCTCTTTTGGGGTTTCAGTTATGTAGCTTCTCTGTATTTTTCTATAAATACTTTCGTGGTAATTGTTCTAACAAACTTTCCTCTTTTGGGGTTTCAGTTATGTAGCTTCTCTGTATCATTTCTATAAATACTTTCGTGGTAATTGTTCTAACAAACTTTCCTCTTTTGGGGTTTCAGTTATGTAGCTTCTCTGTATTTTTCTATAAATACTTTCGT
>OZ038485.1:47793757-47796257 GCA_964036315.1 Acanthosepion esculentum
TTTGACTTTCGTAAAATTAAATACACTCATCAGGAGACTTATTTGCGAAAAAAAAACGAATAAAAGCACTTTTAATCTTTTTTAATTAAAATTTTTTTATCAGTCTGTATGTGTATTGTAATGATATGCTGAACCATATTCAATGACCTAAGATAAGCCAAGGATGTTATATATTTCTTTAATTAAAAAGAAGACAGCCCAAATAGACAAATCTCTTCTCTTGTCAGAAATATTTTGGGCTTTTTCTAGTGAGATCGTGCACCAGGTTTTTTCTTATTTGTTTCCGAATAGTATGGGTATCACAGCTCCCAGTACTCTAGGCATGACTGCTTTTGCTTCCATAACAAATAGTCGGTTTTTACAGGTCCTAATTGCTAGCCCGAGGACCAACAGGTTTTGAATTGAGAATTGTCGTTTTCCTAGACAGGTTAGCAACTACGGCTAAAAGAGAATATTCCATCCTACTATTTAGTCCATAGCTGGAAGGAAAATATGAAATTTAGCGACTCCAAATGATAAATCGGACAACCAGGTTAGAATTGCATTCATTGACGCGCAAATAATCTTTGGATAATTATGAATCAATCTTTTCTTCTAACACGCACGCACACACACACACACACACACACACACACAGACTCTCACACACGCTCACACACTCACACACACACACATATATATATATATATATATATATATATATATATATGTGTGTGTGTGTGTGTGTATGTATGTATGTATTATAATTTTCACATACAGTTAAATCAACTTGCTCACTACATTGATGCATTCTTGTTTCGATGGTGAGAACCAATAATGCTTTTGTATTTTTGGCTCTCACCAATCGAGATGCAGCATTATATATATATAAGTTGTATGTGTGTTTGTTATATCAAAACTCAACTGATCATAAAACAGACATTTTGTTAATATTGTTAGTGGACTAAATTCATCTGCATGTAGGCACAAAGGTCAACAATAACGGAGCAGTACTACACAAGAAAAAAGATTAGATATTCTTAGAGATGGAGAGCAGAACAAAATCAATCGACTCTGTGGATTAAATAAAGTGTTCATCTGAAATTCCTTGAAGGTTACCTGAATCGACCCGCAGAAGGTCGAAGAGCATAACAACCGAGACGTTGCGACATTTACAACAAAACTATATACATTGGTCCTAATGTAATGGTAATTACTTATCGTAGAAATCCAGACAGAAAAAAATAGAGATAATAATAAATACAGGTAACGAAAAAGAAAAAAACAGGTAAATAAAAAGATGTTATCTTTGTTTAAATACCTTATCTTTATGTTCTTCTTTTGTATTGATTTTATTTGCTCAGTTGGACTTACCTGAAATGAAATGGAAAAAAAGATAATTATTAATTAAAGTGTTTCATGGTGTTTTACAATTGTGCTGGCTAGATGGAACTGTAACTTCTATGCTAACAGTTTCTTTTCTCGCTTGTGGAACTCCCTCCCGGCTCCGTGCTTTTCAGCCAACTTTAATCTGCAAAAGTTTAAATGTAATGTCAATTGCTACCTAGTGTCCTCCTGATTACTCTTCTTTTGTTCTCGTATCTGTTTCTAACTCTTACACACCTCGTAACCCCCTATATGTTCAGTGGCTTTACTGCCTTGCGTGGGGCGAACTCGAAATAAAAAAATACCCTCTACCGCATCTTTTATACAGGGTGGCAATAAAGTCACTATATAGTTGCTTATAATAAAAAAAGTAAAACATTGAATCAGGTGGCTTGCATTTCGAACAGCATCGGTAATTAATTTGCTATTGTTTACCATAGCATTTTATTGCTATTAACCAGATTTAACCAGAACGATTTGAATAAACACTTTCGGGACTTTGGATTAATTGCTTTGTCTAAGTAACTGTATAGTGATGTTATTGCCAACTTGTACATATATATACATATTCATATATATATATATATATATATATATATATATGAATATGTATATATATATAGGGTGGCAATAAAATCACTATACACTTACTTATAATGAAAACGCAAAGCATTGAAGCAGGTGGCTTGCAGTTCGAATAGCATCGGTAATTAATTTACAATTGTTTACTATTGCATTTTATTGTTATTAACTAGAATTAACCAGAACGATTTTAATAATAAATTTCTGAACTGTTGATTTAATTGTTATTGTAAGTAACTGTATAGTGACTTTATTGCTACGAATTAAAAGCAGCCATTTTGAATTACTGAAACTAGTCTAACGATATCCAACGAAAATCAAATTCTACAGATTTTGTGTGTGTGTGTGTGTGCGCGCGCGAGTGTGTGTGAGTGTGTGCGAGTGTACGTGAGTGTGTGTGTATATGCGAGTGAGTGTATATGTGTGTATGAGTGTATGTGAGAGTGTGTGTTTGTGCGTTTGTGTGTGTGTATGAGTGTGTGTGTGTGTGTGCGAGTGTACGTGAGTGTGTGTGTATATGCGAGTGAGTGTATATGTGTGTATGAGTGTATGT
>OZ038485.1:47801257-47843757 GCA_964036315.1 Acanthosepion esculentum
CGACTGTATCACCTGTAGTTGAATTCGCCTCCTTAAAAGGAACCAACGTTCAGGTAAATCGTTGCAAATTCCGATATAAAAACCAACAAATATCTACCGTTTTCTAATCAAGTGTAAACCGGATATATGTTTATCATTTTTTATTCTAATGTCACCAGGACTTATGTCTACCCATTTGACCTCACTGTAAGACGGACTCATTACTGCTTCTTTGAATTTAGTGTAAATCTGATGTGTATCTACTTTTTATGACTAGTATAAAACGTCCCCATGTCTGCCTTCAGGTATAAAACGGATATATGTTTACCTTCTTGACTCCGGTATAAAAATGGATCTACGTTTACCTTCTTGACTGTTATATACCGTACCTATGAACACTACTGGGTATCTCTTAATCCTCATAAACACGTCGGGCGCTATTGTAAGCGGGAGTAATATGTTGTCTAAGTAGTTCACCATTAGCAATGGTTTACCTACTTCACACCGCTGGCGAGTATTGTAATGTTATAAAGATTACCATTTTATTTCCAACCGCCATTTTGGTTATTCCTCATTCAGTAACCATTTCTAGGTTACACTATTGACTATGCTATAAAATGGACCTATGTTTACCTTCTTGACTTTGGTATAAAATGCAACTATGTATACCTTCTTGACCCTGCCATAAGCAGGACTTATGTCTACCTACTTGACTCTAGTATAAAACTGACCAATGTCTATCTTCTTAATTTTTGTATAAAACGACCCTATATCTAACTTCTTGACTCTGGTATGAAATAGACCTATGTCTACCTGTCTACTAATACATTGTAACTGTTATGGGGCAGACCCCTTTTTCACAAGATGGACTCGTCCAAAGTATACTTATACTGACAGAGAGAATACCTGTGTGTTGAGATACGTTGAGTCAGGGTGAGAGATATGGAGACAGTACGCAAGGTGTTCACAGGGAGTTATACGAGAGTCCAGAGAGAGAGAGAGATAATTACGGCTTCACTTACAGAGACTTGGACATATACTTTCTACTAAACAGCATTCCTGGACTACTAATCTTCACTTCAAGTCTGTATTCTTACGTTTAATACACTTATTTTTCTATCTCAATTACTGGCGTTGTTTTTCTATTTGTGCAGGATTCCATTCCCGGAATCCACAACAGTAACGTTGTCCTATAAGACATATAATGCTGTTAAAAAACTTTTGATTTGTCTTTAAGCTGACCTCCCTAACTATCATTTTTTCTGAAATCAGTATTACCCTTAATTTTCAAAATAAATCAGAAAACTTCATTTTCGGTAATATTTTACGATATACTAGTTTCTCAAATATATATATATATATATATATATATATATATATATATATATATATATATATATATATATATATATATAAGCCTTACATGCGAAAAGATCCTATTGGTCACTTTTCTGTTTATAAGTACGTGCGAATAACAAACAAAAACAAACTGTTTATTTAAAACCAAAACAAAATTGAAAAAACAAATCCTGCAGATGTATATATACATTTTATGAGAAGGTCAGTAAAAGTATAAATCTTTTTATATTTGTTTAATCCACCCCGAATGTTTAATATCTGGCTTAACCCACATTTTTCTTTATTTTGTATCAATCCGCCTGCTTCTTTTAGCATGATTGAAAAAAAAATCCTGCCTCTGCTTTCACACACACACACGCGCACATAAAGAATGTGAGAGTATGTATTTCCGCGTATAAGGCAACCATTAAATCTCAAAAAATAAGGGGTCGTCTAATAGATCAGCTACAAAAAGCTAACCTTAAACCCTATGGTGTATCATCACTGGTAAGTACGCTCGTGTACTTCCGCCATTGTTACTTTTATTACATTAGAGCTATGAGTGCGTTTACTCCAATCATTTTTATCATAGTAGTGTTAAAGACATTTAGGATAACAAAAAATCTATATTTCGAATTAGCTTTCATTATCATTGTGGAGTTAAATAATAACAACATTTATATTTTAGAGTATAACATGCAAACTCTCTTTTTAAGTAACATACATTACACGTGACTTTTTGCGGTGTTTAGTAACAAAACATTTAAAATGCCATAAAATCTTTATTCCTCATTACAGAATAAAAAAATACGATACCAACATGCAAAATTAAAACTCTTTAAATTTACTATGATCATCACTGTCTGATGCAAAGAGCTCATCATAAACATCGTCATTTATAGTTTCGTCAAATCGGTCCTAGTCGGTCGTCTTATACTGCGGATATCAGATAAAATCACGAATATTTACCTAGATTTTGTGTCTCGTCTTATACGTGGAAATGTAGGTAAATATTTTCTTTTAGATTCTATTTTTTTTTTATTCAAATCTACTTTATTTTCCCTGAGTCCATATTTATCAGAATGTTATGTTTTTGCTTTGTTTTGTTTGTTTTTAGTTTTTGATCGAATACTTATTTTCGTTTCGTTATGCTGTAGTTGTTCCGTCAGTTTTTTCACGTGTTAATATTTATTTAACAAAGCCAAAAAGATGTCACTGGATCGAAAATATTTCTAGTGCTGAAATGTGTTTTATGAGACTTTACTTCATATTAATTCTTCTGAAATAGAATGCTGACATTAACTGTTTTTCCAAAACTGTTGACCAGAGAGAACAGGTATAGAACAAACACACACAAAAAATAACACTTGCATATTCTCTCTTTCTCTCTATCTCTCTTTTGCTCACTTTCAATCATTAATAAACATTAGCTCTCATCGTTTATTAGAATCCTTCTCACCCTCTCTCTTTCACTCTAAGAGTCACTATCTCATTCTATAGCGCGCAAGCTCTTGCTTTCATTACTTAACACTCACTTCCACCCCTACTATCCACGGTATACACACAGGTTTTCTCTCTCTCTCTCTCTCTCTCTCTCTCTCTCTCTCTCTCAAGAACTAGCTGTGTCTCTTTCACCATATTTTTCCTCTGACTTATTAAAACATCTTCTCACTCTTACTCCCAATAAGTCATACCCTAACCTAGGCAGACACACTCTCACAAGCTTACTCATTGTTTATCTCATTCACTCTCTATCTCACACTTTATGACTCTTTATCTCTCTCACTCTCTCTTTCTTTATCTCTCTCTCTAACTTGGTTGTCCTCTATCTCTTCCCCTAACACTTGCTCTCTCATACTCTTACTCTCCACGCACTTTCTCATTCTTACTCTGACTACGTCACTTAGTCATACTCTAACATACAGGCACACACTCACTGTCTCACACACTTTTTATCTCTCTCACTGTATCTGACTCTCAATATCTATTTCTCTCTCTCTATATATATATATATATGCATGTATATATATATATATATATATATATATATATATATATATATATATATATATATATATATGTATATATATTCCCCTATTTCTATCACTTTTTCTCACACTTTCTATATCTCTCATACCCGCATTCGCGTTTTGCTTGCAAAAATCATTTCTCACTCTTACTATCAATAAGTCACGCACACACGCACACACACACACACACACACACACACACACACACACACGCACGCACGCACACACACACACACACACACACATACACACACCTCGGAAAATTCTTCAGTGCTTTAATGAATGCTGTAGTTAAGCATCTCGCCTCCTACGATTTGCTCTATGACAAACAATATGGTTTCCACATTGTCCGGTCTACTGCTGATGTGCTTACTGCCATACTGAATATATATGTCAAGCTTTTGATAATAACGACGAAGCTCGAGCTGTTGCTCTAGATATATCGAAAGCGTTTGACAGGGTTTGGCATGCTGGCCTTTTACGGAAGCTTCAGGGATATGGTATTAAAGGACGATTATTTGATTTAATCTAATCATTCCTGTCTAACCGTGAAATGAAAGTTGTCCTGAACGGATTATCCTTCCATACGAATGCTGATGTTTCTCAAGGCTCTAACCTTGGTCCTACACTGTTTCTGATCTTCATCAATGATCTTAATGACGTCATCAGTTCTCAAGTCTGCATCTACGCAGACGACACTACCATTTACTCCTATCTGAATAGTACATCCGGTATTGATGACAACGTTAACCTGGCTGTTGGTCTCGAAAACGACCTCCAAATTGTGGTTGAGTGGGGCAGGAAATGGCTTGTGAATTTTAAAGCATCCAAAACGAAACTGCTGTCATTTACTCACCATAGAGAGACTTCCTTGCCTCCTATCAGCATAGTTGATGCTCATCTTCACGAGAGCGTCTCACTGCGCCTTGTTGGTCTCACGTTTTCTACTGACCTGAGGTGGAACAACTACATTGAATCAATAGCTGTGTCTACCGCAAGAAAAGTTGGTTTTCTGTGTCGCACCAGAAGGTTTTTCTCGTCTCAGTCCATACTTCACATCTACAAATCTATCATTCGTCCATGCATGGAATGCTGTTGCCATATATGATCTAGTGCCTTCGCTGTTCATCTCGAGGTTCTCGACAAAATCCAAAGACGTATATACAACGTGATTGGTTCTGACGGGGTCTTGACCCCAGTCACTTTCTCACCGACGTAATGTGACTTTCCTCTGTCTTTTTCTATAAATATTTTCATGTTATCTTCTCTGACGAGCTATTTTCACTGGTCCCTGACTGCATGAATTTAAGTTTGCTACTAGGTTGGCATCTCGGTCTCACACTTTTACTGTCAAGACAGTTAAATGTAACCGCCTCTTCTACTCCAACAGCTTCTTCTCTCGCACTTCCCGGGAGTGGAACTCTCTCTCTCTCTCTCTCTCTCTCTCTCTCTCTCTCTCTCTTACTTGCTTCCCTGATAACTATAATCTTCAAAAATTTAAATGTAAAGTCAATCGACATCTTCTGTCGCCTTGATCCCCGTACTTCTTTTTATCCTTTTCCTAACACCCCACCCTTATACCGAGTCTGTTCCGTTATTTACACTCTCTGTAGCCCCTTGCGTACTAGTAACACTCCTGCTTTGCTTGGTGTGAACTGCTTAAAAATAGAAAGAGGGAGAGAAAGAAAGACAGAATAGAGAGAGAGAATTGTAAACAGAATTATTCACCCCACTGAATATTTGCATATTTTCTAAGGAAATGCGAATATTTGCAAGTACTTATTGAATTTACCATAAATAGCTGATTCCCTATTTAGTTTTGAATAATTCATGAAAGTTCATCAGTAACGTAGTTCTACAGAAGGATGATGAGAATACTATGAACGGAACACATGAGCAACGACGAACATTTTTAAGAAAACGGAAACGAAGAGGACACTAGCATCAGAAAGCTGAAATGCCTAGAGCACATAATGAGGAACGTGGGCATGGAAATTTTGACACACACAAAACTTATTGAAGGCAAGAGGAACCGTGCGCATAGCTTACCTAAGAAATGTTATGTAAATGGTTGAGAGGACACAGATTAGGAGATATAGTGAAAAGGCAAAACTTACTAAAAGCTACAAAGGACGGGAAATTGTGGAGAGCCATGATCGTCCACGACCTGAAGGGACACGACGAGAAGAAGCAAAAGAAGAAGAAATGTGTAATAAATGAATCCTTCCGCGGGGAAGATTATTTAATATTTTCCCTACCAAAATATATGCCATGCCAAATGGCACGGTAGTGGACAAAAGAAATAATTTAAACTTTGCCGGTACTTGTATTTTGGCGCACAACTTCTTGGCATAAAAGAAGAGACGAATGAATTCTAGGTAGAAGAAAACATTAGGAAAGAACGAAGACGAAGACGAAAGGAAAACAACCAGAAAAAGAGAAAACTGATACAGGCATTTTATTTTGTTGTTGCAGCTAAATAAGAATTGAAAGATTGAAACTGCAATCGTAAAGAAAAGAAAACAAGGAAAACTCTAAAGCCTTTTTTCTGCTATGGATTATCTGCAAAATAAAATCCGCTTTTAAAGACATGAGGATTTTACATGCAAACTTTACAAACTATGGCCTTTATTCCAAATTTTTTTCCATGTGACTGACACGCCAAAACTACAAAAAAAATAGTTTGCATGATAAAAGTTTATGTGGATCGAACGGTCGACCGAGTACAACTGATCACGAGAAAGAGAAAATACATGCATACATATATATATATGCCTGTGTGTGTGTGTGTATATATATGTATATATAAGAATGTCGATATCCAAAGATAACATTATATTTCCTCAACAATACATATAGATAAGAAAATAGAATTTTTTTTCTATCTTTTATTGTATATTTCAAAGAGTAGTTTTCTCTGTGTAGATGAAAGACAATTGGAAAAGCGAATGATAGCAGAAGAGGTTTTCGGTACAAATTAGTATAACTCATATATTTTTTTCTTCATTTCTTCTCTGTTTCTTCTGAGGGCTTTTTTCGCATACTACAGCTGTGTAGACGATGTCGGGCTAAAATAAAGAGCAGCGAGTAATAATGGATAAAAGTTATCTTATCATTTCTATCTAATGCGCTTAGTTTAGTCTTACACGGGGCCAAAGAGGACAAAAGAGAAAGGCCAGGAAGACTGAATTAGGAACTACCGGTTTTTAAATCCGGTTTTTGCTTTGTTTAAATTGGATTATTTTTTAACGTTCTCAAACGAGAAGCGCTGGAGTCACTAGAAAAAAAAAAGCTCAAGAGGCTAGTATGATGTGCAGGTAGCGTCAGGGTTATCGGACCGTAAAATGGGAATTCGCGATCAGGGTTCTAGTTCTGGCTTTGTTTGTTGCTTTCACGTCATACGCTCTTGTAAAAGGCATGGTTCCGTCTATTTTCCCCATCCAACCAGCTACGGGTTAAATCGCAAAGTAGACTGTGCATTATAGCCTTGGTTAGCAGCTAGTGTAGGAAACGGACAGCTATACATTCAAAACCGTTGAGAAAGTACAGATATTTGTTATACTCACAATGTTTCAGTCATTGTACCCTGCCGCCTTCTTCAGGTGTCAGCCTTGATATTCAAATTTTTAGCAGTCTCTTTCTAATGGTTTGGAGTCGTTTCCTTGGATTATCTAAACTCCCTAAAACCTCCTCGTTTCTAAAATTACGAGGAGTTGCTCTAAGTCTTCCGGTTCAAATAAGAAAAAAATTCCGACATTTTGTCACGTGGTCAGAGTTAAGGAGATTAGATTAACCAAGATTTTGAATTATTATTATTATTATTATTTTATTTTCTTTCCGGGTCTCGACCAGAGACCTAAGGTCAGAAATACCATCATGAGCAATTTTGAAAAAAAAATCATACATTTTACATAGATAAAGTCCTTCGTAAGGTGTGATTCTTCTTCTTCTTCTTCTTCTTCTTCTTCTTCTTCTTCTTCTTCTTCTTCTTCTTCTTCTTCTTCTTCTCATTATTATTATTATTATTATTATTATTGTTGTTGTTTTATTGTTGTTGTTGCTGTTATTGAATGATCTGACTGGGTGTCGGAATCCCAAACTATTTTGCGATTTTTATTTACACTCGGAGAATTTTCCTCATTGTTGCTGGTATTATCTGAACGTTTCAGACGTTGTACCTTCCAGACTTCATCAGTAATCGTGAATGAATTATGAACGGAACCCTTTATTTAATCAACGAGGATACATTGTTCTCGTTTCCGCTGACCATGTCCAAGAATATCTCGCCTTGTTTGTATTTACAATTACTCAGTTATTACTCTCCCTATTTCCACTGAATCCGAGCCTGCACTACTCTGCCATGATATTGAAGCCACAGTTACTAACTAAGCAAAGTAACGAACAATTGCTTTAATCTACTAGGCTACTGCGGTCAGCTCGGGTTCCCGTAGAGCTGAACATTAAACGACACACAGATATGAGCCAGTTTTTGCCTAAACAGGTAAATGATGCAAACTTAATATTCATCTTTTATAGTTTCTTTTCTTTTTTTATTCCTTCAAACTTAAAATGGGTTTGTTCTCCTACCATCATTAGGCGGATTTTAAGTTACAGTGTGGAGTCCGTTTTGGGTCTGTTAGAGATTACCAGTGCGGATATATGTGGAAAGGCTGGTGATTTGTTTTTGTTTGGGGGGGGGGCCTAGGTTATCAGTCCTTGTCTTTCGTTATTATTTCTTTACTTATTTACATTATACACAGTCACTTTCACCGAATATAACTCCCCTGACGACCACAAAATACAAAGCAGTCACAACATTTTAGCCATTGTGCTTTCAAACCTTCTTCAGATGTCTGTCGACCCCTGTAACCGTCAAGGAATTTCAAAGGGATATCCCATCGTTTTTTTTAATACTACATAATTATTATTCACCCTGTTTCAACTTAATATTCCAACATTTTATAGAATCATTCTTCTTTTTTTCTTTTTTTCAACGTTAAAATAAGCTCGTTCTCCGATCATCATTAGGCGATGCTTAAATTCCTGTGTTGTATCTGTTTTGTTTTTTTTTGGGTTTTTTTGTTTCTTAGCAGTTACCAAGGGGGAAATTTGTGGACATGCTAAGAAGTTGTTTTTGTCTATGTTATCAGGCTTTGTCTTTTAGTATTTATTTACTAATGACAGGTCCACAATTTCTCTGAATAAAACTTTGCTGACGTACACAAAATATACAAAATTCCCACCTGAAGTCAAAACTGATATGGGTACACTAGTAGCAGCCACATTCAAACACAAAACCAGTCTGCCAATAAAAAGTTTAGTTTTTTGGTTTTTTTTTAATCATTTCACCCCAAGGAAGGACGGAATGCCGCTCATACGCAGGTCGTTACAGAGAGTAAAAGTGAGAGAAATGACTGGATATAGGGAGGATTGAGGAAAGAATAAAATATATTAAAAAAAGTTGTAGATTAGATTTAAACTTAATATGGTGTCTTTTTCATTCTTTCTTTTTTTAACATTAAGGTAGTGTCATTCTACGACCATCTATAAATTGCAGTTGTTGAGTTTCTTTTTGGTTTGTTAGGGATTTGCAGTAGAGAAATTTGCGGACAGGCTGGTAAGTTGTTTTTTTTTCCTGAATTATCTACCCTTGTCTTTTATCATTGTTTCTTTACTTATCTCCATAAGAGGCCGTCGACTTCACCGAATGCAACTCCGCTGACGACCATAAAATAGACAGAGGTTCCACCCGAAGCAAAACAGATATGCAGATTGTAAGTAAAAGCAACGAATGTTTTCAAGAATTTCTAAAGAATTCAGTGAAAGATCACAGAAATAGAATGTATTGCCTCTGAATATGTCTTTTAGTGTGTGTCAATATAAATTGCATTCACATGTTTTTCACGTTGGATATTCTGACCTTGGTTGAAAATTATCAGAACTATGCTTACAGGGTCTTGCATTAGCATGTTTGGGAATGGCGTGTCTGTTTACAAATGTAAGCAAGATATTTCTTCATTCAGTTATGTGCCATGCGTGGTACACGCTTAGGCGATCATGTAGCTTTCGATACATGACTGACGTGGCAGATTTTTTCCCGCGGTAGGTTTCCATTTCTTTCTGCGGTAGACCAGTTGCCACCCAAGGCTATAGTATCCGGTCTGTCCTGCTGTTTACCAATAGCCGGGTGGGAAGAAGAGAACCCATACATTTCCCAAGGCTAATAAACACGTAAATGAATGTAATGGATTCGACTGGAATTCAAACTCGGCTCTCCGATTCCTCAATCCATTACTCCACCGTTCTTCCTTATTTCTTCATTGTATCATGATATTTTTTTACTATTGTTCGTCCCATACAAGACACAAGAGCCACTCAAGGGAGAAAATTACTAAATGATACAAACTAATATTGCGTAAAAATACGGCTTCGTATTAATGGCAAAATTACCTAAACTGACAATTAAAAACATTGTATCTTCATTGTATCATGATATTTTTTTTACTATTGTTCGTCCCATACAAGACACAAGAGCCACTCAAGGGAGAAAATTACTAAATGATACAAACTAATATTGCGTAAAAATACGGCTTCGTAATAATGGCAAAATTACCTAAACTGACAATTAAAAACAAAATTAACGCTATCTTATCTTTTATAGTCGAAACAAAAGCAACTATTTTGAAATTACTTAAACCTGTCTAATGCTATCAAAGGAAAAATAAATACTACGGTTTATGTCTGTGTGCGCCTGTGTGTATTTTGCGTGTATGCGCGAGAGAGAGGAAGAAAATTAAACTGACCAGACAATTCGACATGTGGCAAGATGTAGGTAAACTTTATTAAGAAACTAGCAGCATGGCCTGGCGTTGCCGGTGCTTGATTCAAAAATCGTACGACTCATACAGCATTCGCTATCACTTGACTTAAAATATTTTTGCCCTTCCTTGCCTTTAAAGGAGTGCCCTTTGCCGTGCTGATGTTGCTACATGCCTTATTCTTGCCTATCTCACACTGCGAATTTTTTCTAAGCTCTATACTAAACATTAAATCTGTTACGAAAAAAGTACTAAACAAAATGAACACAAAACGATCAGCTTTAAAAAAGGACTCGTAACTGGAAAAACCGAATGAAAAAAGAATGTTAACAACAAATACTTTTTTACACCCAACCCAGTTCTGCGGAATCAGAATCAACGTTGTTTTTAAGCAAGCGAATGAGCCAATTGGAGTAAAGTGCCATGCAGATTTAAATTTTTCCCACTTGTGACGAATGCAGCTATCGATTTTTTTTTAATGCTAGCATGCTAGTTAACAATCGTGTCAGTCAGCTGTTGGCTCTCACGCTGGCCAATAGAATCTTCCTGCTTATTCGTGGCAGCTAGCTATAGGCTCTCACTCTGGCCAGTAGAAAATGGCCGCAAACTATATGAAAACTGCCGTAGAAGCATGAAAAAATCGATTATTTCCACCATCGATGGGAGTTGGGAAATGCAAAGTCGGTCTTGGCCTTACTTCCTAACTTGGAGCATGTGCATGTAAATTTTAGTGCAAATCCGTCGAAAATTGCGGCCGTGCATTCGTTACACACACACACACACACACACACATCCTGCCTTTTATAGATAGAGATACTGTAAATTGTTTTGTAAATCTAAATGCATTCATTTAACAGTGTAGGGGAGCAAGGAGCAACCAGCTCGCCCAGTTCGTATTATTATTTAATCAATTTAGCTTAATAGGCACAAGACTACATGCATGGGGCAACTCTTGGATTGTGATATCAATAATATGAGATTTGCATAACGATAGGCACTCCAACAATTCTATATCTGTTCTATAGCGTACCTATGAACACTAATGGGTATGTCCCAATCCTCATAAATACATTGAACTCTATTGTAAGTGGGGTAATATGTTGTCTATGTAGTCCACCACTAGCAGTGGTTTACCTAATTCACGGCGCTGACGAGTATTGTATTTTGTTCATGTTATAAAGATTACTATTTCATTTCCAACCTCCATTTTGGTTATTCCCCGTTCAGTAACCCTTTCTAGGTTACAACATAGAGTAAGCGGAAAGAGAAGAAGGAGAGCATGATCAGAAGAAGGAGGAGGAGTATGGGAAGAACAAGAAAGAGGAGGAGCAGTAAAGAAAGAAGAAGGAGGAGGAAGACTGTTATATAGCGTACCTATGAACACTACTGGGTATGTCTCAATCCTCATAAATACGTTGGACACTAAGTGGAGGTTAATACGCTGTCTAAGTGGTCCACCACTAGCAGTGGTTTACCTACTTCACGCCGCAAGCCAGTAATGTATTTTGTTGATGTTATAAAGATTAACATTTCATTTCCAACATCCGTTTTGGTTATTTCTCATTCAGTAACCCTTTCTAGGTTACAACAATATCTATCAATCGATAGTAACTGAATAAAAGTTAAATAAAATGACATTGTACTTTATTTCTTAAGGAATATGATTGATAAAAAACGGGAATTATTTATAATCAAACCTAATATAAACTTAGAAAATACTTTACAATACTATTGACCATCAAATAAACGACCCAAGAGTCACTCAAGGTAGAATGAGGTTATTATAAGGGAGACAGAAAGGGTGCATATAATAAAGATTTGTAGGATAGAATATGGTTGAACTTAGACTTGGAGAAGTTTATTGAAGAGGTTTGGCAATCTGTTCCACAGAGTAACAGTTACGGGGGGGGAGGTTCTTAAGCGGAACTTCCTCTTTACCAAAGAAATACGAACAGAATGGAGTTGAGCTGACGCCGTTTAAGGGTCAAAACTGTGTGTGCTCTATTAGCACGAAAATAGATGGTGGAAATAGGTCTTAGTCAATGGTAGGACACAATATTTAACGAAGAAGAGAGTGAACGAATAATCACGTATCCAAACCACTTCTCAACCTGCTTAGACAGTGCTAACGGGAACGAGCTGTTACCCCTTTTGTCAGCCGTTCCAGGATCCAGACTTAATAAACCAGATTTAATTGTATGACGTAGTCGGGATAAAATTCTGGTGTGTAATAAACAAGGGTTTATTTTCGTCGACCCTCCGGACAGGCCAACCGGCCGCTGACAGCCGACGCTCACATACCGTTCATTAGTACCATCCGTGTTGATCACCATCTACTGCCACTCAAATCTGGTGAGGAAATAGCAATAAAAATAAAATAAATGAGTTTTAAATTAGAAATAGCAACGTCTGTTTATGGGAAGATTTCTTTTGCAATTAATTTGACGACGTGTCATGGGCGCACATCGTCTACAGTAGGAAAGTTGTAGTCAATCTCTTATTTGCTTCTGCGTGGAGAAATAGTCTTGACACTTCGAACTGGACAATAATTGTGGAGTGTGTATCCAGGCCTTGTTTATATATTTCATGTTACCTTGTGGTCTTGAGTTCAATCCCTGGGAATGAAAACCACGTTCAGTGAAACTAGCAGAACGATCCACACAGAGATTTGACTAGTATAACTTATCTAAGTAATTAGCATAAGTAATTAATATAAAGAATTAGTATAAGTTATACTAAAGAATTAGTATAAGTTATCTAAGTAATTAGTATAAATAATTAGTATAAGTAATTATACATATACATACATATATATATATATATAATTATATATATAAGTAAAAGTTATCTAAGTAATTAGTATAAGTAATTAGTATAAGTAATTAGTATAAGTTATCTAAGTAATTAGTATAAGTAATTAGTAAAAGTAATTATATATATATACATATATATATATATATATATATATATACATATATAATTATATATATATAAGTAAAAGTTATCTAAGTAATTAGTATAAGTAATTAGTATAAGCAATTAGTATAAGTTATCTAAGTAATTGTTTAGTATAAGTTATCTCCCGTAACTAAGAAAACCAAAAGAGTATAATGAATTTCTGGGAATTTGAAGAAAAGTGTTCTGCTAGAAATTCTCAGAAGGTTTCAGGATCTGATAGGTGCATGCAGGAGGATACAACGAATGAAATTGTCACAATTACAATCCGGATATGAGGACAACAGGAATAATGTCATGGTCGATTAATTTGTCAATATAATGAAATACATATTATTATGTAGCTGCTACTAAGTATTTGGCAATTCCTTTTACATATACGATTTACAAATTCTCGCTTGACGAGGAAGCGAAACCAGACACCTTAATTCAACTTAATTTCAAAAATTATATTAAGGGTCTCGGCTCTCGCTTTTGAAACATGAGAACTCTTATGTAGCGGAGGAATCATATTTTAAAAGAAAAATATTATAATATAAGCTCTACTTCTGTATAGAGCACTGTCTTTTTTAAAAATAAAAGCAAAAATACTAAGGAACTCCCGATTATTTACCTAACGTGTTCTTTCCTATTTTTCTGCATACCTGCACATATATGTATATACATTATATATATATATATATATATATATATATATATATATATATATATATATATATATATATATATATATATATATATATATATATATATATACAGGGGTTGAACAAAATAATTGGAACAGGTGCAAATTTTACTCCTATATTTCAAAGACCTACTATATTAAGAACTTTAACTAAAACTTCGTACTTACAGGTTATATCGATTGTAAATACGTTTCTTTATCTAATTTACTGTCTTTGTCTTATTTATTTCTAGAATTTAGAAAAATTTAAGCTAAATGCGAGAACTCTCCGAGTTCGAAAAAGGACAAATTGTTGGAACACGCATAGCAGGAGCCTCGATTCCTAAGGTTACTGAACTGTTTGGTTTTTCAAGAGCTACCATATCAAGAACTATGACGCAATTCTGGAAACAGGGCAAAACCTCGAGTAACCGAAGCAATTCGGGCCGGACTTGCAAACTTACTGACAGGGACCGACGTTCATTGAAACGCAATGTGGCAAAAAATCATCGGACTACTGCGGCCAAAGTGACTGCTGAGTTGAATAAACATCTGAATAGTCCAGTTTCTAGTTAAACTGTTCATTGTGAGCTCCATAAGGCTGAATATCATGGAAGAGCCGCCATGAGGAAACCTCTATTCTCCACTCGCAACATTCAGAAGAGGTTGAAGTTGTTCAGAGATCACAATGCCTGGTCTGCAGACCAATGGAAGCATATCATATTATTAGACGAGTCCAGTTTTTCTCTTTTCCCAACTTCAGGACGAGATTATGTGTGGAGGCAGCCCAAATAAGTTTACAACCCTGACTGCCTTCTTCCAACAGTGAAGCATGGAGGTGGATCATTGATAGTTTGGGCAGCCATATCATGGAAATGTCTCGGTCCAATAGTTGCCCTGCATGGTAGAATCAACAGCAAAGATCACCTGAACATTTTGGGAGATCATGTTCATCCAATGGCCCAGACTTTAGCCCTGATGGTGACTGCATCTTCCAAGACGATAATGCTCAAATACATACCGCTCGAGTGGTTAAGAATTGGTATGAAGAGCATAAAAGTGAGCTAGAACACACGGAGTGGCCTCCCCAATCTCCAGATAGCAATATTATTGAATATTTGTGGTGCATTTTGGAGCGACCATTTAGGAGCCGCTATCCTTCACCGCCATGTCTTAAAGAGCTTGAGCAGGTATTAATGGAAGAATGGCTGAAAGTTCCTTTTGATTAAGTCAGGAAGCTGTATGATTCCATTCCTAGACGTATTAAAGCTGTATGTGAGGCTAAAGGAGGACCAACTCAATATTAAATAAATTTTCTTTGAATTTAACAAGTGTTTCAATTATATTGTCCAACCCCTATATATATATATATATATATATATATATATATATATATATATATATATATATATATGTATATATACATATATATATATACATATATATATAAGGCAAGTTATCTGTAAAGCGTCAAAGAACAAACTTAACAATGTCAATATGTTATATGTATATGTATATATGCATATGTATATATATGTATATGTATATATATATATATATATATATATGTATATATATATGTACATATGTATATATATATATGTATATATATATGTATATATGTATATATATATATATATATATATATATATATATATATATATATATATATATATATATATATATATATATATATATATATAAGGCAAGTTATCTGTAAAGCGTCAAAGAACAAACTTAACAATGTCAAACTTGCCAAAGAAGAAAACATAAAAAAGAAAAAATGAGACAACGACAGACACGTACCAAACAGAATTGATTGATTTCTTTTTTACGGACTGTCAGCCATTTGTGGGTTATTTAAAGTACAAACATACGTTGGATTGTAAGAATAATTGTTTTTTTGTTCTTTTCGAATGTACCGTCCGTTTAAAAAAAAACGGTGAAATTTTGTAAATTGTATTTGTAAAATGAATTGCCAACTATTTAGAAGCAGCTACGTAATAAGATAAACAATTTTTTGAGCATAATACTGATTTGTTCCAGATACAAGTTCTACTATTGAACCCATAGCTTGGGTGGAGAATATAGATTTGGAGACATAGATTTGTACCTTCCCTAACGGGATTTGCGTGGAATTGAATATCACGAGCTTGACTAGAATTCAAACTCGTCTTTCCGATTTCGCATTAAAACAACCACACATCCCCTCTCTCCACAAAGATCTAAAGTGCGCAATGTCTCTAGAAATTAACCTCTGACACCGCTGTAACAATAGCAGACCCCAAACGCTTTTGAACTCTATCAAGTCTGGAAAGTGGGATCTTGTCAGCAGTACTCCGTTATTGGTTTGATTTGGCTCTTATAAAAATACAACACTGAAGGAGGAATCAGGTACTTTCTGTAGCGTTATTAGGAACCGACCATTTTTTTTCCGGCATCTTACGCAACGGATCGTATAAACGAGTTCTACTTGAGATCTTGCGTGAACTTGAGTCCCGATTGATATTCAATTCGTTTTTTACGTTTTATCAACCCTTTGCAGATTATTTGAAGACAGAAAATAATTTTAGATTGTAATAATTTCTTTTAGAGAATAATGAATTAGTGATACAATACTTATTAATTAACCCATAGTTGGGAGTTGAAGAAGAAATGGATTCATACCTTTTCCAACGGCATTTGCGCAAAAGTGAATATAACGAACCCGAGTGGTGTTGGAAAAAGGCTCTCCGATTAACAATCCCGAAACAATTATCCATTACACCACCCGCACATCCGGGTTTTACAGCCCTGGTATTCCCAGGCGGTCACTCATAAAGTTACTGACTAGGTTCAATGTTGCTTAACTTCGGTGATCTTACGGCGACCGGTAAGCCAATAGGCGTACAAATCAAGGATCTTTCCTGAGAGAACTATTCATCATGAAAGGTGAACACCCATGATCTGCTTGATGATGATGATGATGATGATATTAGAGAAATAAGACAGAAAGTTGTGGAGAGCTGTGATCGCCCACATGATACATAAAAGAAATAGACAATTTTCTGACATCCATACAGTACATTATATGACATACGTTAGCACTAACGTATACGTGGTCCTATGGACAACTCGGCGTGGTGTAATGGTTAGTATGCTTGTCTTGGTAGATCAGTTACTACTGAAAAGGGATTTCGGTCCTCACTGGGTGCCCCATACTTTTGGCGTTGTGCCACATCTACGCTACGCTTGGAAAATCGCTACATATACGTGGTCCTTTATCACAAGTAATTTACGATCTCGTTTCGTCATTTCAACTGCCTACCGTTCTATCTTCCCTTTAAAGCGTTATATTTTATATATGTACAGGTGGAGTTGCAACTACTTCCAGATCAATATCAATCATTTTACTTGCTCTCTCTCTCTCTCTCTCTCTCTCTCTCTCTCTCTCTCACTCAAACACACACACACACATTGGTCACACGCTCTTCATGCAAGGCTTTCCCTAACCTTTCGTACCTTTCTTATGCTTGTTAATCAACTTTTAATCAGGCTGACATCGACTCATCTTGGCTTCCATGATTTCTAAAATGGCTATGTCCGAAAGCGTTGGATCCAATTAGAGACAGCGCCTAATTTTCAATATGACGCATAAAAATTAAGCAATGAGAGTAGAGAGAGGAAGAATTGGATTGTAGGTGTGCAGAATTTAAAAATGATACGCTGATATTTGACATTAGCAATTTTTATAAAGACATTAGAAGATTTATTCAATTTTTAGAAACTAGTTCATATATATATATATATATATATATATATATATACTTTTTCATATATCATATTCCACTATACGCACGCACACACACACACACACACATATATATATATATATATATATTAGGTTGGTGCAAAAATAATGTCGTTTTCTCACATGAAGTTGAACGTCAAAAAACAACATTATTTTTGCACCAACCTAATATATATATATATATATATATATCGTCAAGTTACAAAGAACGCAGTGTTGGTGGCAGTGGGGGGGGTCGTACGACCGCTATTCCACCACCACAACAGTGGGCCGGGGGAAGGGGTTTTTGTAGGAGAAAGTCCAAAACAAAATGGCACCCACAAGACAATAGTCTCTGACCACTGAACTTTTCGAGCCGACAAGTTTGCAATGTTGCATCACTCTGCCTTTTCTACAAGTACTTCCACGGTAATTGCTCTGAGGAGTTGCTTTCACTTGTCCCTAAGCCTCGTGAATTCAAGCGTCCTACGAGGCTGGCATCCCGTTCCCACCCCTTCACCGTTGAAACTGTTAGGTGTAGACGTCTTTTCTACTCCAATAGCTTCATGTCTCGCACATCTCGCCTATGGAACTCCCTTCCCTATTACTGTTTCCCTGACAAATACAATCTCCAACGGTTTAAGTGTAGCGTCAATCGTCATCTCCAGTTGCCTTGATCTATCCACTTCCTGACATCTTCCATTCCTATCTGCTCTCGCTCTATATCTCCCGTAACCTCCCCACCTCGATCGGCCCTCCGTCCTTCTCTTTCTCCACATCCCTTCCTTTACCACTCCTATCTGCTCTTCCTCCAACCCTTCTGTAACCCCTTGCGTGATAGTGGCCACCGGCCTTGCTCGGGGTGAAATGCTTAAAAAAAAAAAAATATATATATATATACGTATGATTTGCATTTTTATCTGTGGGTCCATCTAAAACAATTTGTTTATGAAGCATACATTAATAATGCAGAGAATCTTCATCGACGTTTTATGGGTGCCTGCGAAACCATTTGACACTGTGTGGGAGTATTTGTAAAGGTCCGCCAGTCAATGATCTGACGGGTGCATGCGTGTGTAGAAGCATGCAACAGACAGTTTGAACATTTGTTATGAGTTGCTGTGTTGAGGTTCAACGACGAGCTTTTGAACATATGTTTATATGGACATTATACCTTGTTTTGGTGTCAGGAACCTGTGCCAAAGTTTGTAAAACTATTTTTAATACACCCTATATATATATATATATATATATATATATATATATATATATATATATATATGTATATATAGATAGATAGATAGATAGATAGATAGATAATATTAGTTAATATATATATATATATATATATATAGATAGATAGATAGATAGATAATATTAGTTAATATATATATATATATATATATATAGATAGATAGATAATATTAGTTAATATATATATATATATAGATAGATAGATAGATAATATTAGTTAATATATATATATATATATATATAGATAGATAGATAGATAATATTAGTTAATATATATATATATATAGATAGATAGATAGATAGATAATATTAGTTAATATATATATATATATATATATATATATATATATATATATATATATATATATATATATATATATACAAGTATAGGATTGTTGTATACGGAATAAATTCCAATAAGCAACAATTACTATTCTTAAAAGAGTGCTCAATACACAGTAGAGCAAATATAATGCTTACTTCTGTATGTGTATATATGCATATGCTTGCTTCTGTACGTGTATATATTCGTATGCGTATATGTATGTGTGTGTATGTGTAGATGCGTGTATATGTATATATGTGTGTTTATGTTTGTCTGTAGGTAGGCTTTTCTGTGTTTCTGTCTGTAGTGAAGAATGTGTGTACACGGTACACATATATCTGTAGGTAGTTTTTATTTTCTTTCACCTATTGTGCAATAATGCGTATATAGATATATATGAAATATATATTTATATATATATTTTTGTGTGTTTGGAATTTTCGTTTTTATATATTAGATGGTGTTATTTTTATACGTATATATATGTTTTAATTTCTTCTTTCCCTATTATTTGTTTCTCTTCTGTTCTATTAGACCATTTTTATCTATGTATATTTGCCCGTATCAGTTATATAGTAATAAGTTGTTAAAATGCGTTTAATAACACTTTCAATCTTAAATATTTCTTGGTTGTTGTAACGGAGTGTCTATGTCAATGTATGTGGGTGTATGTACGTGTCTTTATCGGTGTCTGTGTGTATGGTAACTTAGATGCACCTTTCATTGTGTATGTATGTTGTGTTTTTTTTGTTTTTTTTTTTTGTAAAGGGTCGTGAAGATATTTCCAGTCTCGTCACTTTTTTGTGTGTGTATGTATCTAAATATGTCTGCGTCATTATGTATTATAATCTGATTGTGTATGTATTGTCTTTTGCAAGATGTCATCCTCCCCTGTCTATATTTAGAATTCAAATGTATTTATGCTGTCATGAAGTTCAGAGCAACAGTTGATATTAACGTTAACTAAATTTCAATAAAAGCAAAATAAATAGAATAACATATGTATTTTTTCTTTTTTCCTCAGTAATATTATAATTTTAAACTTAATAGAGATTACATTTGAATTTTAAAATGGGTAATATTTAATTTTAATTTCAAATTTTATCGTATAATTTAATACTTATTAGTTAGAATTAATTCTATTTTAGTCTAACCCCAACATTAAGGCATTAAATAATTATTATAACTTTAGTTCGTTGTCAATTTTTTTGAATTCTCATATACTTGTATTTTGATTGGTCATTCCAGCTTATGTAACAGCGTTTCCCCTTTCGAAGGCTGGTTAATTGATTTGAACCTTTTAAAACCCTCTATTCTACATTCAGCATCATCACTTGATAAGACACCAGAAGTGTTGAAACAAAATGGCTATTTTTGTAGTGATTTTATAACTTATTTATGTCATAATTTTGGAATAAATATATATATATATGTCGAATAATATTTAAAAATTAAAAGCGAATATGTTACTTATTTGAGTAGTTTAGCTATTCTTAGATCCTTTTTACTAATTTAAGTATATTTAATTATTATTTTTCCTTGCTTAGATTAGGTCATCGTATTATTTTAATTCATAGATTACAAACTAGTATGAAATCTCAAATAGATAGTACGACGAGACAAGTTTGCAATGAACGGTTTCGTAAATTAGTTTACTTTAGCTATTTAGGTTTTTAAAGTAGTTAAATATTTTTAATTATTATTTTTCCTTGCTTAGATTAGGCCATCGTTCTGTTTTAATTGATAGATTACAAAACTAGTAAGAAATTTAAAAATAAATAGTACAAGATAACTTTGTAATGGACGGTTTCATACGGTTTCATATAGGGTTAGACTTAAAGATTGTTATAGAATAGTAAGAATTATTGATGTTTTTTTTGCGGGGGGTAATGTAAGTGGTAGAGTTAAGTTATTGAATTAGTATTTAATGAAATGTAAAACATTGGATTGAACCTTGCAAGAACGAGTCCAGCTTACCTCGTTACAAATTCCAGGAAATAGCGCAAATCAAAACCGGATGTAGCAAAATACAAGACTATATAGGAGGGAAGGGGGGAAAGTCTTTATTTCATTCGCTGATGTTGACTGACGTATGTCAATAAGAACGGTCGGAATCCTAGCCATATTTTATTTATCTATTTTGCAATATCGAAGTGCGTAGCAAAACGCTATCAAGGAGGCGGCCTGAATCTTGTGGAATTAGGTCGGGGTTGCTGTTGGAGCCGATATGATGCAAAACCCGAAATCGGCAATGAAGACAGTGCATCACTGAAGACCTTCCTTGTTGCATCTGAAATGTATTACTCTTCTCTCTCTCTCTCTCTCTCTCTCTCTCTCTCTATATATATATATATATATATATATATATATATATATATATATATATATATATATATATATATATATATATAAGTTTCCAAGAGGAAATCCAGGTAGAACACAATATACTTTGTCCATTTCATAATGTGTGACGTCATTTGTTTACATTTGATACGCCATGAGCAGATATGAATGTACGTGGGAGAATCATGGGAGATTAAAATTTAAAGGCAGTAAAATCGACCTTGCTAACCGAACGCTCCTCTGTGGCCGAAACGGTTAAGTCACGTCAGGCTATATGACGATTCCGTATAGGATACAGGTTCGATTCCTGTCGGAGGACGAAAATTTTCTATGAAAATTTCTCAGATATTCAGGCCGGTAAATGTGGTTTAATACTGTTTATTATAAAACAGAGCATTTACTTAAATATTTGTATCTATAAAAAGAATGTATAAGCATAAAAATGTCTTAAAATATATATATATATATATACACAGAGAGAGAGAGAAAGACGTATACATTTATTTACGTGTAAATATATATATCTATATAATAATGATTTATTTACAAGCGTCACAGCAAAACAGTACTGTCTGCGAATGACATATGTATGTAATTATAAATTTATATATTTCTCGTGCAAATATATATATATATATATATATATATATATATATGGGGTAACATATTTTGTGAAGATATCTTCCTTTTACAAACAAACAGGGAAAATTTGTAAATTGTATTTGTAAACGTCATTGTTTATTTAAGTTAATGAAGTTTATATGTCTGAATGTGTTAAAGAAACATGTCATTTGATTTCAAAATGTCTTAGCGCTTTTTGTGTAGCCTCATCGCAGTTGCTATAATATGATAGCTAATGAAACAATTAAAAGTATCACAATAAATGCAAACAATAAATATTAGACGTTTAGATTTACATTTTTACTTTTTAAAGTTTTAGAAAACATCATTCTGGAGAAAATCACTAATAAACTTAACAGACATTTTAATGTAAATATATTTTCAGTCAGGTGTGTTTTCTGTTTACTATGAGATTTATCAAAATTAAATAAATTAATTAAACTAAATAAAACATAAATAAAATGAATAAATAAAAATTATCATGCCTAAAATCTACCGAAACACGATGCTAATGTCTTTCCTAATTATAGCATTTATAATTAAAAACAGTTGAGAAAAATAAGGCGGAAACTGCTCGCCAATCTCTAACTACTTTAAAAAGTTAGCTTCACTTTTATTACAATTCATCTCTAACCAGCAGGAGTCTCGTTCATAGCTACAATTTCGGAAAAAAGTTCATGAAAATCTATAAAGGAAAAGGGAAAGAGAAAAAAATTAAAAATATGAATAACATTCCATAAAATAATGATACACCTGAAATAACAAGTTTATTTTTCGAAAAATTAATTCCATATAAAAATATATAAAAATATTTTTAATCACATTTTTTTTCTTTTTCAATATGAATATATTATTTTCATCTTTTGTAACTATCAGAACAAAAGCATAAAATATGGGCTCATTATTTATCGCAATATGTGGGAACAGAAATCCATCATTATCGTTATTATTGTTATAAATATTTCTTTGAATTTCTGTTGTATACACATTTCCTTCCGGGTCCCAACTAGAGATCTGAGGTCAGAAATAGCTTCATGACATTTTACACTGATCATTTTTGTAAAAAACAAAAGAAATTAACATCATACGCATTGTACACAGATAAATCTCTTCGTAATGTGTGATCTGTACTTTTTAATACAATTTATTATTATTATTATTAATAATAATAATAATAATAATAATCATAATAATATCAGTCGCTAGTTAAATTGGATTATCCATAAAGTAGCAGTATTTTGATGGTATTGCTCTACCAAAAGTCTCGTTCGGATGTACCATTTTTGCCGTCTTAAGGTAGGTAATAGAAGCATGCGCAAACGGAAATCGAATTTTGCAGGGAGAGAACACCAAGGAACATGTATAATGTATGACATTTGCCTTCTCAGTGACAAGCGAGTTGATGTTTTCGAAGTAATACTGGTTTTACTGTTAGAGAAATCACAAGAATCACTTAGAAGTGGGCGACGAATGCATTGCCTGACGTAGACTAATTTTGTTAATATTAAATGTTCGTATTCTTCTGGGCACATTTTATAGATAAATTTAAGTAAATGCACTGTTTTTAATTAAACAGTATTTAGTACATTTACCTGCCTGAATGTTCGATAAATTTTCGTAGAAAATATCAGTTCTCTGACAAGAATCGAACCTGTATTCCTATACAGAAAGAATCATTTGACCTGACGTGCTGTGCCATTCAGCTACAGGGAAACGTCTGGTTAGCAAAGTTCGAATTACTGTTTATAAACACACAATATTCGGTGATTTTTCTCGATCGATTATTTTTGCTCACGAAACGTAAACAATGACAACATATTTTGAAATGGATTAAATCCGACAATTATTTTAATATATTTTCTGTTTGTGCGTTATTTTTATAGATACAGTTTAATTAAATAAATGCTCTGCTTTTTAATTAAACAATAATAATTAATTAAACACACAATCTTCGAGGATTTATAAACAGTAATTTGGACTTTGCTACCAAAATTTTCTTTCAAATAATTTTTATTTTCTCAATTAATTTCAGTCTCATCTCAGACCATCTTTAGGGAGTTAAATTGTCTGTGTATTACTATATTGATAAAAAGTAATAAAAATAATAATATATTTACTACCTCTCCAAATAAAATCAACTAGCAAAAACAAGTGCACTCTTAAGTATAAAAGTGAATATCCTAATTATTACAAAATGGCTATTATACGAAACTTAATAAAACATACAAAATCAAATTCTTCAACAAAAAAGATTTTCTATACAGAATTGAAGCATGTTGAACAAACGATCATTAACAAGAACATTCCTAATTACGTTGTTCATGAACAAATTAGACTAGCTATTAGGAATCTAAATAAAAATGAACACAATGCATCATCAAATAACTCTAAACATATCAAATTACTATACCTTAATCAAATGCTTTCTACTATAAGCAGGAAGAAAAAATTCTAAAGAAAAACATTGTAAAGTCTAATGTATCCCCCACTGATCCAAGCAAAAAAGTGAGCTTGGTTGTATACTATACTAAATTTAATACAACCAATCCGGTTGACAAAAACAAATTCTTTTCCGTCAACTAGCATCTTAAAAAACGCCAACATTGTATATCAGTTTAGATGTCGTTTGCATCTCTGATAAAAATATTAATATGTATTTTGGTTTTTGCAACAACGATGGTGTTGAGAAGGCTTACATTTCACTTGGATGAGCATAGTTCAATCTTTCAGCATTTAACGGAACACTCATATTGACATTCACAGTTCAAACAGATCCTATTAAAAAATTCATCTATATCGCACCAAAATCATAATAAACAAAAACTTAAAATCTTTGAAGCCCTCTACATAAGAGAATTAAAGCCAAAATAAAATCAACTAAGCTATAAAGTTCTTAAATGTTTGTAGCAATAAAGTTCTTAAATGTTATATATATATATATATATATATATATATATATATATATATATATATATATATATATATATATATATATATATATATATATAAATAATAATAATAAATGAATAGAAAAATACGAAAAGTTGCCTCCCTTGCGTGGAGGAAAAATACCTCGTGAATTTGAAATTGATATAGAATGATAAAAAACGCAGTAAAGTGAACAGTATAAATATTTAGTATTTAAAGAAATACGTATACACATACGAAGACAATTTAACTCCCTGAAGATGGTCTCAGATGCGATTGAAAGCACTTGGGATAATAAAAATTATTTAAAAGAAAATTTGGGCATTTTTATTAATCAATTTTCTAGGCTAACAAGAAATCGATTCGTAGACTTGAAAGTATATAGTATATCTAAATTATATCAAACCTGTTTGTATATATATATATATATATATATATATATATATATATATATATATACAGGCCTGATTTAAATTAATTCCTCTGTGTTTTTCTCAGTTTTGTGAATATTTGTCAGCCAAATGAATAACAAAATGGAAAATATTCTGTGTAATGCGTTTTCTCCTTTTGAACTTCATCAGACTAAAGTTTGTTTTTTTATTGTTTTTTTTACAGAATTTTATGTGTGTAGGAAGGGGCATATAAAACGCAGGTGTTAATTATAATTATGTACTGACAGGTACTTCTTCAGGTAGATGTTCGGACACTGAAATTTTAAAGTCAATTTTTTAAAATATTTTTCAGATATGCCCGGGCGTGTCGTCTAGTCAGTTTTATTCACTTTCCTTATGCTTTTGCTTTTGTTATTGTTGTTTTGTTTTTGTTTTTGTTTTTATCAGTTTTATTATTAACTCTCCCACAATTGTGATAATAGATCTGCCAAGAAAGGCGAAAAGCTGTAAGAATTTATCAAGGATGGTCTAGCGATCAAAATACTTTCGATACACTTTCGCCTTAGTAAATTACATTCTCTTTTAATTATAGCAGCATTTTTTTTTAAATCGCAATTATGGCCAGACCAATTACGACGAGCAACTAAAGCATTTTATGCTTTGTTTTATAAAAGGTTCCATTTGTGTCATATAATCTTTTATTTAAATTTCTTGAGGTTTCTCTATCTATTCTTTGTGTCAACAACACGTGGATATCAACTGAAACTTAAGCTGGTCTTTACTGAAGTTGACAGGTAAACTTAACAAGGCCCACCGTCACCTAGATTCGTTCAGTTTAGATTGGCTGCGTCGAACATAACTGACCTTACATTTGCTACTCATAAATCATAAGCTTTCTTTAATACTCACATACTGGTAATACTTACCTCAGGTTGATACTGACAACAAATTATATATATTATATAGTGATTTATGTTCAGCTTTCCTATTTAGAAATTATTATTTACCTTTCCGAGTTCAGAAAAGTACTTTTCTTTTACGCTTCAGTAATACGAATCATTGACTTGCTAATAATATGTTGACAACCGAGAAATGTATATTGAAAAGATACTGTCGGCATCTCGCAATCATGAGCTATACCATTCAAACGTCGTACTTATAAAACCCGTAAAGATAAGTGATGCTCGCTGATAATACGAGGCGCCTTGGCATAGAATAATAGTTCCGTATTATTCTTGAGTGATGAGTTCGTTCATAACTGAGTGCCACATTCAAAATTATCAAAAAGATGCTACCCGATAACAGAAAACGTTTCGGCATGTATGAAGGATTAGCGTATCTAGTTTGTTTTCTTATTACTCATGAGTAGTGAGTTTGTTCATCACCGGGTGCCTCATTCAAAATTATCAAAAAGATGCTACCCGATAACAGAAAACGTTTCGGCATGTATGAAGGATTAGCGTATCTAGTTTGTTTTCTTATTACTCATGAGTAGTGAGTTTGTTCATCACCGGGTGCCTCATTCAAAATTATCAAAAAGATGCTACCCGATAACAGAAAACGTTTCGGCATGTATGAAGGATTAGCGTATCTAGTTTGTTTTCTTATTACTCATGAGTAGTGAGTTTGTTCATCACTGGGTGCCTCATTCAAAATTATCAAAAAGATGCTACCCGATAACAGAAAACGTTTCGGCATGTATGAAGGATTAGCGTATATAGTTTGTTTTCTTATTACTCATAAGTAGTGAGTTTGTTCATCACTGGGTGCCACATTCAAAATTATCAAAAAGATGCTAGCCGATAATACGAAACGTCTCGGCATGGGTGAAGAGTTAGCATAGGTAGTTTGTTTGCTTATTACTAATGAGTAGTGAGCTTGATCCTCACCGAGTGCCATGTTCAAAATTATCAAAAAGATGCTAGCTAATAAGAGATTTTTTAAAAAAGTAATGTACGTTTACATTACAATAGTGATAATAAAACATAGCGCATGTGTATTACTTTTCCAAATATTTCAAGGCAAGAACGAAATTAATTTATTGAAAACAAAGTAACTATTAACAATAAATAAAATGCCCTTAGCAACTTGAAGAATTTAGAAAAAGCTACTGTATTCATATTGTCAATTGAAAATTACATCCAATACTTGCACGGGTAGCAATATTGTTTTTATTATGTTGTCGGATTCAACTATTTTCTTTTGATTTCTTGATATAGTTGTTGTGTACGTTGGCTTGGGAAAGTAGTGATTCTCTTAGGAAAGGTGATATTGGGAAAAAACCTGGGCGTAGATTAATATTTGGATAATATTTTACCTTTTATCTATATATATATATATATATATACATATATATATATATATATACGTTTTAATTATATTTTCAATAAATTTAATTTTAAACGAGCTCTGACTTTTCTTCCATTTTAGTAAATATTTTAAAATATGTGTCCCCTTTATACTAATGAATTGGCCTATTGTATATATATATATATATATATATATATATATATGTATAAATCTATTTAAACTCAGTGGGTGAAAACCTGGAGACCACAATTTTCAAACAAATTGGCATCCGAGCAAAAAATCTGTAAAAAAAAAAAAAGTAAGAACCAGAAACCTCCGAACAGGGCGGAAGAAATCTACCAGTACCTTAAATTTTTTGGTACAAAGAAAGAAAACCCAGCGAGTAGTAAGTTAAAACGGAGAGTGCTCAATACGCTAAGTAGAGCAAAGGTATAATAAATAAATCCTAATGAGCCAGGTACTACCTACCTATGTTTCATCACATGGGATCGTCATATATATATATATATATATATATATATATATATATATATATGTGTGTGTGTATGTGTGTGTGTGTGTGTGTGTGTGTGTGTGTGTGTGTGTGCATACATACAGTCATCCTGATCAATTTGGCAAGATTTTGCTCTAGCAAAAGTTCCTGATATTCTTTTGCGTTTGTATCCGCTTAATAAATTTAAACAGAAAATTTGCTGCATCAGTTTTGAAGTCCTCGTCTTGTTTACAATTTAGTTGTCTCCGGCGTTATATCAAGTGGTTAGAACCTTGTTATTCCAAAAAGTAGAGGTATATTCGACGTATGTCCCCTATCTGGCGCCACTGGTTTGTATCTTATAGTAGAGGACGCCTCTGCATACATTTACACGCATCGGTAGAGTCTCTACTGAATAAACCTACGTTTGTCTTAATTGAATAATACTGATAGATAAATGAAATGATGGCACATTACGGAGCTAAGACTAGCCTTCAATCAGCAGACAAAAATATGAAATCACTTAAATCGAATCTTTGCATTTCATAATATTTACTGCTTGCTTTTGTCAGCGTTCTAGAGAAATCCACTGAGATCAAGTTTCAGAGCTGACGTTCAGCTACATAATTTATTTAAATCAGAATGCGAAAATCAAAATATCTTCATGCTGAATCTTATGTAATGGTGATGGCGGTAAATGTCTACTCTTGTAGGTTAACTTAATACCTATTTTATAAATCAGTTCAATTGATATTTAATCCTATTGCCCAAATTCTCTACCATTTTCCGCCAAAATGTCCAGTACTTATCAAAAATGGAAAACTAAAGAAAAAATTATAATATACTGTGTAATGAATACGATGTCAAAAGAGATTTTCCAGTCGTTCATTTTAATGGACATCAACTGATCTTTGGATCAAATTATTTAATCAAGTCAGACCACAAGGATTAATCAAAAGGACGAAACGTGTCGGTAAAGAAATGTTTTTCTTTTCTCTTTATACATATATATTTTTCTTACAGGTATATTTTTATTGATAACATCATTTTCATATATATATATATATATATATATATATATATATATATATATATATATATATATATATATATATATATATATATATACAAATGTAAAAGGACGAAGAGTAAGATTTCAGCGTTCAAAACATTAATTTAAAAAAGGGCTTAATACAAAAGTAGAGCAATAAATACATATTTATTATGCAGTGTTACATTAGAACATGCACATACCCACTACAAAACTGTACACCTTGTTTCAACGTGAAAAAGTTTTTTTTAACGTTTCATCAGGTGGGAAATCACGATGCTACTAAAATATTTTAGTCCGAAATGCTGTTAACGAAACATATCTTCTACTTCCGTTATTGGAAAGTTTGCTATAAAAGGTAAATAATAATTTTCACGTGGAGAAAGAAAAGAAGCTAAGTCATTAGTAACAGCGAGAGAGAGAAGAAAAATAAGAGAGAAAAGGTCAAGAAAAGGAAAGAAAGTTTCAGAAAAAAGGAGAGAGGAGAGATAAACTAGGAAGGGACAAATTCAACCAAAGGTATTCCGTCGAATCATAGAATTCGAATTGTAACGGTTAACATAGCGGGGTTAGATTAATGTTTCTAAGACAAAAACTTCCTGGGCTCAGAGACAATTATTCATGGAATGTAAAAGAGTTCTACAGTATTTTATGAAACGGACTTTCTAATATAGATTAGAATACTAAACTGATTTTAAATCTTTATATTGTCATATTTATTATACTTTACCAAATTTTACTTTACAATATGAATTAGAATACTGCATACATTTTAAACTTTCGTATTATTTTTCTACCATAAAGCGTTACTAAAGAGAAAAAAATAATTCACGTAACATAAAGAATAAATTTTTAAAGAAAATAAATAGGTGGTGAAATCGAGATAGAATTAAAGGTAAAATAACATTAGAATTAATATTAACCTTCAAATTTCAATAAATTAAGTTGGAAAAGGGAATTGATGTTATTGCATATATAGAAAGGTAAAAAAGAAAAACGGGGGATATAGATGAGCTTTTTCCACTTCTCTCTCTCTCTCTCTCTCTCTCTCTCTCTCTCTCTCTCTCTCTCGCGCTGTTATTAATCACTTAACTTCCTTTTTTCTCCACATGTAAATTATTTTTTACCTTTTATGGGAAACTTTCCAATGACGGAAGTAGAAGACTTGCTTCGTTAACTGCAGTTCAGAATAAAATATTTTAGTTGCATCGTGATTTCACACCCGAAAAAACGTTGATAAAACTTTTTAACGTTGAAAAAAGATGTACAGTTTTGTACATATATATATATATATATATATATATATATATATATGGGAGGTGATTGTGTGTATGCGCATGTCTGCGCGTGTGTGTGCGTGTTGCATTCTTTTACATATATTCATTTCCTCTACGAAGAAATAATGAATGAAATTATTTTTACTTTTACAGAACTTCATATATGTTGTTTTATAGATGAATCTATGCCTTTCGTATATACACCTTTTGGTGAGCTAATTAGATGAATCCGTGCCGTTCCTATGCGACTTTGGGTGAGCTAAATAGAAGGATCAATGCCTTTCCTACGCGGCTTTGGGTGAGATAAGTAGAAGGATCTATACCTTTACGATGCGCCTTTTGTGAGCTAAATAGATGAATCCGTGCCTTTCCTGTGCGTCTTTGGGTGAGCTAAATAGATAAATCCGTGCCTTTCCTGTGCGTCTTTGGGTGAGCTAAATAGATGAATCCGTGCCTTTCCTGTGCGTCTTTGGGTGAGCTAAATAGATGAATCCATGCCTTTCCAATGCGACTTTTTCTGAACTAAATAGAAGCATCCGCGCATTTCCCATGCGCCTTTGTGTGATCTAAATAGAAGGATCTGTGCCGTAACCATGTGCCTATGGGTAACATAAATAGAAGGATCCGCGCCTTTTCAATGCTCCTTTGGGTGAGTTAAATAGAAGGAGGTATGCTTATTATATGCGCCTTTGGGTGAGCTAAAACGTACGATCCGTGCCTTTCTTGCGCGCCTTTGGGCGAGTTAAATAGAAGGATCCATGCCTTTCATATGTGCTTTTCTTGGGCTAAATAGAAGGTTCTATGCCTTTCCCTTGTGCCTTTGGGTGATCTAAATAGATGAATCCGTGTCTTCCTATGCGTCTTTGTGTGAGCGAAATAGAAGGATCCGTTCTTTTCCTATGTGCCTTTTGCTGAGCTAAATAGAAGGATCCCTGCCTTTTCTATGCGGCTATGGTTGAGCTAAATGGATAAATCCATGACTTTCCTACGGGACTTAGTGCTACTTCCACTTTACTGACAGATAACCCTGAGGCTTTCATCACATCCTTCTGGCTTCTTGCCTTCTTTTTTCCGTGACTCTATCCCTTAGCGTTTGAGATCGGTAAAATAATCCAGTTTAAACAAAGCAAAATCCGGATTTTAAAACCGCTAGTTCCTAACCACTCGCGCAATCCAGTCGACCTGGTCTTTCTTTTTCAACCTGTTTGGCCCCATTTAAGACTAAACTAAGCTCATTAGATAGAAACCATAAAATAACTTTTATACATTATTTATCGGTGTTCTGTTTTTTTCGCCCGAAGTCGTCTACGTTACTGTATTATGCGAAAAATAATCCTTAGAAGAAATAGAGAATAAATATTCCAAAAAATAAACATGAGTTATTCTAATTTGTACTGGGAAACTCTTTTGGTATCATTCGCTTTTCCAGTTTTTTTGCAATGTTCCTCTACATGAAGTCACCCATTGTCTGGAAAATATATAACAAAAGGTTAGAAAAATAATTCTGCTGACTTATCTGGATGTAGTGTTGAGCAAATATAAAGTCATCATTAGATATCAATATTTAATTTTTTACACACACTCACACACATATGCTCTCTCACTCTCCATATATATATATATATGTGTGTGTGTGTGTGTGTGTGTCTGTGTCTGTGTATGTGTGTGTTTTAAACAATAAAAAATATTAAAAAATTAAAACTTCCAGACACACTGGATTGTATATTAATATGTTTTGTTTTATTTTTTTCATTTACGTTCCCCGACTAGTTTCGGCCAGTATTGCCATCATCACGAGAAAAAAAATTTTTAGAAGAAATAAAATTTTGCTTTGTAGTAACAGTGAACTACAGGAGTGAATAACTGCTTATGAAGAAAATGAACTTAATCAATAGCTTTCATTTCTTGTTTTTATCGCTAATTGTTGACTGTCCTTGTGTTGGTCAAACGGCCTATTTTAAGTTGTTTTTAAGATAGAGGCTGGGGATATTCATGAGTCTCAGAATTCACTTCTTGGTCATTTTGACAGTTTTATTGGTTACTAGAAGGGGATGTGTGTGTTAAGTGTATGTTATCTTTTAATTCTTTGGGAGTGTGTATGATGTGTGTAAGTCTACCTATTGATATGAGTATGTGTATAAGTGTGAAATCTCAACACCTCTACAAGCATGTCTGTCTGTGTGGGTGAGAAATGTGGGTAGGGCTTATTAATGGTTTATATATTTATTCTATCTATGATTTTAATTTTGTGGTTAAGCCCGAAGTGTTTTGAGTCGCAAAATCCATTTGTCTTCATGTTCTTCTAATATTTTTCTAAGCTTATTTTTCCTGTCTATTTCTATTTTTTCAATTATAGTGAATTTGGCATGGCTTTTAAAATCATGTTTTTCTAGGCGGAAATGTTGTTCTACAGATAATAATCTTCCGTTGGGTGTCGACCTGATCCGATTATGAATTCTGTAGTGAAAGGGCCATTCAGATTTTCCTACATATTGTTTCTGCCATAGTGTGCATTCTCATAGGTAAATTATATTATAGCTTCTACAGTTAGAGTTGTGGTAGATTTTGAAAGTAGATTTAGTGACTGACCTATTGAACGAATTGGTATGTCTGATGTGGTTACAACATAGGCTCCTTTTGTTGTTACATAGTTGGGAAAATCCTGCTGTTTTTATTTTTGGTCTATTACGGGTTAGCTTCTCATCTGAAATTTGGTTACTATCTATAATTTCCATAAGGTTTTTAAGTTTGCGATATGCTAGAAGACAGGGCTCTTCAAACAAAATGATTAGGTCTGGTTTGGGATGTAGTATTTCCCAGAGAATTTTGATTATCTGAGATAGTGAAGGAAGAAGTGGTTACTAGAGGGATGCTTCTGGATTTATTTTTAATTTTATACAATAGGGTATCTTCTTTAGGTATGTAAATTGCTTTAATTATTTGTTCCCTGATTAGGTGTTGTTTATGACGTGTTGCAAATTGATGCTCGAGATTTTTAGTGTATTTATTTAGTTTTTCATTGTTGGAACGTATCCTTCTGAGTTTAAGTGCTTGTGAATAGGGAAGGTTCTCCTTGAGGTGTTTTGGGTGATGAAACTTAAGTGTAGATAGTTGTGGGTGTCGGTGATTTTAGTGTGTATAGCCGTTTGTTGTTTTCTGTTTTTATAGGTGTAGATGCAGCTGTTTAAAAATGTTATCGATCTTGTTGATTTTTCGTAGTCGAACTTAATGAAGTCGTGTACCATGTTTAGGGTCATGAGGAATTCAATGAGTTTCTCCTCATTGCCCGTATGTTTGAAGAATATATCATCGACATATCTTGCATAGAACATGCTGTCGTTACCGATGAAGGGATAAATATGGGTCTCCTCAAATTTACCCATGAAGATTATGGGATATAATGGAGCTGCAACGGTGGCCATGGCACATCCTCTTACTTGTCGGTAGTGTTTTTTCATAGAAATTGAAAGTATTCAATGTAAGAGTTTTACGGTTACTTCTCTGGTGGGGGGGGTCTTGTTTCGTTATTTTAGTAATTGGTTGTTCGATGTGTTTGATGATTAATAAAGTGATCTTACACCCACGGTTACTAGAGTAGAATTATATATATATATATATATATATATATATATATATATATATATATATAGGGTCCGATGGATAAATTTTCGTCTAAATTACGCAAAAATGGAAATAACACTCACATCTCATTTTAAAAGATATATTTACCGAAATTACACAAAATATCTTGAAATACCAAAGGGTAAATGTGTTCAATAAGATCGCCATTGGCTTCAACCACGGCCTCCAGACGACTTCGGAATCTCCTGTATCTATTCTGGAGATTGTCTCTTTGTCTTTGTTGAATGCTGCTATAATCCTTGCCTTCGGTTCATCTTGGGTGTGACAAGGAGTTCTGTTGATCTCTCGCTCATCTACGCCCCGCACATAATAATAAAGGGGGTTGCAGTCTGGGAGCTAAGGTGGCCATATGCAAAAGTTTATGCGGTCACAGAAATTGTCTGATAGTCATGACTGGATTTCTCCTGATTTTGTGGCATGGTGTTAGAGTCCTGTTACCAGATAGAGTTACTTCTAGCAGCCACCCTCTTGACCCAGAGCAGCACTATCTCCTCAAGGCACTTGATGTAGGTCTCCGTGTTGAGTCTGAGGCCCGATGGGAAGGTGGATGGAGGCATAACGTCGTGATCACTAGTGATCACTCCAAACGCCTTCGTAATCACCATTAGACTCATCCAACTTTTTTCCGAATCCTCAACATTGTCCTCAGATTGACATCTGAAATGTTTATATTGGAGCTGCCGGCTCCAAATTTCTGGTGAAGTGAATTGCGTCATGGTGCTCCGATTCTCATAGACGGTGGCCAATTGACCCTATTATATTGTGCAGTCGACAAAAAGAAACAACGTCAAGCACAAAATTAAAAATGACGAAAATTTAGCCATCGCACCCTCTGTGTGTGTGTGTGTGTGTGTGTGTGTGTGTGTGTGTGTGTGTGTGTGTGTGTGGCTTAATAAAAATCATATTTTACAAAGGAATTTTATTTCTTTATGTATATGAACGTGCGAGTATTGTAAGTACAGGCGACTATACACGGCATTATCAGAAAATAATAGCGATAACTATGGCAAATTTAAAGCTAACATTTCTAAACTTGAATAAAATATTAGATTATGGAGAAATGTTTATAAATTTTAAGATTACTGAGTACTTAAAATTTAAATAAAAAATGAGCTCACGTCATTTTCGTCAACTACGCTTTACAAATAAACTCTCCATAAAACAAAATTAGAACTGTCATCAGGTTGTCAACACCTTAACAAGCTACGGTCGGATTAAAAAAATGCCTTGCTTCGATAATTTAAAGTAAATAATATTTGTTTAAAATCAGATTAATTATACAATAAATCAGCTAATATTCATTAAATAAAGTTTCAGAAAAGTATGCTTTATTTTTGGAAGATTTTTTTAATAAAGAAAATTACATTGCGATGAAAGATGCATAAAAAATGGCCTCATCAGCTGTTTTGGAAAAAAGAATTCCAGTCAATTTAAATTAGTTTTTAAAATACGACAAAGTATTTAATCTATTAGCTTGAAATGAAAACTAAATTAAAAGCTTCAAGAAAGATTTTTCATTTGTAAAAATTCATTTTAAACCTTAAGTATCGTAATTCTGTGGAGGTATCTAATCTAGCTTATACTTAACTACCACGACCGGTGCCGACGTAACACCTCCCCCGACAAATCAACATGCGGACAACCTCCAAACATAAATAATGTTTACTGCTAATGTTTCTCTGACTTTCTGATGTGACACTGAATACAAAGTCTATTTGGTATCACCCGGGATGAGCTCAGTACATATTGAGGTCATGAAAGACTATCTGTCGTCCTGGGTATGACGATAATTTACATCCGCGTCCTGGGTAAGACGATAAACTATGTCCAGCAGCAGGGACTCTGATCAGGAGGTTTTGAGGAGCGTGGATTCACCTCTTAGTTACTGTTGTTCTCGGGTCCACCCTGACCCGGGGTGGTAGCACCTGTTGGGGTCCCAGCTATAGGCAAATAGTTAAAACCCAAAACTGTGTAAAAATAAGTTTTAATACCAGAAATACTTTGTAATAAAAAAATTTTACCAGCAATAATTTTTTAAGGAAAAATTATTTTCAGCAATATTTTTTAAAAAAATACCAGCAATACAGACAGCTATACATTCTTTGAAAAAAAATATGACCAGTTATAGATTTCTTCAAGGAAAAATATTCCCAGAAATAGATTTTTGAAGATAAACATATTACCAGCAATAAAATTTTGTCAGTATTAAATAACCCATTGAGGTTTATATGCAGTAAAACAAAACCAACCAGACCATCTGGTATTGCCATTGTAGACGTCCTATTTGCTCATCTAAATGAGTACCTTTTAAATTTTACCTACGTAACGCTATCACCCACTTTCCATTTAACCACTTCTTCCCGTTAATATATTGATGCGTCCGGCCCTCTGCACGCCTTACTCCGTTGGGGTAACACTTTATCTGACTGAATGCATATTGATTTCAGGTTTCTTTACTGAAGAGAAAATATGGTGTTGTCTTTGAATACACATATTTAACCACAATGAATCGTTAAATTAAATAGACTTATGGCAACATCGTTCCCGTACGATCACTGAAGTTAAGCAACGTCGTGCCTTGTCAGTACTTAGGTGGGTGAATGCTTGGGAATACCAGATGCTGTAACCTTGTGCGAGTGGTTTAATGAATATTAGCTCGGAATTATTTACCGGAGAGCTAAGTTCCTAGTCTAGTCGTGTTCGTTATATTCCCTTACGCGCAAAATCCACCTCTTCTCTCCCATATATGGGTTAATTAGTAAGATTTGTATCACTACTCCATTATTATCTCAAAACAATTCTTACAATCTAAAAATATTTTCCGGCTTTAAATAACCTGCAATTTCGTAGATGTTGTGCAAAACATATTTAATCAGGTTTAAGCTGAAAGCTGAAAAAGGCTATGCAAATATATTCGACCAATTAGACCATGATAATATGGAAATTTGTAAATAGGAATTGCTCTGTCTTCTTAACTTCAATGTAAGGTGCTTTGGGAATTCAGTGTAGGTGCCGCTACTGGAATTTTTAAGTGCAAAGAAAACCAAAATAACACCAAATTTAGACAAGAGAGATGAAAGAATTATTAACCGTCAAGCAAGTGAGGAGGCAGGCGCATATCTATTGCAGGGTTGGTAAGACGTAAAAAACGAATCAATCAATCAAAAATGAAATGACAGAAATTCTATGAAAATAGTACGTTATATTTCGCTAGATAAGGAGGACTACACTCGAATTTAATAAGCAGAGTATAGCAAAAACGTGGGAGAGGAGGATGGGAAAAAAAGAAAGAAAGAATGAAAGAAAGAAAGAGATGAAATAAAGAATGAAAGAAAGAAAGAAAAAAGATATAGAGATGAAAAATAGGCATTTTAGAACATTATTACAGTATTCTAATTAGTGTCAGCTTCAATTGTTTAATGAAGATTGCTTCGAGGATCTGTAGTTTTAATTTGTTATTTTCTTGGTGTAGGCTAGTTGTGTTATCAATTTTCCTATAGTATAAATGTGGACAGAAATGTTGGTGTAAATGTCTCACAATGGATGAATGCACGCTTGACCATGACATTCTAACATGAAAGAAAAATTCCATAATGGATAAATATTCACGTTCTAATGAACGCTAAGGCATAACAGTCAGCCATAGTATTTACAAGCAAAAGAAAATATTCAGTAATGGATAGCTATACATAGTTTTTGCCTTACCAATCACACTCATGATGATGATCTCAGAAAGAGATGGAAAATACTTGGGAAATAAAAGTGGTTCTCACTGCCACAGTACATTTCTTGCCTTATTTAATTGTAATATACGGAAAAATATTCGTGAATATGAAAGGATTATGATAAAATAAGCAAACATGTTTTTAATTTATTCAATCAGATATGCCTAAAAGAGAATTTTCTGCCTAAATACACAAATGCTGCCTAAATACACACACAATATATATATATATATATATATATATATATATATATATATATATATATATATATATATATATATATATATATATATATGAAATTGTGTATATTTTGGCAGCACGTTTTCATTGAGACATGTTTCATTGAATAATTTAAACAAGTTTAGTGTACTTATTTTCAATTGCATTTTTCATATTCAAGCATCTTGGAGTCCGTGAATATGAAAAATGTAATTGAAAATAAGTAGACAAAACTTGTTTAAATTATTCAATGAAACATGTCTCAATATATATAAAAGTGAACATTGAAGCAAACTTTATATATTAATCGGTTACACAAGCTGTTTTCACTACTTAGTAATGAGATATTCCCTTGTTACGGTAATACGTGGAATAAGTCAAGATGACTCAAAGCGAGAACAAACGATAAATACACAATTTGTTGATTCTTTTATTTCGTGATGACTTATTTTTTTTTGTTTCTTATCGGCACTTTTAGGCAATTTCTCATGTGTCAATATAATTTTTTTCTTCTCAGGACACAAATTATATAAAAATTGTTCGAATGTTTTCCAAGCTATTCGGCTATATTTTAGTTATTATCAAGGATGCATTTCATTTTACTTGTAACTGAATATCTGTCTATATTTCTGAGATGAGGTATTATGTACATTATTTACATTATTCGGACTATTTTCCTCATCTTTGTCGTCATATTTATTACAACATTTCGTTGTAATAAATATGGCGACAAAGATGAGGACAATAGTCCGAATAATGTAAATATTGTAACTGAATATATGGATGGTTTTATGTATCTATCTAGTATTATGCAAATGTTCAATTTTCTAAACACGAGTGTTGGCTTTTACTATTTTATTAATAATGCTTCCATTATTTCTTGCCTTATGCATATGAGGATGATGCTGTTATATTTGTATTATAAACGAGTATGTTACGGATAGAGTTTGGTAGGTCTCCATGTGTATTTTAATGAGACCTTATTGAGCGATGGTCAGAGAGATATAACGTGAGTCATTTTTTCAACATGTTGTAATATATCTAATATAATTATTTATAAATTCGGATTGGTCAGGAACACAGCTTCTTAAAAAACATGTAAATACGTAAATAATTTTGGTTCTCTCTAATGTAAATCTTATAGGTGAATTATTCTTTTTGATGACGAGGTTAGAGATTTTAAAGATTTTATAATAAACAATTAATTTAATTTTCTTGTTTTTATCGACAGGAGTTGGGTAATTCTGTATGATAATTCTAAGTGAAGATTTGTTATGATTATAGTTATTATGCATTTGATTTTTATAGAAAATGTTAATGTTATTGTTTTTCTATGCGATCAATGTTGCTATTGGTTACCTTAGAAAGAAAATGTCTAATATGGTAATCGATAAAATGGTTTTGAAAACCGTTATTAACTAGCGTTTGTTTCATGTTGTTAAGTTCTTTAAAGAAAAGCGGACGGTGTGTGCGTGTCACGTCATGTTGATTTCTATGTCCTAAATATTTATATATATAAACGCTTTATACCTTATACTGAATACACTCTGCACATAAATATAGCAAATTTTAAATAATATAATTATTATATATATATATATATATATATATATATATATATATATACATATATATATATATATATACCAACAGCTTCATATACTTAATACTTCTCGTCTACACTCTCGCGTGGTCATGTGTGACGTGATGAGCTGCGGTGTGATTTTCGCTTCCGGCGTCTCGTATGCACGACTTTGTCGTTGCTTGGAAATCTTCCATGTAAACAAAAACAGACTGTCATTATATATATATATATATATATATATATATATATATATATATATATATATATATATATATATGTATATATAGTGCGATGAATAAATTGTCACTATTTGATAATTTTTATTTTGCACATGTGCATTGTTTATTTCGATTTTGTCGACTGCACAGTATACTTGGGACAATTTGGCACGGTCTGTGAGAAAAACTGTGCCATGACGCAATTCACTCCGCCAGAAATTTGGAAACGGATGCTGTACTGCTTGGCATTCGCGTCGGATGCTCCAATGCAAACATTTCAGAGTGTTTGGGTGTCAATCTGAGGACAGTGCAGAGGATTCGGAAAGAGTTGGATGAGTCTAATATTGATTACGAAGGTGTTGGGTGTGATCACTAGTGATGGCGACGTTATGGTTCCATTCATCTTCGCACGTATCCTCAGACTGGAGACGGATATATATATATACAATATGGAGAAAACAACTGAAAAGTTGCAAATTTAAAAAAATTGAATGTTTTTTTGTGATGTTGTTTAAAAAGTTTTTTTAGATATATTTAAAAAAAACCTTTTTAAACAACATCTAAAATATTATCGTTAGATTTACGTTAGAAATATTCAAATACAGTTGCATTCCACATCACGTGACGTCCGCGTCTCGCGACGGACGCTACTTGTAAACAAACTTCTGAATGCAGTTATTTAATTTATTTCTGACGAAAGATCGGGGCAAATCTGAAATATCAAATATATATATATATATATATATATATATATAACTAAATACTTTCACAAAAAAAGCATTCAATTTTTTTTTAATTTGCAACTTTTCAGTTGTTTTCTCCATATTATATACATATCAAGAAAGTATACGCGGCTTCTCATTATGTTACATATATATATATATATATATATATATATATATATATATATATATATATATATATATATATATATATATAAACATGTGGTAAGAAAATAATATTATATGAAGTAAAACCATGATTGTAGATTAACTACTATCACAGTTTCATTCGGAAAGGATTCATCAGGTACTGGATCAAATATCTTAACACATTAGACCCATATAATAGTGTTTTTATATACATATGGGAAAGCATTAAGATTTGCGTCTATTTTTCACAATACACACACGCGCACACACGCACACACACACGCACACACACATACATATATATATTGAAAATGACTATATATATATATATATATATATATATATATATATATATATATTTGTCTATATGTTATTTTTGTACATATAATTTATTAAAGTAAATGCTCTGTTTTTTTTTAATTAAACAGTATTAATTACAGTTACCAGCCTGAATGTTCGATAAAATTCTCAAAGTACGAATTACTGTTTATAGACACACACCATTTTGTGGCTGAATGTTCAACAGCACGTCAGATCAAGAGACTGTTTTTATTAGGGTTACAGGTTCAATTCCTGTCAGAGAGCGCATATTTTCGACGAAAATGCGTACAAAATATTTCGGCATTTAATGACACATAGAGATTGATTGCGCTAAACAAAAACAACAATCAAACAAATTTATCTATCTGTTTTAGTTTTTCCTATCTGTCTCTTTCATTTTCTACTATCTATCTATCTATCTATTTATCTATCTATCTGTTTCTTTCAGTTTTTCCTATCTCTCTACCAATCTATGCCTTTCAGTTTCTCCTATGTATCTACCTATGTATCTATCTATCTCCTTCAGTTTTTCCTATCTATCTATCTATCTATCTATTTATTTGAGTTTTTCCTGTCTATCTATCTATGTATGTATCTGTCTATTTCTTTCGGTTTTCTTATCTATCTATCTATCTATCTATCTATCTATCTATCTATCTATCTATCTATCTATCTATCTATCTCTTTCCGTTTTTCCCATGTATCTACCTATGCTCAGATTAGATCTTTTTCTTCGCATCTCTTTCCATATATCTGTTTTTTCTACCTTTCTGTTAGAAAAAAACTATCTCTACATATCTATTATTTATCAAATCTTTCTTTTTTCTTATTTACATTTTTGTCTCTTTTTTATCATTTTGCTTTGCATCTTGTATTTTTTTTCTATTTGGTTTTAATCTTTCTAAAATACAAAGGAACCATTCTAGGACTAAAACCAACAACCAGAATAATCTAAAAAAGAGTGTTACAATGCAAGATTTCACTAACTCATAAAAACAAAGAATTTTTTTTACTTTATTTTCAATCTTCACTTCTGAAATGACAGTAATTATGGAGTAATTATGGAGACTCCATTAAAGCGTTTCTTCACGCTTCCATTTTCATAACGCAGCCATAATCGACATTGAAACTGTTATCATGAATACACAATTATAATAATTAACGTTTAATATTCACTTTTCTTTTTTTGCTGCCTTTCTCTTCTTTTGGCTTAGGGCCATATCGCGTTGAAACACCGGTTTCTGTACGATCACCGAAGTTAAGCAATGTTGAGTGTGGTCGGTATCTAGATGGGAGACCGCTTGGAAATACCAGGTGCAGTAACCTGGGATTTGAGGGTGGTGTAATAGATAATGGCTTGGAATTTTTAATCGGAAAGTTGAGTTCCAATTC
>OZ038485.1:47848757-47856257 GCA_964036315.1 Acanthosepion esculentum
CGGAATACCAACTTGGGGAAACCATATATATATGCAGCAGATTGGTGTAACTTTGAGTCAGCTATCTATACTCATTCAGTGCAAAGTAATCCTTGTGCTTTTTTAGGATCTGCGACAGCTTCCTCTCGGTTATTGGGGTCGGGTCCTTTTTCACTTTGCTATAGCTGCTGTCCCCAACTACGCGTATTAATTTCTCAGAGTATTCAAACTTGTCCATGACCACTGTAGCGTTGCCTTTGTCAGCTGACAATCCTAGTGTCTTAAGTATCGGCCTTTCTTCTCTTGTGATTCTTGATTTAGGTAGCTTGGCCTTTTCTAGTGCTTATCTCACATCCCATCTGGGCCGACAGGATCTTCAAGACAATCTCCTCCACTGGAGCTATCATGTCTAAGTATGGAACCCACCTGATAGTGGTGGCAAAGATGAGATCTTCGTTTAGCACTGATACCTTAGAAGTACTCAACCTGCCAATTGCTGATATTGACAATAGATCTTACCGGAATGTGGTTGAACTTGTTGCTGCCCCAATGTTGTTCTTAATTCATGCAAGTTTACGTATTTGGCGAGACCTGACCTTTTGAAATTCTTTTCGATCTGTTTTTGAACTACTGTCAGGGCCGCATCGGTAGAAACTCTGGATAACAGTCTCACCACATCCAAGCTTACCATCTACTTGCTCTCATAAGGATAGGATCCTTTTTCACTTTGCTACAGCTGCCAGCCACAACTAGGCTTGTTAATTTCTCAGAGTATTCGAATTTGTCCCTCACCACTGAAGCGTTACCTTTGTCAGCTGACAGTATCATGATACTAGTGTACTGACCTCCCTTATGATGTTGTCCATTACACCAGACCTCACGCCCTTAATAGTAAGTATCAATAAAAAGTTGTTTTTTTAATCATTTCACCCCAAGAAAGGTGCGAATGTCACTAGTGTGTAGGGGGTTACAGAGGAGAGTGAAAGAGAAGACTGAGAATAGGGATGATTGAGGAAAGGACAAAAGATGAACGGGATTCTAGACATAAGATTGCGATTGATGCTACATACGGTGTAGTAATGGATACTGGCTCGGACTGAGGAATCGGAGAACCGAGTTCGAATTCCAGTCGAATCCATTATATTCACTTACGTGCTAATAGCCTTGGGAAAGGTATGAATCTTCTTCTTCTCCCCCCACAGCTATGAATAAATACCAAAACAGGCCGTGTCCTATTACCTTGGATGGCAACTGGTCTACCTCAGAAAGTAATGGCAATCTGCCTCGTCAGTCATGTATCGAAAGATACATGATCACCTAAGCGCGTATCATGCATGGCACATAAGTGACTGAGTTATGAGGGAAGAAGGTAGACGGAAGGGAGTTCAACAGGTGGGACGTGCGAGAAAGGAAATTGTTTAAGTAGAAGTGGAGGTTGTTTTTAACTATTTCGACAGTAAAAGGGTGGGAACTAGTTGTCAATCTAGTAGCACGATTAAATTCATGTAACCGAGCCACCAAGGAAAAAAGCTCGTCAGATCAGTTGCCATGAAAATATTTGTAGAAAAGACAGACGAAAGTTATGTCATGTCGGTGTGAAAGTGATTGAAGTCGAGATACCAAGTCAACATAGATTACATTACAGATCTTTGGATTTTGTCAATAATCTCGAGATGTACAGGAGGAGAACCAGACCAGATAAGGCAGCAGTATTCAAAGCAGAAACGAATGGTAGATTTGTAAATGTATAAGATGGATTCTGACGAGAAAAAGTTTCTGGTACGACACAGGGACCCAACTTTCCTTGCAGTAGATGCAGCTATGAATTCGATCTATGTCAACACAGTTGAAAACGTGAGTCAAAGAAGGTGCCGTGTGTTGCTCTTCAGGAGTCGAGCGTCAGCCATGACGATGGCAGGCAGAAAAGTTTATCTATGGTAGGTAAATGAGAGCAGTTTTGTTTTGTAGGCGTTAAAATTCACAAGCCATTCCCTGCCCCAGTTAAACACTTGCTTGGATATCCTTTTCATGAGTAGCAGCCAGGTTTACATTGTCAGCTCTGACGGATTTGCTAGTGAGACAGAAGTAAATGGTAGTGTCATCTGCATAACGCTTAATAATAATAATAATAATAATAATAATAATAATAATAATAATAATAATAATAAATAAGCTGAAATAATAAGTTCCTTTCTGTTTAAACAGATTTACACCGGTATGTACAAGAGAGAAAACATTTTTGTTTGTCGTTTTGCAGGGCTTCATTTTTAGAGATATTTAGCTTTTAAGGCCTACATTATAGAAATACGCTTTCTTGCTCTGAGCTATCAAGTGTCGAATATCACTCAAAAAGCAAAGCAGAAACCAATGAAATTTTGGAACGTTTTAATTCCTGCATCTTGATACAATTCAAATACTGGGAAGCAATATCTTTTCCTACTAATGAAATCACTACACTGATACTTCACATGATCATATATTATATAAAAGGTGATTGGAAAAATACCTATGTGACACTATAAAGTGTCCCTGGTAGTAGTTGAAAGTAGCATGAAATTAAGCTTAAAAGGGTTCATAGGAAACTCCATAGAGAACTGGAGAATTGGAAGGGTTGGAAATGTAAGAAAAACGTTGAGGTGAAAAACATGAAGTGAAATATGAAGCGACGGAAAAACAAAGAGATATCTTATTTTTTTTCTTTCTGATAAATTGAAAAAGCAAATAAGTTACGACATAATTACGACAGCCGGAATGTAAAACAGTAAAAAGATTGCCGATTTGAAATAAATAATTTTGTTTTGAAAAGTTGACTGGTATTTGAAGGTCATTGTCGCGAAGCGAATTTTGATTAAGCCAAAATGTAAACAATGGGATGTTAGATGAGTCATTTGGAAATCGACAAAGAGAAATCATTGGAATTCGACAAACAAAATGGAATTCTTTAGAAATAAATTTTTAAAATTGCTAACAATTATTTTAATAAAAACGGCTGATTGTCTCAAGGAATGTAGAGACAAAGTTTATTGTTTTGAAATATGTGACCGATATGTTTGAGGGTCGATGGTATCTCCACAGGGTTGGAGAAAATAATTAATTGATGAATACGTAACGAGTTTTGAGGGGCAGTAAGAGATGGTCGATATGCATATAAACCGAAACTTTAGGTGATGCCAGCATTTTCCATTGGAAAGAGCAGAGACGAATCAACAGCGGATGTTGGAGCTGTTGAACCCCACGTGACCTGTCGCCTAGTATCCCCTACCTAAGATCTCTTTTGAATGTTTAACCCTCTCCAAATTTTAGAACCAAGAGATACACGGTCACAATAGAGAGTTGAAGGCGAAGGGTTAATTTTGTTGTATCACCGATTATATAAACCCACTGAAAATTAACCCAGCGGCCTACTTCGTTATTTGTTATATTAATGTTTTTTACCGGCGTAAAACATTCTTCTCCTTTTTCATAGCACGATTCCGCCAGCTCGAGTCAGCACTTAAAGTACGGACGAAAATTCGATCCTCACTACACTGTGATCAAAGAACACAACGTGGGTAGAGTAGATGAAAGAACGACGCGGTCAACAGATAACCATCAGTCGACCGGCGCCAGTGTTGACCAGCGTGGTAACAACCCAGGATCGAGCAGGACCGGCCGTGTTATAACTGTAATTTATTTATTAACTATAATTTTTAGAATAAATGGATAAGAGAGGAAAGCGTTTAGTATGAAGTCTTATCTAAAATTCGATATATGTAGCAGATTTCGTTACCAGCTTCTCGAGCTGCCCAGGAATCGCATCAATTGATTTCACCAGGAACCATTGTGGTACGGAAGACATAACTTCTTGTATTCGCCTTTCAAGTTATTCTAAAGTCTTAGTTTGATATAGTAGACTTGCTATTTTAACCAATCCCAAAGAAAAAAATCACAGAGTGTTAAGTCAAGATTACTAGCTGACCACTCATATATAAAATAGAGAGTTACTTTTCAATCACACTGTATATAACCAGGATTCGTCAATAACCGTCGACTATGTGGGGCTTTTTCAGAATATGGACCCTACTCGCTCGCGTGAATATAAGAAACTCTCCTTTCTGAGGTGGGTGGTTATATATATATATATATATATATATATATATATATATATATATATATATTTATATATATATATATATATATCTGTCGTTCGATTCTTTCCCACTTATGCACATCTCAGGCGCAGCTGGGTATATCATGTGTTCACCTGTTGGGATCGGCCACTGATATCTTTTAGGATGCGGATCTGCTCTTGGTTGCTAGGGAGATATCTGTAAGGACAAGTTGCCGATGCATCTAGCTTCTTTGAATAACACTGAGTGCAATGTCCATTCTGGCGTCACCTGATGTTAGTCACATACGTGTAGGATACATTACAGAATTATTATGATACATAACAGAATTTCAGAATATTCTAAATTCTTAGAAAATGACAAATGAAGAATTTTAAATAGAAAAGCAACTACAAAATGACCTGTTGTTAATAAAAAAGAGTTGGAATTTTGCAGAAACATAATGAGTAAAGAAGGCTTGGAGAAGCTTACCCTCGCAGGATACCACAAAGTTAAGAGAAGCAGAGAAATATAACGAATGACCTGGCTGACTGGTTTGCGTAAATGTATGTAGAAGGTATAACAGTTATAAAATAGAAAGTATTAATGAGAAAACCAAACAAGCCATTACAACCCTTAAAGATCTATGACAAACAGAAAATTCTCGAGATGTATTTTTGAACGGCCACTCTTGTAGATCCTTTTGCGTCAACGCAGGTTTCACCAAGGGCTTCCTCTTTGGACTTTGATGTTACTCATAATTTTCATAAATGATCTTCCTGATTTCATCAGTTCTCAACTCAGTATCTATGCTGATGACACAACTATTTACTCCTCCTGCCTTAGTTGTAAGCCAGATTCGTTTCGATAAGGTCAAACTGGCAGCTTCAAAAATGACATACAATCAGTTGTTATATGGGGCAAGAAATGGATTCTTACTTTTAAGGCCTCCACAACGAAACTGCTATTTTTTAATTGTCTTTTTTTCATTCCATCACAACTGATGTTAACCTCCCAGACAGTGACTCCTTGCACCTTCACGAGCTAACGTTTCTCTCTGACATGAAGTGGAAAGATTATATTAAATCGATTGCTAGAACTGCAGCTAGAAAAGTTGGTTCACTTGGACGGGAACCAGTTTGTTTTGTTTTTTTACTCGCTAGTATATATTTTACACATTTATGAATTCACCAATCGTTCATGCATTGAATATTGCTGCCATATCTGCCTGGTACACTTGCTATGAATTTAGAGATTCTTCAAGAAATCCAAGGGCATGTCTGCAATATTATCCATCCTGACCTGGCATCTCAACTTCAGTCACTTTCTCAGCGCTTTAATGTAACTCCCCTGTCTCTCTTCAATAAATACGTTCATATTATTTGTTCTGACAAGCTTTCCCACTTCGGTACCTCGACTTTCCCAATTTAAGCGCACTACTAGATTTTTTAATTTAAACTGATCGTTATAACCGTAAGTTCTATACTAACAGTTTTTTCTCTCGCGCTTCTCGCTTGTGGAAATCTCTTCCCGCCTCTTGTTTTGCAGTTAACTTTGACCTTCAAATATTTATATGCAATGTCAATCGTTATTTTTTGGCTTCTTAATTCCTATTTTTTTATTTTTCCCCCTCCTTTATAAAGTTTTCTTATATTCTCTAACTCTCAGTAATCTCCTGTGTCATAGTGGCTTTATCGCCTTGCTTGGGGTGAAATGATTAAAACAAATACATGTTAAAATGTCGATTGATATAATTTATTATGCATGTCATTGTATTCATAATACAATTGTTACTAACCAACTGGTGTCGCTAAGGTTTCAGAATATAAATATATTATGAATATATTGTATGAGTTTCCGCTTATAATATCTTTAATACTGATTATGACTTGTTTTGGGTATATAATATTTTATCCGGAAAAACGAAATACAGCATAAATTTGTTCATTTATATACAGTTCAAAAAGATATAGGCGATAGAATCATTAATGTAATCGATCCTGACCTGGCATTTTGACTTTAACCACTTTCCCGCCGCTTTTATGCGACTTCTTCCTTTGTTTTCTACAAATATTTTTATGGCACCTATTCTGGTGAGCTTTGATGAGCGCAGGAATTTAAGCGTACTACAGAATTGACAACTAGGTCTCATCGTTTTGCTTTTGAAATCGCTAGATGAAACCGTAAGTTCTATTCTGATAGTTTCTTTTCTTGCACCTCTCGCCTTCCAATTTATTGCCCGTCCTGGGTATGACGATAAACTACATCCGCGTCCTGGGTAAGACGATAAACTACGTGCAATAGCAAGGCCTCTGATCAGGAGGTTTTGAGGAGCGTGGAACCACCTCTTAAGTGTTCTAGGTTCACTCTAACCCTGGATTGTAGTACCTGTTAGGGTCCCAGCTATGGGTAAATAAGTAACCCCAAAACTGGGATCAGAACACTATGAAAGTGTAAAAATAGGTTTTAATACCAGAAATACTTTGTAAAAAATTACCAGCAATAAATTTTTGAAAAAAAATATTACCAGCTATACATTTTTGAAAAAATAAAAAAAATTACCAGCAATAAAAGTCTTGCCGACATTAAAGAACCCATTGAGGTTGATAAACAAAACAAAACAAAACAAAACAAACCAATTTATTGCTTCCATGGCAGATACGATCTTCAAACATTTAAATGCAATGCTAATCGCCATCTTATGTCTTCCTTGAATCCTGTTTTTTTATTATCCATTCTCCACTCTTCTCGTTCTATTTCACTTCTAGTAACCCCTTGATTCTTCTTTTTATTTTTTTGCATTATCGCTTTGCTTGAAGGAAAATTATAAAAAATATATAGATTCGTAAGATTAATGCCCCAAACACACAAATAAGTTTTGTTTTATGTTAATTTGCGCTTCTTGATATTCTATCTCTTTCCATAGTCTTCCATCCATTGAGTCTTTTTTTAATCAACTCACCCCAAGCAAGGCGAGTTTGCCACTAGCACGCAAGGGGTTACAGTGAGAGAGAGAGAGTAAGAGTAAAGGCGAGTGTTTGAGAAAAGGAAAGAGAAGGTCAGGGATCAAGGTCAAGGGATCAGAAGATGTCGGTTGACATTACATTTGAATATTTGAAGATTATAGCTATCAAGGAAGAAGGTGATAGGATCCACTGACAGGAGGTACCGGATAAGAAGCTGTTGGAGTAAAAGAGATGGCTACATTTAGCCGTTTCGACAATGAAAGGGTGGGACCGAGATGCCAACCTAGTATCCCGCTTAAATTCATGCAGTTTGGGAACCAGTGAAAGTAGCTTGTCGGAGCAATTGCCATGAAATTACTTGTAGGACAGACAGAGGGAAGCTACAGCACGTCTGTGAGATAGCAACTGCAGACGGGATGCCAGATCAGGACCAGCCGCGTTGCATATCCGTCTCTGGATTTTGTGGA
>OZ038485.1:47861257-47873757 GCA_964036315.1 Acanthosepion esculentum
TATAATGCGCAACCCTAAATATGATAGTCACTGGTATGGCGATAAAATATATCTGGCAGCAAGGCCACTGATCAGGAGTGTTATATAGAAATGAAGTCTCGCTACTGACACGTGAGTTTGAACAGAGATCGCCAGTGAGCAAACACAGGCGATCCCATCATGGAATTAAGTAGACCACGTGAAGTAGGAAGTCACATGACGTCTAATTGATCTCTGTTTCTAGTCTATCCTCTATACTATTCGGATCTGCACTTCTATTCTATCGCCCATTACTATACGAACCGTTATTCTCTATTCTATTCACTATACTATTCTTTATACTGATCACCATTCGATGGTTACTTTTCCAGCGTGTATTAGCGAGCAAGTACTACCAGTGTGAGATTATTCGAAGGCGTCTGACACCAGTATTGTTCAACGGCGTTACTATAAGTTGTATCTGCGATTACAAAGTCTCTACTACAACGAGCTTTACGAAAGTGATAACGAATATTCGTTGACATCACAAAAAGGAGATTGGAGATTTTGAGGAGAGTGGAACTATCTCTTAATTGCTGTTATTCCCAGGTACACCCTGACCCAGGGTGGTAGCACCTGTTAGGATCCCATCTATGGGCAAATGGTCAAACCCCAAGCAAAAAGAAAAGCATATGAGAATATAAAAATACGTTTTTATAGTAAAATTATCAGCAATATATTTTTATATAAAAAGGATTACCAACAATACCTATTTATAATAAAATGACCAACAATACCTATTTATAATAAAAATGACCAACAATACATTTATCTGTTGTTGAAGGCATACAATTACGTTAAAAATATGTAGATTTAGGCATTAAATAACCCATAGAGGTTGATATGTCGCTAAATAAAATCAGCCAACTAACCTAAATTTGAACTACGTGTATCTGGGAGAAAATTGTGTATAATGCGCATGGAGATTTTTTTTCGATGTTGTAGCAGCTAAATTTTGTATTTGTCGTTCACTTTATCCGTTTAGTATGCATTCAAAATAAGGATTTATTTAAATTAAAATTAGATTTTGAAACACAAAGTTCACACTGTATTTAGGTTAAACGAAGGATTCGTTTTCGCACAACAAAGTGCCGAGCAAAAAAAAAAATTATAAAGAAATTTACATTCCAGTGACTGGTGGTTTTTTCTCTGAAAAGGTGAGAAGCAAGCAGAGTCGAAATGTGTTGCAGCAAATTCATTCAAGAAATGCTGCACCACGAATGCTGTTGACAGCAGAGAAACTGGCATTCTTTTTTCAGGAAGAACAAAATGGCGACATCTACTTCACTGATAACATGGATTGAACCATCATGACGTCTCTCTTCGACACGGCTATCCTTGGAGGAGACTAGAATGCATTTAATATATATGCAAATGCATAAACCATTATCCATGACTTTAATTATTCTTGATAAGGCTGTGTACATATGCATGTATTTTGTTTTATTTATTCCAAATGTTTACCATTCAGCACCTTATACGCCATTTGCAATATTGTCTGGTTCACACTCCTCCCCGATCTTTTAAACATGAGTAGAGTTTTATTCATTGTTTCCTGTATAGGATAAGGTTTCCGGTTCCTTCTAAAGTCTTCTGCTTCTCTTTTACTTCCAGTTGCTCCCTTGCATCTTATTGGCATTATCGCCTTGCTTCTAGTGAATTTCCCATTATGTGGAAATTGTGGAGAGCCATGATCGCCCATGTCCTGCAGGAAGATGGCACATAAAAGAAGATTAATCGTTTTACAGGATTTGGGTTTTGTTATTAGAATTGTTATGCAATATGCTGAAATGTCAACTGTCTCTTTCTGATTCTAAATATAAGGGTCTTTTAGATTCCATATTCTGTAAAACTTTGTTGTTTTTCACATATTCCGTCCATGGTATATTCTCAGCATCCTTCTGCAGAGCCACATTTCTGTTACCAGAAGTCTCTTCTCTATGTCAGAGAACAATTAGCTTGTTAGTTTTAACGAGACGACTCTCTTAATCGTCTTAGAGAACCCCTTTTTGTTTTCCATCAGCATGGCTGATGCTAACACACAGGATAGTAACTCCTTGCACCTTCTCGGGCTGTGAAGTGGGACGATTATATTGAATCAGTTGCTAGATCTGCTACTTGAAAGGTGGTTTCACTGTGTCTTCCTAGACGATTTTTCCTTGCCAGAATCTATTTACACATTAATAAGTCTACCTTTCCGCTATGCATCGAATATTTCTGTCGCATTTGGTCCGGTGATTCTGCTTTATATCTAGTCAAAAGCTATAGAAGAATCTGCAGTGTTATCGGTCCTAACCTGACATCTCAGTTTCCGTCACTTTCCCATTGCCGTAACGTAGCGTCCCTCTGTCTTTTCCATAAATATTTTCATGGTAATTGTTCTGATGAGTTTCCCTCTTTGGTAATTCGATTTTATGAATTTGAAGGCAGTACTAGTTTGGCAGCTAGGTCACATAATTTCACAATCGAAATTTCTAGATGTAACTATAAGTTCTATGCTAACAGTTTCTTTTCACACTTTCCAAGCAACTTCAAAAAATAAATACAATGTCAACCGTCATCTTCTGTCACCTTGTACCCTCTTCTTTTATCATCCTCTCTCCTTAATATTTTTTTCTTTCAGTAATCCCTTGCGTCATAGTGGCTTTATCTCCTTGCTTAGGGTGAAATGATTTGTAAAAAAATCTGTTTCATTCACTGAGCGTTAACATTTAGGTTTCACTGCCTCTGCAAAACGTTGACCCTTGCCTGTATTTGGTGGGAAATCACTGAAAAGGAAAGCATTAAACCCTAACCCTTGATTTCCGATTTGTTTTATTAAAAAATACCTTGAGTTGTTGTCAGAACGGTTGGCTCCACGTGTCCTTTTTGCCGAAGCCTGCTCAGACACACTTGTACTTCTTCAAAACCCACGGAGTCAAACTCTGCCTCATACTGCAAATAGGTTGCGCTGAATATAATTACAATTTCTGAGAGGGAGCGGATAATCTGGTGTAGTCACCAGTTTGAACAAGGTCTGTACACTCGAAACCTCAGTCACGATGACTTGTGACTTCGTTCTAAGCACAACCATCGACGGCTATCGAATAGTTTCATCTACCCAGTCACACGAACAAGACTTGGGTCCCAACTGTGCTTCACACTGAGTCTGTCTCCCCCAACTAGCATGGTCAGAATCGAACCCTCCTCTCACGGTTAAAAGGTTAACATCCTAACTTTTCGGATACTATATGAAATAATATTAATTTAATGAATGCTATTCCGGCCTCTTTTCTCACGTACATTTCTATTTACTCACCACTCAAGAAAAATAAATGCAATGCCACAAAAAAGACAGTTTTCCCGTATACTGAATATTTTCTTTTGACACAATGTGTGCCGTGGTATATAAGTCTGTGTTTCTGAGCACCAGACCTGTCTATTGGAATCGACTTAGTGGGTTTGTCACGCTTCTTTCCTTTGTCGTGAGTGTGTCATTTATTTTTTGCGTGTTTTTTGTTTAATGCTAAATAGATTAACGGGTTCTTAATTTTAATTTTAAACTAAATAACTTGTCTTTTGCAAACCTTCAGCTAACCCCATCACTCAAAACGCTTACTTTACCTGATCGACTATTCACAACGTTCAATGTTTATTCGTGACTGAGTCTCCAGAGATTTTGCCGGCTCAAAACTCGAAAGCAAATACAATCGAACGAGGTCTATTTTCCTCACAAAGTAAAAGTCAAGCGTGACCCTATGAAAAAAACGATCTCTCAAACGATGACTTGAGACGATGCGGCACAAGTCGCATGGCAGCGATTCTCAGGGGAAAATCAGAAATTTGGGATTCTTTTCTAATTAGCGATTATTCTACTTCCATCTAACGCAACCCTTCCGAATATTGGTGATCATGCCTCCGTACAATTTCCTATCCTTTATAGCCCCGAGTAAAGTGTCTGCTCCCAGTGAGCATTGTCCTCAAGTAGTCCATGTTTGGCGCAGGTTTCTCTGTAGTTCGTACAGACATCTCCATTATATCTTCAGGTGTCCGTGAATGATGTAGGGCTTCTGTCAGTGTGCAGCAGCAGACGCAAAAAGAAGCTGACTCGGGTGCACAGTATACACCCGCCCGATGGTCCCGCTTCTGAAGACAGCATTTTCTTTTGCTCCATCTATTGTGTGCCCAGGTGTATTAGACGGGCCCCGTGACATACAGCAACTTTTGAACAAACAGGTCACTTTGGCATAATTTGAAGAAAGCTGTCAAAGTGGTTTCTGGTGTATTTTCAACTACGTTTCCAATAGTATCTTCTCTTAAATAAGCAGCTGGTCATTTTCAAGATGAACAGCTAGATTTATCATTGTTGGTTACCGCACGTGGATTTCGAAGCCTATGATGAGCCACATTGCCTCGTTAACGGAAATATATCTGCCGAACTGATAGATTATATATTGTATATTCATAGGACTACATATGCGCACGGAAGAGGGGTGCTGGGAATTGTAGAATTTTTTTTATTTTTATCAGCCGAATTCATTGAGAGACTTTTTCTTTTTCTTTCTATCTCTTTTGTAAGTAGGTATTCCATACTGTTCATTCCTGGCAGATCTAATAATATCAGTGTGGAATACCTACTTACAAAAGCGATGGAAAGAGAAAGAAAAAGATTCTAAATGAATTCGGCTGATATAAAAAATTCTATAGATTATACATATATATATCGATATTGAATTGAGCGAAAGGCTTAAAAAACAATTCTTTATTAATTTTTTTTATTTCAATTTCACTTTTCGTCGCGATTCGAACTGATAGATATCGTCTAATTAAATCGCCGTAACTACAAATAAAACTTGACGGAAAGATGAAACATGCCAATTAAGGATTTTAAGAAGGATGTCTATTCTCACAGCTAGATTTCTTTTTATACAGACGGTATATAGCACGAACGTGCCCTTCAAACATTGTTATTGAAAAGACAATAACAACAACCACGATATGCTTTCTTAAGGGTAGGTCGACATATGAGCTTAGGTAATGTTTCTATTCGCAAATACGCTCAGTTTAAATGTTATTTTACGTTTAAATGACCGAATGGGTAGAACCAATTTCTTTTTCATAAATTCTTTTTAATAAATTCGAACCTGGCGAATTTAATGATGCACATGGCGAAATTTGAAATAATTAACTTCTTGCAATGTAGATCGTATTTAAAGAAAGATTAAGCTGAATTAATGTGTTAAATAGAGATTTCATTTATAAAAATAAGCTGCGATTTGTTCAGATGTTGTCACCTAATTTTTTAAAATCGGTTCATATCTGTCTGGCATCTGTAGATTTCCGTCACATGCAACACTTATACACTTACTTGAATTAACGTCACCGTCGTACATACAACTACACAGCGTTTCTTTAGTTACACACTCTTACACAAGCACACACCTTAACATCCTAAAAGTTGTTCACACATATTTATGCATCATCTATTGCGTTAATACACGTGACGCGTATGTGACCAATGAGAACTACCAAAAATCATAACATTCAAGTACTCTGTTTCTGCTTTTTATTTACTATTCTCGATCTCTGACGAAGCCTTAACAAATTTGAAACGTTAGATTAAGTTCCGTTTCCTACTGTGTTCTTTATTTCATTTTATCATATATATATATATATATATATATATATATATATATATGAGATAACGATATATATTTTTTATATATCAATAACAATATTGGAGAAAAATGTATGACAGAATGTAAAAATTTCTTAGTAAAACGCGTTTCGTCCCTTGGCGAAAGGACGAAACGCATCAAACGAAAACTTTTTACACTTTGTCATACATTCCACCCCCCCATATTAGAGAGAGAGAAAGAAAGAATAGAATGAGATAGATAGATAGATAGATAGATAGATAGATAGATAGATAGATAGATAGATAGACATAAGCGTCATCGTTTAATACTTTAACGAACAAAAGAAAGTCACCTTCTATTAATAAAGGCACTTACTCTTGGCGAATAATTAATAATGGCGATAATAATAGAATTCGTGATTTTATTTGTATATGAACACCAAGAGCTCCATTTGGATACTGTTCCGCTTCAGGAAACAGGTAGGACGTCAACAAATAAAGGCCTACATATCTGTGTGTGTGTGTGTGTGTGTGTGTGTGTGTGTGTGTGTGTGTGTGTGTGTGTGTGTGTGTGTGTGTGTGTGTGTGTGTGTGTGTGTGTGTGTGTGTGTGTGTGTGCAAGCTTTTTATTTCTTTTGTTTTTTTTTTGTTCTTTTCATGTAAACTAAGTAAGGTGCTGAAAGGTTCTCGGCATGATACAAAAAAAAAATGTTTTCTCGAACACCCCCACCGTGCACCAAAATAAATAAATAAGTCTGAATCCTTGACATTTTTCCAATTTTTGTGAAGTGGGTCGGGCCGAGAACGTTTCGGTACCCCCACGCACATACACGCGCACACAGCTATCACACACACACACACACACACACACACACACACACACACACACACACACACACATTATAAGTGGATATTGAGTTCAATGATTATTATTGCATTTAAATTGATCCATAGTTTACAGAAAAGTGAGAAGCTTTCCATAAGCAAGAAGTGCGATAGAATAAACTGTTAGCATAGAACCTACGTTTACACCCAGCAATTTAAACAGTAACAACCTATCTGCCAATCTGGCACTAGGCTTAATTCGTAAAGCTCCCCAGAATAATTACGATGAAAATATCTATAAGCAAAGACACCGGAAATGCAATGGGAATATGGCTAAAGCCGAAATGTCAAGTTAGGACCGATAACATTGCAGATCGTTCTTTGGATTTTGTCAATCTCAGGATATATAAGAAGCGTGTCAAGCCAGATGTAACAGCATCATTTAATGCCCGAACGAATGGCATGTTTATAAAGTCGCAAGGAATATTCTGGCATCAAGAAATATTCTCTAACACGTCAAGGTGAACCATTTTTACTAACAGCGGAACTATTAGTGGAAAAAGTTAACCCTAGAAGGCATAATGGGTTATTCTAACGGAGGTTAGCATCATTCAGGCTGATTGAAGTCGAAAATGTTTCGGTTCGGAGGAATTTAAATTTTATATATATATATATATATATATATATATATATATATATATATATATATATATAAGTGAACATAGAAGTCAACACTTAGAGGCGACAGTCTGTTTCATGCTAGATGCAATCGTCGGGCCACGAGTGCTGTTATTTTTCTCGGCTATATATATATATATATATATATATATATATATATATATATATATATATATATATATATATATATATATATATATTATGAAATGAATTAAGTCCGACAATTATTAAATATATTTTCTGTTTATACGTTATTTTTCAGATATAATTTATTTAAATAAATGCTCAGTTTTTCATTAAAAAGTATTAATTACATTTACCCGCCTGAATGTTCGAGAAATATCGTAGACAATATGGGCTCTTCTGACAGTAATCGAACCTGTAATCCTAATGAGTACCGACATGTATCCTGACGTGTCATTACCATTCAGCCACAGAGAAATGTATTCGATGGTAAAGTCCGAATTAGTGTTTATACTTTTTCCTAACCAAGACGCATCTCTATGGCTGTGTGTCTGTATCTGTGTGTGTATGTGTCTGTGTGTGTGTGTGTGATTCCTGTCGACTCAGTAAACGAGTATGGCAGTCGCAGAGATGCATTAACAAATCATATGCACAACATCGGATATTGAAGCCGACAAGGGATTTGCAAGATTTATTACATAGACTACAGATGTAGTCCATTCATATATATATATATGTGTTGTGTGTGTGTGTGTGTCTGTGTGTGTGCGTGTGTGTGTGTTCGTGTTTTTCAGTCATGAAAAAAGAACAGAAAAATGGCATTAATGAAATCCTAAAGTTATGCGCCGATCCAATTGAGGCAAGTCAGCATTCATGCAAAAAAGAAACGCCCTCCCAACAGCAGATAAAGTTTTATGCTTCTACGCGAAAAGGACAATGCGTAATGATCCCCAAGATATTCAATAAAAGGCGCTAGGTTTTAATTACAAAGTACACGGCGTCGAAAGGTTTTAAAAATAAATCTCAACCAAAGCTACAACACCGTGCAGAATATAGCAAGCAGATAGATAGATAGATAGATAGATAGATAGATAGATAGGATTAGACTGCATTCGATAGGATTAGATTTAGATAGATAGATAGATAGATAGATAGATAGATAGATAGATAGATAGATAGATAAGAATATACTGAGATAGATAGATAGATAGATAGATAGATAGATAGATAGATAAGAATATACTGAGATAGATAGATAGATAGATAGATAAGAATATACTTAGATAGATAGATAGATAGATAGATAAGAATATACTTAGATAGATAGATAGATAGATAGATAGATAGATAGATAGATAAGAATATATTGAGATAGATAGATAGATAGATAGATAGATAGATAGATAAGAATATACTGAGATAGATAGATAGATAGATAGATAGATAGATAGGATTAGACTGAGTTTGTATTAGATTAAGACAGATAGATAGATTTTATTCCGTATAATATGCATCTGTCATTCTTTATTATTGAAAATCGCCCTGTTCCAAAATGAGGCTTTCAAATAGGCAGTAGGAGGAAGTGACGTCGTAATCAGGAATGTGTTACACAGATCCTGGCTTTGAGCCAGATCCGAATACATGGGTCGTCTAATAAATCGTCGATTATCTCGGGGTTGACCATTTAGAAAATGCATCGGATGTATATACAAATCTATTTCGGCCACTAAGAAGACTACAGATAATTATTCAACATAATCTGTCCTGACAAATGTGGAATGGAATTGTGTTGCCTACATTGTCCTGTACAGTGTCATCCCAACAAGATTTAAATCGCTCGGACATATTCTATGAGTGCCAGTGAAAAGGCTTCCATACATGGCATTTATGAGCGGGTTAGAGCTCTCTTAGTGGTGATGGTGGGGGCAGCGTTGAGCTCTTCAGATGACTTGGAAGGAGGCGTGCTGTAACGACGGTCGTTCCCTGGGCGTTACCAGCCGAAATGCTTTTCCTGGGTAGCGTACCACATGACGCAGTGGAAAACAATGCGTAAGGAATATACTTGACAGTTGACAGTAACAACTAACAATCTCAAAGCTGGTGACGTTGATAGTATTTACCAAGCCGGGCGGCTTTAAACATCTTCAAAATAAGAACACGAAATTCTTTCTTTTAAGTGGACTAGAGGACACACATCTGAGGCACGTGGTACATTGGTATCTACCTCAGCAACGAGACAGGCAATACTACTGTTTGTCTAACATTTTTCTATAACTATTATCTAAAAGCTTTTGATTTATCTAACTATTTATATATATATAGTCATACACACAGACAGACTGTTTCGCTGTATCACAGCTCATCAGTGTGACTAAACATCCGATTGCTTCAAACCGGGATCGAAACTCGATGCACTCATATTTATTTTTTTTAATCTGTTTTTCTATTTGTCATATTTCTTCAAAACTTTGTCGTGATTCTATATACTATTTTATACATACATACGCATATACAAAGAGTGTTCCTATAACTTGGACCGATTTTAAATGTGAATTAAGTTTAAGCGTCTAATGATTCTTTTCTTTTTCTTTCAGATTTGGCGGACATTTGAGCGATATTATTTTTCACACATAATTGCCATGACTTAAATAACATAATCCAATAGAGAAATAAATAAATTTTCACCAATAACACTGATTTATTTACTGCTGACTATAATCCATCTTAATGAAACAGCCTTATATATAATCCATCTTAATGAAAAACACTTTATATATATATATATGTATATAAATATAAAAGTGAACATAGAAGTCAACACTTACAGGCGACAGTCTGTTTCATGCTAGATGCAATCGTCAGGCCACGAGTGCTGTTATTTTTCTCGGCTATTTATATATACGGGCCAGTGGTGCATTATGGGTAGTCTATTTTGGTGGTTATTTTACCGGAAGTGGTTTATTTGCTTATTTATTTCTTTGAGTTAAATTATTTTGCTTGTTTAACTACACTATATACACACATCTTCCAACCACCCGCCTTCTATAATCAAACAGATACCAAAATCGATTAACCGCAGGCTTTCCGACAACTCCTTCAATGAATCTATATTTAACAAAGCTAAGAAAGACTACGAAACAGCCCTAAAAGATAGCGGATTCCCAGCAACACTCACATACTCACCACAGAACACAAAAAGGCCAACAGGAAAATAAATATCATATGGTTCAACGCACCGTACAGCAAAAACGTAAAAATAAGCAGTGTCATGGGGAAAACCGTCTTCTTGACACTTTGTTATTGCGGGCGGGTTAATCCATGTTTGTCTAAATATTCCTACAATTTAACCTATAACCGAGGGTCAAGAGGTGAAAAGACGTCTTTCTCAATAGTATTTGCCTGTATTTAAATATAACGAGACTGATAGAAATTCGAACTCGGCTCTTCCAGTCATTCAAAGCATTTATCTATTGCACCACCCGCACATCGAAGCTTACATAACCTGGTATTCACACGCGATCACCCATCTAGATACGAATCAGGATAGATAGATAGATAGATAGATAGATAGATAGATAGATAGATAGATAGATAGATAGATAGATAACTTTCGACATGCTTAACTTCGGTGTTTTGTCAATTGTCAAAAAGCAAAAGATGAAGTCAGCAATGCGATTTCATACGTAAAAACTGGATCATCCTAAACTAATCTTTTTCTTACGTTTTTCTCAGTGTTCTGATTTGTATACTCGACTTATCCTCGACTTTCGAATAATCAAGCTTCTATACTGGCAGCAAACAACCTACATCCGGACAGAAAATGAGTTCAACATATATACAAAAATAGAAAGCGATGTAAGACAAGGATGTGTCTTCTCACCGGATTTATTCAATGTATAGAGAATGGAAATTCTGAAAGATAAGGCCTCTGATCGGGAGGTTTTGAGGAGTGTGAAACCACATCTTAATTGCTGACACGGAGTGGTAGCACCTGTTAAGGTCACAGCTACGGACAAAAAGTTAACTTCCAAACTGGGATCAAAACTCTATGAAAGTGCAGAAATACATTTTATACTGAAGGTGCCAGCAATACATTTTCATAGTAAAACCATTACTAGCAATAGGTTTTTGTAAAAATAAAAAATATATATTACCAGCAATACATTTTTATAAAAAACAAGAAAAAATATTTGCAGCAATATATATTTTTGTAAAAGAAATTACTAATTCCCTAATGAAAATTAAATTTCGGCATTAAATGACCCATAAGGAGTTGATATGCTCTGTTGCGAGCCGCGAGAGCCGCAACGTAAAAAAAAAAAAAATAAAGCAGTTCAATTGCCAATTGTATGATCTGGATTCCATTAAGATAGTGTATTTTCTCTCGCAGTGTTAAAAACACGTGAATAAGGAAGACCAACAGAAACAAGCCACTGACGCAAATATAAAGTTCAAAGAAATTTTAATTATACATAAAATAACATGGAACAAAGAATATCTGAATGTAAAAATGAATGTGGTGTCTGCGAGATGGGTACAAATATCACTATATTTTCCTCTCTTTTCTCTCTCTCTCTCTCTCTCTCTCGTTTTTCTTTTTTATATAATTTTTAACATTTCATTTTCTCGTGAGAGTAACTTTTATATTTTCAGGGTTTTGTCTTTTCTTTTCTCTTCACACGTGCAAAAAAATTCTATCTCCGGGTTATTTCTTATCTCCTTCTTTTCCGTTGACACTATTCGACCACGAACTGTGGTCATTTCTCCTTCTACGCTCCTTTTGCATAAGGTTGATTCTTTTCCATTCAGAAATGATCTTTATCATGTCGATCATCACTGACTTCACTGAATTTTGTGTAGGACTATTTGGTCACACAAGTGTTCTCTTAACTGGGAGTTTGTGTGAGTTGGGGACGGAATCCGTTCTCTTCAATTCGGTGAATCCCCTCATATGACGATTTCATAGACGGTCCGATGTTCTCGAATTACACTGCCACCAACTGACTTGTCACGTTTCTCTCGCGCGCAACTTTGAATATTGAGTCAGGTGACTCCGCGTGTGTAGTTACCATTAGCCACCATGCAACACGGTGTCTAGGGGTCAATCCTTTTAGACACCACGAGCTTTTAGCTGAACCATACCGACTTCGAGAAGCTTGTCACAGAGAAAGAGAGGATAACTGTCACAGAGAGAGAGAGAGAGAGAGAGAGAGAGAGAGAAACTTTGCTAAACAACTTAATCTCCCTAGAGTTTAATAAAGATTAACTCAGAGGTGTTGGCGTAATATCGTAAACGAACAAAAGAAACAATTCTGAGAGAATTAGAAGTCTTACCAGGATTCATTGTAGGCAGCCACAATCTTAACGACATAAGGTATGCAGATGACACAATGTTGAT
>OZ038485.1:47878757-47886257 GCA_964036315.1 Acanthosepion esculentum
CATATCTGTCAAGTCCACAAGGCAATATATATATATATATATATATATATATATATATATATATATATATATATATATATATATATATATGAAAAATAAAGAAAGACACAGATGTTAAAATTTGGTACATTAGCCTCCGAAACGATGACAGAATGTGCATAAATATAAACAATGAGAGCACAAAACGCAATAGTGCATAGTGACTGGCTGTTTTACGTTTTAAGTGATCATCAGAATACGTTCTGAATATAATTTAAGTAGTGAAAATCGTTTTTTATTTCTATGTTCACATTGATTAAATATATATATGTGTGGGGGTATGTGTGTGTGTGTGTGTGTGTGTGTGTGTCTGTCTCTGCGTTAATCACAAAGTCGAAACAATTTTAAAGACAACGCGTTTCGTCTGCGTGTGTTAAGCTAGCGTATTCAGGTGATAGTGGGACAATTAAAGCCGCTAATATCTGCTGAGTTTTCACATTAACAGCTTAAATACAAAAATAGAGTCTGTCTTTCATTCGTCATATATATATATATATATATATATATATATATATGTATGTATATGCACATTTCATTGAATACGACAGACAAGGTGCTTTTATTTAGTCTTTTATACAATTTCTTATGCGATCAAATATTTTTTTCTTTTTGAACGATAAATTATATATAAACTGTCCGAATCTTCTTTTTATACAAACGCTTTCGGCTACACATTTAGCCCTTTTCTAGGATTACATATATTAACTGTTAAATAAGAAATAGTTTGTTGTTTGCATGTTTTATAAAATGTTTTCATTTTTCAAAACACGGTCAAGGAATTGTGTCCATGTTCAAAGTTAAGATTATTAAGTGACGGCTTTTTTATTTTTATTAATAAGGCTTCTATTATTTTTAGCCTTTTTTTGCATGTAGATGATGCTATTACATTCGTGTTGTCAACAAGTATGTTATAAATAGTGTCCGGTAGGTCTCCATGAATATTTAAATGAGATCTAATTGAGCTATGGTGAGAAAGGTGTAGAGTGAGTCTGCGTGTCAAACATGTTGTAGTGTGGCCTATATAATTATTTACAAATTTTGATTGATCATGAATACAATTCCTTAATGGGCATTTAAATTTGTAAATAATGTTTTCCCTCTTTTGTTCTAAGAGGTGAATTATTATTTTTAACTATAAGTTAATTTAATATATATATATATATATATATATATATATATATATATATATATATATATATATATATATATTTAATATATATATATATATTTAATATATATATATATATATATATATATATATATATATATATTTAATATATATATATATATTTAATATATATATATATGTTTAATATATATATATATATATATATGAAATAATATGTTTAACTAACCATTCTTCGCCTGAGGAGGGTCACAAGAGCCTAAACAGGTGGACCGATGAAACTAAGGTACCCCCAGCGGGACCGTCCGTGTTTTCTACGTTCTCCTACATCTTGGAGAAAGAGAGTTGGGACAGGAAGTGTTTTCATAGGCTTTAAGTGATCTTCGTAATGTTTGAGCTGTAAACGTGAGTAAAATCTTTGTATTTTTTTTTTTCATGAGTTACCAAGAATCTCTTGATTGAGTCTATTAGAACATTTGACAATCAATTCGAGGGCTCCGCCCACAGCTGCAATTATTGGTGTCCTAATGTGCCACACTTTTTTAGATTTCCTCTTCAAGATCCTCGTATTTTGACAGTTATTTGAAGATCTTCAAAGATACATTACAATCTGCAGGGATTGCTATATAAATAAGAAAGCACATTCTTTTCTTGATCTTTAAACACGTTGTTTGGGCGGTTACATTTGTGTGTGTGTGTGTGCGCGCGCGCGCGCGCGTGTGTGTGTGTGTTGTGAAGTCCATAAAACTGTTACAGTTTCTAGCTATGTAACAAGATCTGGGTGATGTTCATACCAGTTTCATGCAGTTTCCTTCCCGTAAAAATTGTATATTTGCCGATGCAGATGTTGGCCTGTTATGTCGAGCCGAGTTGTATATTCAGTTGGTGCTAATACTATGCAACCGGATGCAAAAGGGTCAATATTTATCGCAGAATCTGCATTTGGAGTCAGCACAATGTTCAGTATATGTGCTTGGTAACTTCTAGTTACCAAGCATTGGTTCTGTGCAGCAAGAATAAAACCTTCGGTTTCAGCTTGTAACCCAGCACTACGTAACCACTGATGGGTACAGAGTTTGCCTACATCAGCTTGTTTGGTACGGGTAAAGTATTGACCATGAAGAGGTTTATCTTACCATTTATCATTATTATTATTATTATTATTATTATTATTATTATTATTATTATTATTATTATTATTATTATTTTTATTTTTATTATTATTTAAGTCGACTACTTGTCAGCATGATAGTCATTTTAAATCCTTTCGATAACTGGTTAGTATGTGTTTCGCCAGGGCAACATACGGTTGTCCTTTTGCTAGGCTGGCTGCCAACCAAGGATGTAGAGACAAGCTCGTCCAGCTAGTCGTGGGAAATATTATTATTATTATTATTATTATTATTATTATTATTATTATTATTATTATTATTATTATTTAAATTCTTTTTGCCAGGCATTTGTTTTATAATTAGATGCAAGTTTATAACCAATGACCTACTGCAAACGAAGTATGTAATTTTTTTCCAATTAATTAAAGAAAACAAAAAAGCTTCGCAGGATATGGACTGTTTTTATTTTGTCAGAACTATTTTTCTGAATTTCCTGGAAAGATAGTGCACTAGGGACATTTTAAAATTTGTTCTTGGGTTCCTTTCTTTACCAATCTCAAACAGGAACAGTTTTAATTTTATAAGTAAAAAATTGTTTATATTTCCATTTCCAGATCTTTGTATGAGGTTGTCACGAATTAAATGACACATTTTTTGGTTGGTTGTTGATCCGGTCATCTAACGAATAACCTCCTTAGTATTGGGTTGGTGCATAAATATCAGGCGTTTTTGTAGGCGAGTTTTTGTTAATAAAATTTGCTGTTTTGATTACTTTTTTTAAATAAAAATATTATTTTACTTTCGGGTTATAAGAATGCGTGTTGATAATCATACGCTCCGGAATAATCGTTTAAAAATGTTATTGTTGAATTGTTTTGTTTCTTTTTTCATAATAAATATCGTTTAAAAACGCCTGATAATTATGCACCAACCCAATATATAAAAAATCTTGATTTATTCCTGACTCTTTTTCCTTCCAGATAATTTTTCTTTCAATATAAACCCAATGAAAATGATTGCAATAAAATAATGTCGAGATGCTCGGGAGATATAATCTTGAAAATAAACCAAGCGGAAGGCCACAATCGGTTATAAGACATGATCAATTGAATACTTTGGTTGATGAAAATCCGAAAACTACAGTCCGAAAACTTGTATTAGAATTCGAAACATCTCACACAACTGTTTCTCGGCACTTGAAAGCAATTAAAAAAGTAAAGAAACTGGATAGGTTTGTTCCGCATAAAGGTGAATGGGATTCAAAAGCATTGGCTTTGCGGAGTGCTCTCTGTTGCCTTGCCGACTGGAAAAAGAACCATTTTTGCATTGAATCATTACATGCGATGAGAAATGGATACTCTTTTTTGACAACAGTAAGAGAGTAGGCTAGTGGTTAGATGCAAATGAATCACCAAAACAATACCCAAATCCTCCACTGCACCCTAAAAAGTTAATTGTTACTGTATGGTGGTCATTCAAATGGGCTATTCCTTATTCATTCTTACCCCAACTTCACATTGTGGGAAAATTGAGCATATGCAGGAAAAAGTGAAAAAGAAACATCCTTGACTTGTGAATAGAGATGACCCAATTTTGCTATCTATCTATCTATCTATCTATCTATCTATCTATCTATCTATCTATCTATCTATCTATCTATCTCAATCCCGTTCTATCTATCTATCTATCTATCTATCTATCTATCTATCTATCTCAATCCCGTTCTATCTATCTATCTCAATCCCGTTCTATCTATCTATCTATCTATCTATCTATCTATCTATCTATCTATCTATCTATCTATCTATCTCAATCCCGTTCTATTTATCTATCTATCTATCTATCTACCTATCTATCTATCTATCTATCAATCTATCTATCTCAATCCCGTTCTATCTATCTATCTCAGTATATATTGGTTTGGTTTGTTTTGCTTTATCTCATATCAACCTCAATGGGTTATTTAATGCCGACAAGATTCTTATTGCTTGTAATTTTTTTATCATATGTATTGTTGGTAATTTCTTTCCTTCAAAAATATATTTCTGGTAATATTTCTTCTTCAAAAATGCATCGCTTGTAATTTTTTTTCAAAAAAGTATAGCTGGTAATTATTTTTTTCTTCAAAAGCTTATTGCTGGTAATAACCTTTTGTTTACAAAGTATTTCTGGTATTAAAACCTATTTTTATACTTACATAGCGTTTTGACCCCAGTTTGGGAGTTAACTATTTGCCCATAGCTGGGACCGTAACAGGTGCTACCACTACAGGTCAAGATGGACCTGGGAACACCAGCAATTAAGAGGTGGTTCCGTGCTCCTCAAAACCTCCTGATCAGAGGCCCTGCTGTTGGATGTAGTTTATCGTCTTACCCAGGACAGAGTTCATGAGTGGATGTATAGTATAATTGGCCATGTGATAGACAGCACTCCTCTTTGATCCTTGCTTGAGTTGGACGGGCGGTCGGAGATTATCTGTAGTTGAAAGCATAATATTCTGTTCAAAATATTTAGATTTCGGCATTAAATAACCCATAGAAGTTGGTATGCCGTGAAACAAAAACAACCCACAAACGGTGCATAATTTGATGCGGTGCAAAGAACATCATTGATTTTTGCCAATCAATTTACAATTAACGCTCATATACTAAAGTGTTCTTCTTTATTCTTTAAGAATATTTACAGTCTTGTAATTTAAGTAACTTTTCTCTTTAAATTTAGTTACGCATCACAAAATACAACAGAAAAAGAACACGAGAAAGAACACGTCAATATCAACAATAGAAAAATGAGTTCGTATTTATAACGAATCCTTCGGGAAGCCATTGTGTATTATTTTGGAAAATATTTTTCACATAATAGAACACATGATCTTAACAGACATTATAAAAACCAATCTCAGACTGAAATGGAACAACAAGAATGGAGCTGGTGATTACGTCCTAAATTACGGGATATATCTGCGATTAAAATAAAAGACGAAATAAAAATGAGATATATTTGTTCAAATATTATTGAGTAACTTTGACAATGGCGTACGTTACGAGATTTCTTTAGCATTGTTCAGAGGAAAAAAAAAAGGATTTTTCCGGTGTAGAAATTCCTCTCTCTAAATATTTTAAAGAAGTCTTCGTAATAAAAAAAAATACCGAAATGAAATTTGACCAAATTGCTCTGTAAAAAATTGTGAGACGTTCAGAGGAATTCTCCCAGTGCACCTGAAATACCTTAAATGCTTATGCGTTCTTTTGGTTAGCCATGTACAAATTCAAGGAGATAGAATATGACCATTGACGTTGTATTTAAATTTTTGATATCTTAGAAAAATAAAAAGTTGGACGAAAGTTCCACAGGCGTGTGGTACGAGAGAAGAAACTATTAGAATAGAACTTACGGTTACATTTAGCAGTTTGTACATAAAAATGGTGATATTTAGCTGTCAATCATATTATTGCACTTAAAATCATGGAGTCGGTGTAGCGAAGTGGAACATATAGAAAAGTCTCAGGGAGGCTATGTTATGGCGGCGGAAAAGTAACTGAAGTCGACATGCTAGGTCAGAACTGATAATATTGCAGTTTCTTCTCTGAATTTTATAAAGAATCTCTAGATACATATCAGAAGCAGTAGACTGGATGTGACAACAATATTCAATGCACTGATTATAAAGGTGTGAAATAGATTTGAGTCCGTAATCTTGCCTAACACGACACGGATACAGTTTTTGCTTTTTGAATCATATCACCCCAATCATGGACATATAACCACTAAGATGCAAGAGGTTACTGAGTGTGAGAGAATTTTAAAAAAAAAGAGGAGATAATGACATATACCGGGTGTAACAGCAAAATTGTACAAACCGTGTTACAGCATAATTGTCCATCCCTCAAAATGTTTAACATCTAACAAAAACACTTTTATCAATTTTGTGGTGGCCTCCCTCTTAAGAGTCTATGTTAGACACTTCCGCCTACTATAAATTTAGTAGGAAAGAAGGTTCGGGGGGACAGTGAACAGTAAATAGATTGAGCGCTGGTTCATACGATGCACTTATTAGTCGTGTAATACTCTTCTGGTGTACTTACTGTTTAATATACGATATATCTGCAAACCTGGATTTTGTTATTAATTAACCATTTACTTGCTCCCAACAATCAAGATTTTCAGATAAAACGTTTCTCCATATTGACACCATTTGTCGTAAAACTCACTAAAAAACCCTTTGAGTTATTCAGCTAGAAAGAGAATAAGTTAAAATTGATTTGTGTCAGCCCCTGTGTTTTCTCAGTTGAGCAATGGTGAGAGGAAAAATCATTCAGGCCTTCAGTAATGGTACCAATATTCATACTCTGTCTTTCATCTTCAAAGTCCATTCAAGTACCACTAAGAGAGCGGTGAATATGTTTAAAAAAGATGGAACAGTAGAAAGGAAAACTGGATAGGAGGTCACAACAGGAAGAAGGATCCTCATTTCAACTTAGAGCTAAAGAGATCAATTAGAAAAGATCCAACTCAGTCCATAAGACGTTTAGCCCTTGAGAGAGGACTTTCAGCTGTGATAATCCAAAGAGCAGTGATATATATATATATATATATATATATATATATATATATATATATATATATATATATATATATATGTATGTATGTATGTATGTATGTGTGTGTGTTTAATTTGGCAGCAACTTTTCTTTTAAACATGTGTTGAATGTCAAAGACAACATAGTAGAAGCAGTATTTAGGAGGTTAATATTATTTTGGGCAAAATTAATTTGTCGTTTAACAAGATATTCTTTGTAATCCCCGGTGTTGGTATCATATATATATATATATATATATATATATATATATATATATATATATATATATATATATATATATATATATATGAACTTAATTTCAATTTTTCATGAGCTTCTGATCCTTAGCCATGATTAATATTAATTAATCATGGCTAAGGATCAGAAGCTCATGAAAAATTGAAATTAAGTTCATATATGAACATGTCATTTTTGTTTATGATCGATTTCATCACGATTTTGTTGTCAATCTTGGAGAGTAATTATACATTCTTATTGCTCAAAAGTAGAGTCAAATAGTGTAATAAAAACCTCGGAGAATTCCATTAAGATATCTTTAATCACTTCTAAGATGCAACCGATCAAAGCTTAATTTGACAAATGAACAATTTTGCTTTTACACGATTTGGACACTTTTGCAGTT
>OZ038485.1:47891257-47968815 GCA_964036315.1 Acanthosepion esculentum
CGTATTCTTCTGGCCAAGTATTGGTTGAGAAGGATGCTTAAAGAAGAAAGGTTTTCCTGTGTTCTCAAATCAAATCCATATGACTTCTCTGGTGTCAAACTTCTGTTCACACACACACACACACACACACACACACACACACATATATATATATATATATATATATATATATATATATATATATATATATATATGAAATGAAGATTTAAGATGTTTGACGTTTAGCACAACAGCTGTTTGCATGCATATATCTTTCTTGACCTTCAAAAATCATCTCGGTTATTTAATGAATGCAAACACAAGTATCAAGTGTTAAAGTATTTCTTTATTCTGCGGAATACGCATTTGGCCATGTTGATATGAACGAAAAGAAGTCTTTATCCTTTTTTAATTACACCTTTTTAACAATGTCTGTTGAACTGTTATGTAATGTCAGTCTTCTCATATGGTAGTGAATGCCGAATAATTTCCTCATGGATGAAGAAGAGACTTGAGGCTTTAGAATGGACAGAGAACATGTGAGCAACGGCGAAAATTTAGGTAAAATTCAAACCAAAAAAAAAATGACCCGCACAACTAGAATCAGAAAGGGACAGTTGAAATTTCTAGGCCACAAAATGAGGAAAAATGCCTTGGAGAATTTGATACTCACAGGACATATTGAAGGCAAGAGAGACAGAGGAAACAGCGAGTAACCTATCAATCGAGCTTGTGTATATGGCTAGCAAAGCGGGGATTAGGTGAGATAACATAAAATAACTTTCTAACAGATGCAAAGGAAAGGAAGTTTTTGGAATTCATGATCGCCCACGTCCTGAAGGGACACAAAACATAGAAGAAGAAGACGACGACGACGACGACGACGACGAAGAAGAAGAAGAAGAAGAAGAAGAAGAAGAAGAAGAAGCATGTCTCTTTCTGACGATGTGTTCTCTGTAAATTTCTCTTAATCTTTTTGAATGTTTATCACCAATACTTAATTGATATTAACCTCTATCTGCCTCACATTCTTAATTTCACTCTCTCCTTAACTTGCTCCCTCTCTTTCTCACTTTCTTTTCACCTCTCACTATCTGATATTAGCTTTCTTCTTCTCGCTTCCATAACTCTCTCTCTCTCTCTCTCTCATTCTCACTCTTTCTTCCTCTGTCCCTCACTTCCCCCTCCATTTGCTACTAACATCCCTCCTCTTTCTTGCTCTTACTTTTGCACCTAATCCTGGTCCCGTTCATTTCCTTCACAATCTCTTATTTTCCTTTCCCCTGTCACTCACATCCTCTTTCACTCCCACTTGGTCTCTATCACTGTCACTCCCTCCCCCCTCTCTCACTCCTTCACATTCTTCTACTGCCGGTCTGCAACCGCTATAACAATTCCTTTTCCTTCTTTTCTAGTTCACATCCACTCTCTCACTCACCTCTTGGCTTTTCCTTTTACCTCCTCCTCTTTTGTTCCTTCACCCGATCTCATACTTCCAAATTCTCACTCACTTCCGTTTTCTTCTTGTCTCTTCCGGTCTCCTCCGTCCTTGCCATCTCTCGGTTCCTCTATATCTTGATCAATTGCTTCCCTACATTTTCTTATGCGCAAAGACCATTAGGTGACGGATGAATCCTTCCCCCAACCATAGGTTAAATAGTACAAATTCTAATAAAAAATAATTGTTATTCTATAAAGAAAAATTGTTAATGCAATATTCCCTGGCAAAAACAAACAAAAATATTATTCTTACGATCCAAAAATATATTTCTGGTTTAAATAACATAAAAAGGGTTGATAAACCATAAAAGCAAATCAATCAATTCCCACTCTGTCTCTCTCTCTTTCTTTTTGCCGTTCTGTGCTACTTTCTCTCCTTCACTCTTTTTTCCTTTTAAAATATTTTTATACGTTTTTTGTTTCTTTGATTTTTATCAGTGTATCACTTTTACGATGAAGCACGCGTAGCACAGTGGCTATCGGCGCTGGAAGTGGAATCGGCGTTCCGAGTTCAAACACTAGCTGTGGTTTCCGCTTTCACGCAGATTCTCTGGGAAAGGGTATGAACCTATCTTTTCTCCTCTCCACTAGACGTGCGGGGCGAAAGTGGACGCAACAGATAAGGCCGTAACTTGCTCACCGATTCGGACTTCGGCTTCAAGAACCGTTATACAGGTAGCAATTCGCTATCCTATTTTGTCATTATTCCGACACCTATACAGTAAGAGTCGTGAAGTAGGTTATTCGCGGTTTCCTCCTGCTTTTACACGCCTCCCATATCTCCCGCGTGTGTTGAATTCTCTATTCCTTTTGTTCTTGTTTTTTTTTTAACCGGAAATTACAATATCTTATTCGGATTTCAAGTATGAATTTCCTTGTAGTTCCTACTTTCTTTAAAACTACTTGGTTGCTCATATTCTCTGTCCGTGGTATAAGTTAAATAGCTGACTCGGCTTTTCAATTGGATTAGCAACCAGCTTTGCAGGACAACTCTGAATTAAAAAAAAAAGCTGGGGTTAACAGTTTCACCCGATAAAACTTTTCATAAACTACAACACAGACGTTGTTGTGGTCTTATACTTAAAAAAAAAAGTCTATAGTTTGAACAACAGTAACAGGAATAGCCATATTTTAAATGACCTATCATACCTTCAGCCATTTTAGATCTATCACATTTTATTCTTTCTTTCTGCACCTCTCTCTCCCTCTAGCTATCCGTTCTTTATCTTTTCCAAAGTCGCCATTTTTCTTTTTCGTTTTTACATTTTCGCATACTATCTCCTGTTTAGTCAATCTCTATTCTGTAGTCTTTTAATCGACATTTTTCAATGTCCTTTTGCAGCCGCGTAATTAAAATTAAGAGTCGTTTGAGCTGACATAGAGTGTAAACTTGTTATTAGCATTGTCGATTGATGGCCTATCTGGACCGTTTATTTAATCGATATGTTGCAGCTGTGCATTTGATCAACGATCAGATGGTTGCTGACCGCCTGCCTGAAAATGCAGAACAGAAGTAACGCAAAATAAATTAACACAGATAAGCGTTGGGGCGATATTTTTGGATTCTCTTATAGAAAATATATTACTGATAATTTTATGTACTTAAAGGACACATATTTTCGAAGGATGGCGTATGCGTGGAAAGTTCCATGAAACTCAACATACTTGATCAGTTTGGTCAACATTCATATAAGACTAACATGAAAAAATAGTAATAGTCTAATCTCCCCAACTTACTAATACCTATCTATAGATCTATCTATCCTAATCAGTCCTGTCAATTTACCTATCTATCTATGATAATCAGTTCTGACAGTTTATCTATGTTAATCAGTCAGTTTATACACACGCATACACACACATATATATATATATATGTATGTATGTGTGTATCATAATTAATGCTGTCTATCTATCTATCTATCTATCTATCTATGTATCTATCTATCCTAATCAGTCTAGTCACTCTATCTATCTCAGTCTAATCCAATCTATCTATCTAAGTTTAATTTCTATCTCTCGATCCATCTCAGTCAAATCTATCTATTTATCTATCTATTTATCTGCCTCAGTCTAACCTTATCTATCTCAGTCTAATCCTATCTATCTATCTATCTATCTATCTATCTATCTATCTATCTATCTATCTATCTATCTGTTGAAACTTGACTAATGCATGGAATAATAATGCAAACACAAAATGTAGTTAGAATAAAATGTATTGAAACAAGAAAGTGTACACAATATTTACATATAGTCTTTTGTATATTCCTGGGAAGACCGTTCCTGGAGAATGTGTTGACTAAGTCACAGTCGGGCAGAGTCTCTAGTTGGATTTCTTGATTTGCCTCCCTGTCTTCCGGTACCAACCATATTTATATCGTCGGTACTCCGCTATGCAAATTAGGTGGATCCTACCACAACACTATCTAAGTTTAATCTCTATCTATCTATCTATCTATCTATCTATCTATCTATCTCAGTCTAATCTATCTAATTATCTATTTATCTCTCTCAGTCTAACCTTCTCTATCGCAGTCTAATCCTATCTATCTATCTATCTAGCTATCTATCTATCTCTGCTTGTTACTTTCTGCACGGCTTGAGATTTAATTTGTAAAACTTTTTGACGGCGTGTGCATTTTAATAAAAATCTCGTGCATTTTATTAAACGTCTTGGCTATCACCATGCATTGTCCTTTTTGCGTACAAGAATAATCCTTTGTCTTCTGTTGGGCGGACGTCTCTTTTTGGCTTGAATGTTGGCGAGCCTTTGAGAAAAGGCGGAATCTCACAATTAGATCGTCACATAACTGTAGGATTTCGTTAATGTCATTTTTCTCTTTTATTTTCATGACTGAAAGACGCACAAACGCGCACACACGCGCACACACACGCGCACACACACACACATACACACACACACACACATACATATATATATATATATATATATATATATATATATATATATATATATATATCAGCGATCTATGCCTACATCTGTCGTCTGTGCTGTGCAATAAATCTTTTAAATCATTTGCCGGTTTCAAGAGACATTATTGGTATTTTGTTAATTTTCTAAGCGTAGTAAATTAAGTGTGGCACAAGGCTGAAAGTATAAGGCACTCAGTGAGCACTGAACTCACTACTTAGTCGTAATTGTTCTATCTAGACAAGCTTGATAACCATTACACCATTGTTGGTCTTATGATTGTCATACCAGTTTAATGAGTCGACAGCCATCACACACACACACACACACACACATATATATATATATATATTTGTGTGTTTAGGCAGCAATCCTTCTTTCATGCACTTTTCAGTGAATACGACAAACAAGGTGCTTAGATTTAGTCTTTCATACAATTTCCCATGCGAGCTAATAATTTTTTTCTTTTCAGATGATAATTTATATAAAAACTGTTCAAAAGTTCTTTTTTTCCGAGCGCTTTCGGCTGTACATTTAGCCATTTTCAAAGGTGAAATATATTAACTCCTAACAAGAAATAGTTTGTTGTATTTATGTATTTAGATAATGTTTTCATTTCCAAAAACGCTCAAAATATTGTGTCCATCTCCATAGTTGATATGATAGTGTTGTTTTTTTTTTGTTTTTATTAATAAGACTTCCATTATTTTTAGGCTTTTTTGTGCATGTAGATGATGCTATTATATCTGTGTTGTCAACAAGTATGTTACGTATAGAGTCCGGTAGGTCTCCATGAGTATTTAAATGAGATCTAATTGAGCTATGGTCAGAAAGTTGTAGAGTGAGTCTTCGTGTCAATCATGTTGTAGTATGTCGTATATAATTATTTACAAATTTTGATAGATCAGTAATACAATTCCTTAATGGACATTTAAATTCGGAAATAATATTTGACCAAATATTTGGCAAATATTAACAATCACAGGCTACTCGCCTTTAATAGTAAAGTATGACTCTTGAAACCGTCAGGGACTCGGCTCTTATATTAAAGTTGAGTTCCCCTGTGGCAAAGACCACAAATACGAGAACCCAGATTTTTCATTCATGGGTTTCTTCCTGCCACTTGTCCATAGGATGAGGGAATTATTTTGCTTGACAAAATAACTGAGAAATCTTTTGAAATTCTATCTGATCATCCTCTACGTAGCATTGACATTTGCGATGACTTCACAAGGAGTGATTGTTTAGAACCAATGTAGAAAGCAGATACTGTCAAGATCTTATCTATCGCTTATGATCTGGTCCTAATCGTTGACAAGCCCCACTCGAGTCCCTGACAAAACGGGACACATGACACAAAACTCTTTAACCTCTTGCTCACATCTTGCCCTGAAAAATGCTCCTCTGAAATGTTGTCTCGCTTGGGCTCTTCGGACAACTCGCTCATCTCTCACCTTATTTTGAACGTCTATTAGAATGCAAGCCCTTCCCAAACCTCGAGTGTCATTCTTACGATCGATTGTTAAAGATCCTGGAACCGCTCCAGTAACTATCAGACTCTCCCTGCTATACTCTATCTTTACAAGAACCAGACCAGACCAAACATGGATTATCGCTGCCATATCTGGACTGGAGCTGTCAGTCCTCATTTGCCTGTCTTGAGTTCAAAAGCATATGCACGGCCTTGTGGGTGATTAAATATATTCCACTCTACAACCCCTTTCCCACGGACAAAATTTTGCGCGACTCCCAGCTGCGTTTCGGTACTTTCGGGTGTTCCGACGAAATATATTCCTTAGACTAACCACACCTTACCATTAAAACTGGGATCCAACATGCCACATAGGCATGGATGGAACAACCCAATTCTCTTCTTATGCTTTTAGTAATAAGTAAGTTTCATTCCAATAGGTTCTTCCTAAGAACTGCTAGTTGTTGAAACAGACACACGGCAACCTTTCGCTTGTGCACACACACACACACACACACACACACAGATAGATAGATAGATAGATAGATAGATAGATAGATAGATAGATAGATAGATAGATAGATAGATAGATAGATATTATTAAATAAAGCTAAACATTGGTTTATACAGTACGTATTCACAGTTTCGCAGAGATTGCATTCACTCACCAGAGAACTGCGTTGCTATCTGTGTTTTTGTACCGATAGCGGAGTGAATCTCTGAAATAATTGAGTTAGTTTTTAAGTTCAGATGCTTGTAACTAATAGGTAATAAGAAAAAAAAATATATAATTGTAACGAGAATAAAAAAATCAGTAGTTAACATGGGATTTGAAATTCGTGAAGAATACGAGCATAATACGAAATGCATATTCATGAACAGAATGATAGAGACGGATAGAAAACTCCATAGCCATTAAAGAGAGATAACAAGATAGATATGAACTGAGTGAGATAGATAGATAGATAGATAGATAGATAGATAGATAGATAGATAGATATGAAGTAACTGAGATAGATAGATAGATAGATAGATAGATAGATAGATAGATAGATAGATAGATAGATAGATAAAATGCAGAAATGGAGTGTTAAAGTAAACATCTTACAAGGACGGTATTTGTATTCTTGTGAAACACTGCATGGCGTGCCTGAGTTCAGTTAGTTGAAGTAAACTTCTACACATTCAATCTGGCTGAGAGATTGCAGACAAAATGGTTGTTTACAAGAAAACCAGTTTCTTTACATTGTCATTAGGTTGTTGACAGCTAGCTTCCCTTTTCTTAGTCTGATTTTAGTTTTTATTTCATTCTTTTTTCTTTCCTTGTTTCTTCCCTTTCTTTCTTTCTTTCTTTCTTTCTTTCTTTCTTTCTTTCTTTCTCCCTTGCTTGCTTTTTCCCCTTCATTGTGTGCTATTTCCTTCTTTCCGTCCATTATTCTCTTCTCCTTTTTGTCTGCCTTGTTTTTCTTTCTTTTTCTTTTCTTTCCCTTTTTCTTGCTTCCTTCCTTCATTTTTTACTGTCTTTCTTTTCTTTTTGTTGTTCAATCATTTTATTTAGTCCGCTCTTTTTTTTCTTCTTGCTTTCCCGCTCCCTTACTTTCTTTCTTTCTTTCTTTCTTTCTTTCTTTCTTTCTTTCTTTCATTCTTTCCTCAACGGTGTTTTCACCTCACTTAATTTTTGTTTCTTCTTCCTGGATTTTTCTGTCACGAAATGTTCTTTTGTCATCGTTTTTTTTTTCTTCTTTCCCTTATCTTTGTTTTTCACATTATCTAATGTTGCTACTTTTTTCCATATTCTATTTATATCTAAAATATTATTTCGTTCTCTTTTTTATTACATATTTTTTCTTATATTCTCACTCCCTTTCTCCTTTCTTCAAGTCTCTTTTTGGTTGTTCATCAATTCATTCTAAATACTCCCCAGCCTGTTATTTTAGTTTTTCGTTACTTTTTATTTGTCACTTTTCTTCGTTTCGTTTTTCTTAACTCTTGTCTTTTTCTTTTAATTTCATTCTTTTATGTTTCTCTCTATATTTACCCGCCTCTTTATTCTTTTTCTTTCGGAAATTTTACTCTTTCAAACTTCTCCTATCGATTTTTCTTCAGTTTCCATCCATTTCTACTTCTTTGAATAGTCTTTCTCTTCCTGTCACACACTCTCCATCTTAAAATCTTCCTACCTTTGATCGCTGCATCCGTCACCCTTGTCGTTGCTCTACTTCTTTGCCGGTGCGCAATGAATCATCTTAACGACTTCTTCTGAAGTTTCTCACTTCATTATGCCAAACTTTCTCAAACACTCATTCATTTCAGAGTTCGGTTGCTCATTCTATCCGTCTTCGTTTGTTTATTAAGATGTGAGGAAAATACTTGTTTTTTTTCTTCCATTTTTTACTTTAATTTTCTCTTGTTTTCACAACTTCAAGCTTTTCAGATAACTAAAACGCAATATATACGTGAAGGCAGACACACCTACGGGTACATAAACATGATTTGCTCAGATAGATAGATCTTTGTATAAAATATGTATGAATCATATATATATATATATATATATATATATATATGTGTGTGTGTGTGTGTGTGTGTGTGAGTGTGTGTGTGTGTGTGTTTTAATCATTAGACTCAAGAAAGGTAATAAAGCCACAAAGATTCAAGTGTTTACAGTGTGTTAGAGAATATGAGAAAAGTATACTATTAAGGGGAGAGGACATAAAGAACAAGAATTAAGAAGACAGAAAAGAACGATTGACATTGCATTGATATTTTTGAAGAGCAAATTTGAGTGTAAAGCAAGAAGCCGAAAGAGAGTTCCACAAGCGAGAAGTGCGATGGAAGAAACTGTCAGCATAGAACTTACGGTTACATCTAGTCATTTAAACTATAAAATGACGAGACCTTGTGAGCAGAATGAAACAGTGACTGTATGGATACATGAATTATCACTTCATAGCGAATGTCAGTTTCATCTCTCATGGTCTGAAGATGGTTTGAGGAGTGAAACTGACAATTACGATGAAAAGTTTATTCCTATGTCTACACTGTATATATCTACAAACTATCTATATCTGATAGTGAGCCTTCTTACTCCATAAATATACAAAAATTTAAACAATATATATATATATATATATATATATATATATATATCAAATATGTGGTGCAGTTTAATTTATATTACAATGAATCATTCATGCAAAAAGTAGATTAGTAAAGTTAATGATATAAAATGGCGAAAACCTTTCGCAAACAAAATTTTAAAGTTGCATTACCCTACGAACCACTCGATGAATGTTATGATCCTTGTTTATTAAAACTACAAGCTCTATAAGTTCTTTTTTTTATCTGCAAGTACGTTCAACTGTACATTCAGTCATTCGCAGGCATGGAAATTATTTTGTTTTCAGTAAAATCCAGGTAGCATCGTTAACAATAACACATTTCTAAAAAAAACATATTTCGATTCACATTTAATATTTTCGTCTCTGATGCTACCTGGATTTGACTAAAAACAAAATAATTTCGATGCCTGAGGATGTCTGAATGTACAGTTGAAAGTACTTGCAGATTAAAAAAGACCTTATACAGGTTGTAGTTATTAAAAACAAGGATCATAACATTCATCGAGTGGTTCGTAGGTTAATGTAACTTTAAAATTTGTTTGCGAAAAGATTTCGCCATTTTATATCATTAACTTTACTCATGTACTTTTTGTATGAATGATTTATTGTAATATATGTGTATGTATATATATATATATATATATATATATATATAGAGAGAGAGAGAGAGAGAGAGAGAGAGAAAGAGAGAGAAAGAGAGAGAGATAATTACATATTTTGAGTGCGCCCGTCTGCTCGGGCGTTTAGCCAGTATCTACTTAAGAAAATATTTGCCTGTTTAACACCAACAGTGTCCACCTGTTCTTTCTACTGCAACTACACTGAATCGATCCTACTTACAGTTTTGGCGGGGGGTCCCATAATCTGGCGTGTTCATCAGTTTAAACATGGGCAATAGGCTGAAACCCTCAACCATGATGACTTATGACTTCGTGCTAGCTTAAGCAACAACGGCTTTTGAACAGGTCCTGAGACCCTCAGTGATGAAGAATTGCAAATTGTTGTTAGCACAAGCATCGACGTGATGCCGAATATGAAGATTATGTTTCTTCCTCATAAATCACCTGGATGATTTATTGAAGCAATTATATCATAATTCAAGTCGAAGTTTTAAAATTATCAGAATCACTCAATTTGAAAATCGCTTTAAGTGGGAAAAAAGAGCAAAGAGCGTGGTTCAAGCATAAAGACAAGCTAAAGAGTGACCCACTCAGCTGTCAATGTGCCTCATCCTAACTTCGAGCGAGTTGCCCTGGATGGAAATAATTGTAGATATTTGTGCCAGAATGGTATGAGAAATTTCGAAATCAGTCGTATTGACCGGCTGAGAGACCAAAGACAACGGCGAAAAGCATCAGCATATATTTCTGTCGGTATCTTCCGAGATCCCTGCTGTTGGATGCAAATTACTAGAGGGACTGAAATGTCACATACGACACAAACATAAAAGCTGAATGAGATTGTTGGATTCTCATAAGTCGAAATCGACGGGAGTGTCCATCATATACAGATATAATACAAAATTTAGCTGAATACTGGCATAAGATCAACGAAATAGAGAGATAGTACCTTGATGACTGAATAATGATGCCATGAATTCAATAATTCGCTTCTTGAAACATTTTGCAATCAACCTGCCTTACGTACATATCACATTGAAACACGGGTTCTCGTACCATCACTGAAGTTAAGCAACGTTGAGCCTGGTCGGTACCTAGATGAGTGAACCCTTGGGAATTTCGAGATTCTCTAAGGTTGGATGAGCGGGGTGGTGTAATAGCTCGGAATTGCAAATCGGAGAGCCGTGTTCCAATTCCAGTAGAGTTTTGTTATATTCACTTACTCGCAAATACCCTTGGGAAAGGTAAGAATTCACATTTTCTCCCCTATCCCGCTTGATATAGGTTAATTAGTAGAACCTGTACCGGTAAAAATCATTAATCAGGCCTAAAATTTGTTTTGAAATTCTTACAAACTAAAAATATTTTCTGGCTTTAAATAACCTGTAATGGGTTGATAAGCTGTGAAAAATCGATCAATGAAAATGCTGTCAACCTAATACAAGTCTTAACAGTTATCGTGATTTTGTAAAGCTATCTTAGATGTGGTACGACGCCGAAAATAGCAGGCACCCAGTGAGCAATTAACCCACTGTTCAGACATAATTGATCTGGCGTAACAAGCTTGCTAGCCAGTGCACCTCAAGTGTAGACCTTTATGATATTTTTACCCATAAGACGGATAGTAGAATTCTTGACGCAACTTTGGCTAAGAGACAAACAATAACTCATTCTATCACAATTGCGCGTTCGCACGCCACAGACATCAGGAACTATCTGTGATCTTATCTAACCATGATATTTTGCTAAGACAGCTTATTTCAGAGGATTGTTCAAGATTGGAAACATGACGTCAACCAGGAAACGAACTTCACAAATTCATTTCTTCATGCGTAGAGATATATGATTTGATTATCGAATCAGGATTTGCACAATTTTTTTTCATAAATTCTCTACTTTGGTATAAAATATTTTTTTGAATAACAAGATTAAACTCTGTCGCGAAATTATCAAGTAAAATGTTAGGCGTTATCGATGAAAGAATTTTGTATATTTCAAAATTCCATACTTGTCAATGCATAAAAATTAGTTTATTTTCTCCTTATGTAGGGAGGAAAATATATCGAATCATAAAAATTGCAATATACATGTAACTATTATAACACCGATGCACATGTGTGATGATGCAATTTTGTACGTCACTGCACACGGTGTGATCATATCCAACCAATGTCAACTGTATGCGAATACACCGGTGCTCGCTATTTTCCGCAGTTTTGTTTCAAAGTTAGGGCCGTGATCGACGTCAACAAAGAATAACGACAAATGCTTTTCAAAACACTTGTTTATTTGGGAAATAGAAAGACAGAATCGATTTCTCAGTTAATTGGCAATGCCTTCCTTCTGCTTCGTGAAAGCGAAGTTCTAGCCACGGAAAACAGACCACTACACATTCTCTACCTGTACGCTTCACTCACTGCCGGTCATTTCACTGACCACTCATCATATGGATACTGGCTGGAGGACCCACCATCACTTTTCACCCACTTGTACTCCACCAACCGGAAAAGGGACCACCTAGCTTTTGGGTGGACAGTTTTTTTTTCATAGGATCCCACTTTTACGGTTGTCAAAAATCGACAATAAAATTTTATATTTGTCAATTCAAAGGTGGACTGGAGACTGGGTTCTTGAAAAATCCTGGATATTAAATTTACTCAAAGATGAAGACAAAAATCCCTGGAATAGCTGGTCATTAAATTGACTTTAAAAAAAAAAGTATCTATCTATTCATCTCCTAAGTATGCGTGTGAAATCTTAATGCTATACATGCACATATATGCGTCGAGACATACATGAAGACAAAATAAATCGATAAAAAATTGTGTAGCCTGTCAAGTATTTAATTACAGTTCTGAAATCTTCATTGTATATTTGATCCATGTAGTTTATATTCAGTGCTGAATTAAAAGTTTATAAAAGGGAAGAGATTATGCTAAAAAAGTAAATATTTGCACGTGGGATTGATTTACTATATATTTATACATATTGCTGCCACATCTGGTCCAGTCCTCTTGCTATCTACCTAGAGCTCCTTGATAAGGCCCAAAGAAGAATTAGCAATATTATTGACTTCTATCTTCAGTGAATTTCCCCCCCCCCCCGCTGTGAATAATTTCATGGTAACTGCATGGATGAGCTCTTCGCTATGGTGCCTGGTATTTAAGTGCAGTACTAGACTGGCGACGAGATCAAACCAATTTACAGTTGAGCTGGTTAGATGCAACTGTAAATTCTATGCTAACAGTTTCTTTTATCGCACTTCTCGCTTGTGGGACTCCCTCCGGCTCCATGCTTTCCAACCAGCTTTAATGTACAAAAGATTAAATGCAGTGCTAATCGCTATCTGCTGTCCACCTAATTACTCTTCCTCTGTTCTCGCTCCTTAGCTATTTTACTGTTTCTAACTGTTCTATGTCTATTAACCCTTTAACACTCTGATTTTTGTTTTTTGTTTTTGTTGTTTTTATTTTGTTTTTATTATTTTTTGTTTTTAGCGCCTTGCTTGGGGTGAACTCGATTTTAAAAAATGTTTGTGTGTGTGTATTTATGTATGTATGTTTCACTGAATAAAAGTTTTATAATATTTTTATGCACCATAAAACAATTCTCTTCAATCGTAGATCCCAAAAAAGTAGCTATAAATTACTATATACTAGAGTGGGCTGAAAACTTCCTAGGTAAAATATGAAGGAGTGATGCTAGAGCTGTGAAATCATGCGTGCATAAATTTCAACTCTTCTTATTAATAACTGCATTGTTTCTTTCCAGGTAAAGTGACATCAGACAGTTCAAGGAAGACTTTAAATGCAATTAGTAGCGACTTCGCTTGAAAATGAATAAAATTTGGCATCATGGTGTTATGAAGTACCTGCAGAAAAGGTGTTTAACTCTTAAGGACATTCATTCTGACATTAGGGGATGACGCTCCACCTTTGTAAACAATGCAAAAGTAGTTAGATAAATTTAGGAGGGGACAGTTCTGAAGATGACCCAACTGCTACCACCAAGGAAAATATTGATCCTGTTCACCACATACTGGTGGATGCCGGACGATTGTCAATGCTATTAGCATATCTTGTGAGAGAGTTGAGAATATCCTGAACAATTAACTTGGCATGGCAATGGTTTCTACTGGGTGGGTGCCGCGTCTTCTGACACCTGATCAATAGCTCACCAGGTTGATTATGTCACGAGAAAATCTGACATTGCTTCAGGCAGATCCAGCTGGTTGCCTTGAACGGTTTCTAACCCGGAATAAGTGTCGGGTTCATCACTTTGAGCTATAGACGAAGAGACAATCCATTCAATGGAAGCAGTCCTCCTCATCTGCTCCAAAGAAGGTGAGGGGCTTAGTTTTGAGGGATGCAGAAGCCGTCTTTAAAATGTCCACACTATCAATAGAGAGTGCCATGAAAACTTGCTTGTGGCAGTAACGAAAGGCTACGAAGACCAGGAAAACAGCCAAACGGGGTTTCATCAGAACAATGCTCCAGAACATAAATCCTTGGTTTCAATGGCAGCTGTGTGTAACTGTGGGTCTAAACTTGTTGATAACCATGGTTGATCAACAGAATTTGCCACCTGATTATCATATGTTTACCACCTAATTATCATATGTTTACCAACATGAAAAATCATTTGGCTTGGAACCAGTATCGCGATAAGGTGACGTCATATCTGCTGTTGAATTTTTTACCAACAGGATGAAAGGATTGTACGGACCGCAAGGGAGGCAATGTTGGAAAATAAGCCTCATTTGTTTACATTTCATAAAACAATTCGGCAGCCTATGACCTTTCAGCCAAAACTCGTTTTATAAAAGAATTAAAAAGCTGCCAACCTCATAATTACGAATAAAAATCCGCCTGTGAAATCCAAACTTCAGACCAATAATGTGATCTGTAATACCCCCCTCTCACTATTTTTAACACGGCTGTCAACTTGTTATCTATTTTAATGACACAACCATTTACTCCTGTCTCGATACTAAATCTCATTGGTCCGAGGAGATCAGATTGGCGGTTGCTGTCAAAGATGACCTTCAGTCTTTTGTTAACTGGGGCAAAGGATGGCTTGTTAGTTTAACGCCTCCAAAACTAAACTGCTCTCTATTCATCATCTAAGAGACCCGCTTCTGCCTTCCATCAGCATGATTGATATTAACCTCCAGCAGAGTGACTCGTTGCGTCTTCTCGGGGTAACATTCTCTGCTGACACGAAGCGCAAAGACTATATTGAATTCATTGCTAGGTCAGCTGTTACGAAAATTGGCTCACTGTATTGTTCCAGACCATTTTTCGCTCCTGAATCTATCTTACATATGTATACAGGGTGCCAAGTAAAAAAAAGAAAAAAAGCGGCAAATTTATTATCACCGTGATTATCATTTTCAGGAACAATTGACCTTGAATAACCTTGAATAAATGTCTTGAGTATTCACCACCTTGAATAAGCATTCGACTCTCGCGTAATTACTTAACTCTGATTACTTAACTCTAATTACTTAACTATTTACTTAACTAATTACTTAACTCTAATTACTTAACTATTATTGATTAATTGCTGCTCGATCCTGTGACTCGCCATTTCAAAGTTATTTGCAGACAACTTACGTCTTTATGTTCTGCGCTTCTCGCATGACCAAACAACTCACTGATTTTGAGCGTCAAATTATCTTACTGTTCACAGTTGAACATCCGGCGTGTGGATTGACGAAATAAGATGAAAATCTTTCTAATTTTGTCAGTCACATTAGTCATCACCAGTTTTCAACGGTCGTCTCAAGTATTATTGAATATACCGTTTTTTTTTTATTGGACGCCCTGTATATATGTATGACTAGCTAGCCATTATAAATAGATCTCCCGTAAATGTAATAAATATAGTAAATATCACCCTCTCTCTCACTTTCTCTCTCTCTATCTCTCTCTCTCTCTCTCTCTCTATATATATATATATATATATATATATAATCTGTGCGTACACACACACAAAACATATATATATGTAATAAATATAGTAAATATCTCCCTGTCTCTCTCTCTCTCTCTCTCTCTCTATATATATATATATATGTATATATATATATATATATATATATATATATATATATATATATATAATCTGTGCGTACACACACACACAAAACATATATATATATATATATGTATATAATCTGTGCGTAATCTCACACAAAACATATATATATATATATATTAATATATATCTTAATGTCTATACTCGACTGGTGTAAAAAATCGGTGTAGTGTCTGGCTCACTAATATTATATATATATATATATATATATATATATATATATATATATATATATATATATATATGTATATATATATATATATATAGGTAACTATACTCGTTTTGACTATATATATATATATATATATATATATACATATATCAATGTGTGTGTGTGTGTGTGTGTGTGTTAATTAATTAATATCAAATACTTAAAATACCATAGATAATAATCTTTATTTATTTCATGAAAGCTACAAAAATAGCTTTCAATCTTTCAGGCCTGCAATCCAAATTTAAACGGATAAAAAATTACTCCATGTTAAATTCAAGATATACAGATATCGTATTGAGGGAGAGGTAGAGAGAAAAAGAGAAAGAAAGAGTCAAATTTATGAACATGTAATGAGAGGGTAATGGGGGGGAGACCCGAGGATTTATTCTCAGTAGACTCTAAGGTTCGAGTTGACCTATTTAATATGACATACGCTACAATGTTGCATTTTGATTTAGAGGTTGAATGAAAATCTTGTTAAGTCAATGGGAGTTAAGAAACACTGTCTGTGTCACTTACTGGCTAAGAATCTGATATACATATTCCATTTAACAAACTTTTATAAATTTATCTCAAAAATAGTGTTAATGATATTTTTTGAAAAATATTCAGAATTCTGCGAAAGGTTTAGAATTTACCGTACAATAGTAAAAATTCCTAATATAATTCCCAAACAGATTTAAATTAAATTACCAGATAGATTTACATGAAACAACTATTAATTATTAAGATACCCAGGGAAACTTAGTTTATTCTATTTGTAAAGTATATTAAGCAGGGATTATTTATTACATTTTAACAGCATACTTTAAACTGAAAATAAAATAAATGGGATCCTAATTCTCCAAAGTATATCTACTAAATTTACGAGTTTATTTTTAAAAAGTACCCGAAACTATATTTGAATCGTATTTTTAACACACACCTACACCTATATATATATATATATACATACATCTATATTACAAACATATACCTACTCATTTACATATTTATAATAAATATATATATACACACACATATGCATACACATATACATACATATACATATAAATATATTCATACATATATATACACATAAATGCATACACCCACATACATGTAAATATAAATATATCCAAATACATCACCATTTTCTACATCTATACATATATATATATACATGTATGCACGGATGAAAGACACATACATACACATATATACATATATATTCATATCACTATATACGTCTATACATATATACCTATATACGCATAAACATACAACCATACATATCTGTGTAGCGAAAAAACATATTTTAAATCAATTAATTTATAATATATATATATATATATATATATATATATATACAGAAATATAGTCTTAAAGTGTGCTATATTTATGGGGTAAAGTGCTCAATATCAGAGATAGAGCGTGTGTAAATATAAAAGTGGACATGGAAGTCAGCACTTAGAGGCGACAGTCTGTTTCATGCTAGTGCAATCGTCAGGCGATTGCACTAGCATGAAACAGACTGTCGCCTCTAAGTGCTGACTTCCATATTTATATATATATATATATATATATATATATATATATATATATATATATATATATATATATATATATATATATAAGTAATTCATTGAATCTGAAAGAAACCTCAACAGAATGCAGAAAGCACTGGACGGCCGTCTCGTCCTATATTTGGATTGATATATATATATATAGCGCCACTCGTTGTAACAGTTGGTATGCTGTTTGCTTGACAACCTAACTCTCAGGGTTTCAATTCTCGGTAGTGGATGCGCACTGCTGATGAGTCCCAAATATAGAACGAGACGGCCGTCCAGTGCTTTCTGCATTCTGTTGAGGTTTCTTTCAGACTCAATGAATTACTTAATTATCAAATCCTCCTTACAATTTATATATATATATATATATATATATATATATATATATATATATATATATATATATATATAAGTACATGGTTGTTGGTAACGAGTACAGTCATTACTACATATTTTGGGGGAGAATATCTACAGATGTGCTGAATGAATGTGGCTATTTAGCCTAGTAAGGGACCTAAGTACGCTGACACAAACAGGACACTTAAGAGGTCAAACAGCGGGTGTTACATTATCACACAATTTAAAATGTCGCATGGAAGCGCTTCTGGACCTGCAAATATCACATTTCAGTTGCTGGACGTCTACGGCTATATCATATATATATTCCATATACATACATATACACCTCCACGCACATACATGTATATACACTTAAAGATACACTCACACCCACATATATATATATGTATATATATGTATATGTGTGTGTGTATATATATATATACATATATATATATATATATATACATATATATATATATATATATATATATATATATATATATATATATATATATATATATATAGTCTTAAGGTGTGCTATATTTATGGGATAAAGTGGTCAATATCAGAGATAAAGCGAGAGTAAAATTAAAAGTGAACAGGCTGTTTCATGCTAGACGCAATCATCAGGCCACGTGTGTTTTTTTCCCTCGGCTATTTATATCTCGGTCAGTGGTGCATTGTGGGTAGTCTATTTTGGCAGTTATTTTGCCGGAAATCGTTCCATACACACACACACACACACACACACACACACATATATATATATATATATATATATATATATATATATATATATATATATATATATATATATATATGGAAATTCGACCATGAAATATGAAATAATGACTTCTAATAACAACTAATTTCTCCCGCCTTTCGAAATAGTCCCTTGCTTGCATTCTGCCCCCGTTTCATAATGAATGCCGCTAAAAACGACTTACGAATAGAGGCCATGCTACATGCCTGGTTCAGGCGTGCTATTACAATTCTATCAAGACTTTATTAGTCATATGTATATGGCTGTACGCTGCAATGCCGCCATGAATGCGCATATGGGTGTAAATGTGGATGTCATTGTTTTGGGAGGTAGAGGATTGGAAGTAGCGTGTTTTGATTCCTAATTTAATAACGTCTGATCTCTTCGGTATCCTACTCAAGTTCCTCCGCTAATTTGTTTTCTGATTCATATTTTGATGCTTTCGATAAAGGATTAAAAAAGCTATATTTAACTTTAATATCTCTCGGGCGTTTCCCAGGAACAACCGTCCCCGTCTGGTGCTTATCTTCGTAAAAGATCGAATGGTCGATCGACGCTCAGATGTAATTCGCTCAAATGGGCATACGAATAATAATGGCCGTTAGAAGAAACGTCAAAAAATGACAGAATAAGAGAAAATACGAAAAATATTTAAGCCATTCTTTTTTTTTTTTATTCTAACTCATTTTCTATTTAATACGAGAGAATTCAGTTGGAAAATCTGATCTTCGTTTCAATGACCATGTGACTCATCCGTACATAGAAGTCGACGGAGATAGAACTAAATGAACCTCACAATTTGAAAAGAAATAGGATATATATATATATATATATATATATATATATATATATATATATATATATATATATATATATATATATATATATATATATATAAAAATATAGTCTTAAAGTGTGCTATATTTATGGGATAAAGTGCTCAATATCAGAGATAGAGCGTGTGTAAATATAAAAGTGAACATAGAAGTCAACACTTAGAGGCGACAGTCTGTTTCATGCAATCATCGCGCCATGATGATTGCATCTAGTATGAAACAGACAGTCGCCTCTAAATGTTGACTTCTATGTTCATTTTTATATATATATATATATATATATATATATATATATACAAGATATATATATATATATATATATATGTGTGTGTGTGTGTGTGTGTGTGTGTGTGTGTGTGTGTGTGTGTGTGTGTGTGTGTGTGTGTTATGAAATGGATGGAATAAATCGGACAATTATTTAATATATTTTGTTAAATTTTTTTGTTTATACGTTATTTTAATAGATACAATTTATTTAAGTAAATGCTCTGTTTTTTTTTTAAATAAACAGTATTAATTACACTTACCGTCCTGGATGTTCGAGAAACTATTAATGCTGTTTATTAAAAATAAAACATAGCATTTACTTAAATAAATTTTATCAATTAAAATAGCGTAAAAGCAAAAATATATAACAAACATATATTAAATAATTGTCGGATTTAATCCATTTCAAATGTTGTCAATGTTTACGTTAAGATACGTTTCGTTAGCAGATACGGTCATTCGGGTAAGATTGTTGATTTGTTGATTAAAAACAGTATATATATATATATATATATATATATATATATATATATATATATATATATATATATATATATAAGGAATAAAAGCAATGACAAACAAGAAACAGTTCTACACATTACACTAGTTGCCGCTTAACAGCGGAAACTTCAAGTTCCACTACCAATTCCCGAAACAGTGAATAGTACCAAACCTTCTGTCTCTAAACTGTTTACTCATAGAGAGAGGATTTTTTTACTTGATATTTCACTATAATAACCAGTATAGAGGAAGAGGATAGGAGATTGACAACTTCGGTAAGCCACAACTATTTCAATAATTAAGAATAACTCTGAGCGGACGAAGGCAGAGTATGTCTGAGCGAGGAGCATCCTTTTCCGTCATGCGGGTCTTAAAACCCAAAGCATTAACCTAAAACTCGAGTCATAAATAAATCGCCCCGTCAGTGATTTCATATGGATATGATGCAAGCAGCTCAACTCGTCCACAAATATGGAAACTGTCATCTGAATACAGACTCTTTTCCGGATCAAGGGTAAAAATGGTTTCGAAATAATGAAGCAGTTGGGTCTAAGCGAGGAGCATACTTCTTCGAATCTCTTGGACTGGCGCTACATAATCACAGACAAAGAACTGCAACAAATAACAGAAAGCATATCAGTTGTGGATTTTCACCAGCAGCAACAACTAAAAGAGATAACATGTATAACTTGATTTTGTTTGTCTGTTTTTATTTAGCGACATATCAGCCTATATGGTTTACTTAATGCTGAAATCTAAATATCTTAAACACAATTTTATGGCTTCAACTACATATATTTTGAACATACTTTCAGAGTAAATATATGCTTTATAGATATATAAAATTTGCAGACGGTCTGTTGCATGTGTTATATGTTTTGGTATAAACCTATTTCATTAAATTAGGACATGATGTCGACTATTTTCAAATAGTTTACTCATGTTGTTTTTCTTGTCGTATTTATAGGGACTAAGCGAGTAAATTCAGTTAAAATGTGTTTCACTGTGAGTGTATCTTGGCATGTTGTATCATGTTGGTTGATGCTCATTCTCCAGCAAGTATGAATGGCTGAGGAATGTGTGGCCTATGTGCATCTGAGCCTGCATTACTTCATCCTTTCTTCTTTACTAGACACCTGCATCCGTCCAGGGTCAGTTTGACTGTGTGAACCCTATTCGTGTTGTCAGTCCAGTGCTTCTGCCATTTCTGTTGAATTAAACTGTTTATTTCACTTTTCAGATCCATATAAAATGAAACTATTATCAATGGTTTCATTTCGAGCAGACTTTGCAGATGGATCTGCTCGTTTCATTTCCTTCGTGGTCTGGTGATACATAATCATAGACAAACAACTGTACCAAGTAACGGAAAGGATATCAATTGAGGATCTTCACCAGCAGTAAAAACTAAAATAGATAACACGTATAACTTGAATTTTGGTTGGTTGTTTAGCGGCATATCAGCCTCTATGGTTTACTTAATGCTGAAATCTAAATATCTTAAACACAATTTTATGGCTTCAACTATATATATTTTGAACATCATTTTATACTTTCAGGGTAAATATATGCTTTATACACATACACACACACACACACACACACACATATATATATATATGTGTGTGTGTGTGTGTGTGTATGTGCGTGTGTAGTTTGCAGATGATCTATTACATGTGCTATGTGTTTTGGCATAAACCTATTTCCTTAAGGCAGAACATTATGTTTGATAGTTTCAGTATTTTCAAATAGTATTCTCATATTGTTTTCCATGTAGTATTTAAATCTTATAGGGGATAAGTGAGTATATTCATTTAAAATGTATTTCACCGTGAGTGCAGCTTAGCATGTTGTACATGTCAGTCGAGCCGCATTCTTCAGCAAGTATGAATGGGTGTCGTGTAATTTGAAGAGAAAACAATGACATAATCAAGTTGTTGATGTTCCACACTACTTCAAACGAAAGGTTAGGAACGAAATCTCACTCAATAATGGAATGAGCGATAACAGTGAACTGAAGATACATATTTACCTGAAAAATGGATTTAAGAGAAAGATTTTATAAATTTCGAACGTAAGTAGCACGAACTCTACGGTCAATAAATGCCGAATATGTCCTTATAAGAAAATGGCTAATATTTCCATTATTATTACCATCCATCCAGACAGAATATATCTAGCTCGTGCAGCAAAATTGGATGTATCATGTGTTAGTTTTTATAAAACAAAAGCATTGAATGAGCTTACATGCAGAGCTTAATTAAAAATATCTTCAGATTGAGTAACCCTGTCTTCTCAGACTGTCTCCGATTGCGGGTGATCCCAAGTATCTATAGAGTACTCCCAAGTCGTTTAGGTTGACTCACCCTTCAAACTTAAGATGACAACCCACTGAAAATGCGGTCTCGATACTCCTCCTCAACTTTCGCCTTTGAACAGAATCGCATAGTGCTATAGTCGGTCTTAACTCACCAACAATGAACGGTTGGGGTTTTGAGCGATGATAACGCACATCTGAACGAATTCCTCCAACACTCTGACTCAAGACCATGATTACAGGAATTATCTCTATTTGAGGAAAGAGAATTTTCGTTGGACATTTGAGCTGATCAAAATACCTGGTTGTTGCTAGGATTGGGGAAGTGTGGCGTTAATAGTTACGCAAGTCGTTCTGTCACAGTGTCCATCTTTTGTCTCTTTTTAATCACTTATCCCGATGCAAGACGTTAATGCCACTAAGATGCAAGGGGACATTGGGAGGGAACGAGAATGAATGAGATGTTTTTAGAAGGAACCGGAAACCTAATCCTAGACAGGAAACAAGGGATAAATCTCTACTCTTGTTCAATAAATGGCGAAAGAGTGTGAACCGGGCGATAAAATTAGCCGTTACATCAGTAGAGGTGATGAGAACGTTATATTTGGATTTTTTTTTTTTTTTACTCTTCTCTTCACCCAATATAAGACCCAAGAACTACTCGAATTAGAGGGTTAATAAACGGGTTTGTTTTCTGGACGTAAGTATTTTAGATATCTGTACTGGGATATTGGATTGGTGAAGAGAAAAGGTAATGAGACATCAGCACCTGCACGTAATACTACTCTATTTAAATCGTCTTAAGTATACTTTTTTTACCTTCACTCAGTATGGTTGGTGCTATCCTCCAGTAGATTAACATTGTACCTTTGCGGTCTAACGTTTTCCCCTGATATAAATTTGAACGATTTTATAGTGTAAATTGATAATTATTCTACTAATAACACTTTGTTTTCTTCTGTCGCACTTCTCTTCTGACTTCCTGCTTTACAGTCAAACATGATCTTCAAAAATTTAAATGCGATGCAACCGTTATCTTTTGTCTTGTTAATGTCGGTTCTTTTGTTGTTCTCCGTCTTTTAATAAGACTTTTCTTCTTCTTATATTCTTTCACACTCATTAACCCCCTTGCGTCTTAGAGGCTTTTTTGCCTTGCTCGGAGTGAAATGATAATAAAAAAGATAGTCGGATCCGTTAGGTGTTTAAACAATATTACTCCCTAAAATTTATCTTGAAATTTTATAAACCCACCATTGTCTGTGCATTGAATATTGTTCCACATTCGGTCTACTGATTCTGATATGTATCGAGAGATACTTGATAAAATCCAAAGGAGAATCCGCAATATTATCAGCTCTGACTAGGCATCTCGGCTTCAGCTACTTCCCACCGCCGTAACCTCCCTGGGCCTTTTCTACAAATATGTTCATGATAATTGTTTTGATGAGCTTTCCACTTCGGCACCCCGACTTCATGAATTTAAGAGCAATACTTTGATTGACAGCTTAATATCATTTTTGTGATCAGAACGTGTAACCGTAAGTTCTATTCTAATAGTTTCTTCCCTCGCACCACTAGCCTGTGGAACTCTCGTCCATCATTTTTATTTTTCTGTCAACTAAGATATTCAAACATACAACGTCAGTTGTCAAAGTCTGTCTCCTTGAATACGGGTCATTTTATTATTCTTTCTCCTCAGTCACTTTTTTCAGTAACTGTGTACATCTCAGTGGCTTTATCGCCTTGCTTATGGTGATGTTCTTTTTCAAATTGTCAGTGAGTACAAGCTTCACTCTTAATATAGCGACAAATAATCCAAGAAAGAAGAAAATACAGGCATATTACTCGGAATGAACACAGGTTGTCTACCCTGATAATCAAAAGGAGGAGAACTTCTCTTTTAGTCAAAATCATCAGGCCTAAGCATAATTCCAGGCACCGAGACAAGCTATATGGCATGCGAGCACGAAATTACCTACTGGGACAAAATGGTGTTATAAAGCCTGCTTGGGAATGAGCTGACATCCCTTACTCCCAACTAGAAAGATACCTGTGCTCGCCTGGAAGATTTTCCCTGGGGATGGATGTGGTTTTCGCCTTCAAAAGACTACCATTTACGGTTTGGCAGGTCAAGGAACTTGAATCAACGACTAGACAAGGACACAATGTAACTAAATATCGCCACACTACTATCACTCCGAGGCTCTCCAAAAAGAAGGGAAAAGAGGAATTCAAAAAGTAACCAAACTATAATATTGTCACAGTATTATGCCGGTTTCTCGGTCAGAAAGAGTAGCTGATTTTAGGTCAGAAGGGACAAGGGGTGGAAATAAAAAGTGAAGAATAGTAGTAATAGTTGATTATGAAGATCACTGTGCTCTCTTTTAAGCAAATCAGATTTGCCTTTAATGTTACAGTGATTTTTTGGTTTGGTTTGGTTTGTTAGTTTTATGGCATATGAAATTCAATGAGTTGTTTAATGGCAAGAAGATTTTTATTGTTGGTAATTTTTTTTTTCAAAAATGTATTGCTGGCATTTTTTTTTTTTTAAATTTATAATAATTTTTTACAAAGTATTTATGGTATTAAAAGATATTTATACACTTTCATCGTGTTTTGACCCCAGTTTGGAGGGGGTTACCTATTTGTCGATAGCTGGGACCCTAATAGGTGCTACCACTCCGGGTTAGGATGGACCTAGGAACACAAGCAATTAATAGATGGTTCCACGCTTCTCAAAACCTACTGATCAGGGGCTTTGCTGTTGGATGTAGTTTATCGTTTTACACAGGACGCGGATATAGTTTATCGTCATACCCAGAACGTTCGTTACACTGGTTAGGCTATTCGGACCACAGACTTGTCTGTACCCGGGTGGCGTTAGACTGTAGGCCGAGAATGGCTGTCTACTGGAAGTTCAATCTGTCTTTATTACAATGTGTTTTTGCAATTGTCTTTTTTATGTTATTGAAGTGCAAATACTGTTTCCAAGAATTCTACTCCGGTTCCTGATATACGGCCAATTTTTTAAAAACATAACCTGGTGTGTTCACCCGTGGAGAAAAGTTGTTTGGTTTAGCATAAAGATTATTGCTTATAAATTAACCCCGAAGTGTAACTTCCAAACATGTACATCTGGAGAGTAAGTTACGTGAAAACAAAAAAGAATTGGTGTGGTTTGGTTTATTTTATTTTACGACATATCAACACCTCAATGGGTTATTTAATGCCGACAACATTTTTTTATTGCTGGTAATATTTTTTTTTCAGAAATGTATAGCTGGTAATTTTTTTAAATGTATTGCTGGTAATAATGTATTGCTGGTAATAATTTTTCTTCAGAAATTCATTGCTGGTAATAATTTTTTACAAAAACGTATTGCTGGTATTAAAACCTATTTTTACACTTTAATAGTGTTTTGCCTCCAGTTCGGGGGTTAACTATTTACCCATAACTGGGATCCTAACAGGTGCTACCACCCCAGTTCAGGGTGGACCTGGAAACACCAGCAATTAAGAGGTGGTTCCACGCTCCTCAAAATCTGCTCATAAGTGGCTTCGCTGTTGGACATAGTTTATCATCTTACCCAGGATGCGGATGTAGTTTATCGTTATACCCAGGACGACGGTGATTTTTTCGTGTTTTCTTCCGGAATAGAAGGGGTTTGTAGAAGACATTGTACAGCCTGGTCAAAGCTGGATGACTTCGACCTTGCTGACGTTAGTGGCCTCATTTCACTCGACTGCAATCAGATTCAGAACAAGGTTAATTGTTTGGCAACAACAACAGCAGTTACAGGGCTTCAGATCAACAAGAAAACAGACCTCGTGGAAGTCAACATCGCCGTCAGCTATTGGCGGAGAGTCAATCAAAAAGATATGGTTCTTCGCATACCTCGTAAATAATTAGAAACGACCAATATTTATCTTTCGTTGAACACGTTAAATGCTTATAGACTCCAATATAAACAACGAATAGTTATCTACTATACATAAATCAAGCTAATGTTCATAGACTGCCTATTTGTTGAGATGATCCTATGTATTTAAAATCTATTTCTGTGAAATATTGGCGTACTAGTAATGGATAACGGCTCGGATTGAGGAATCGGAGAGCCCATTTTGAATTCCAGTCGAATCCATTACATTCGCTTACGTGCTAATAGCCTTGGGAAAGGTGAATACTTTCCCCCCGCCCCCAGCCTTGGATGGTAACTGGTCTACCGCAGAAAGAAATGGCAACCTACTGCGAGAAAAAAATCGGCCTCGTCAGTCATGTATCAAAAGATACATGATCGTCTAAGCGTGCATCCCTTATGGCACACAACAGATTGAGATTTGCGTACTAAATTTATTTCAAATAAATACTTGCATGGTAATAGTTCTGATGAAACCGCTATGGTACCTTGACTTTATGAATTTAAGCGCAGTACTAGATTGGCTTGAGGTCTCAACATTTAACACTTGAAATGGTTTGTTGCAACCGTAAGTTCTATGTATCAATTTCTTTTCTCGCACTTCTTGCTTGTGGAACTCTCTTATGGCTTCTTGCTTCCCAGTCAACATTAATCTTCAAAAGTTTAAATGCAACGTCAGTCATTATCTTCTATTTTTTTAATTCTCGTTCTTTTATTGTCCTCTCTCCTTAATAGTAGTTTTTCTCATATTCTCTAACATTCAGTAAGCCCTTACGCCTTAGTGGCTTTATTGCCTTGATGATGTGAAATGAGTGGGAAAAAAACTGCTATATTTCTTTCCCAATACATACATATATATATATATATATATATATATATATATATATATATATATATATATATATATATATATATATATATATATGTATAAAAGTGAACATAAAAATCAACCCTTAGAGGCGACAGTCTGTTTCATGCTAGATGCAATCGTCAGGCCACCTCTTGATATTTACACACGCTCTATTTCTGATATTGAGCACTTTATCCCATAAATATAGCACATTTTAAGACTATATTTCTTCATATATATATATATATATATATATATATATATATATATATATATATAGGCAGAATATTTTCATTGAAGCATGTTTTGTAAGATAATTTAGACGTATTATGTTTATTTATGTTAAGTACACGAATTAATTTCTTCGTCGATTGATCAAGAAAAATTCCAAAATTATTTCAAATGGAGTAAGTAATAGCCTATTAAGAAAAATTAAATATTAGCTTTGTTGTTTTGAGCATCTAAAATAGGCATCGGATGTAACGTAAACACTGGGAACGGTGCAGTAGGTTTTACCGGAAACTGTGTAAGTACTGATTTACCAATCAAACAATACTCGCTAAAAGAGTGATTAGGACTTGTGTCTTTCTCTCATTTACCTTTTTTTTTCAGGTGCCCATTTAGACTTGTTTCCACACTTGAATTTGAAGTTAACTTCGATAGGTAGATGATGATTGTATCTTAGAGATGGTTCAGCATTCTTTGTAACGTAAAAAGCGTTAAAAGATCTTGTATTAAATCATACAGGTTTTCTCTTTATCCAGTTGTAAGCGAACATGTGACGTGCCGCCAATATCTTCCATGTTCCAGTGTTATATATTGATAATAATTTGTTTACTTTGAAGTCGCTTTTAATAGTACCGTCGACAGTTTAAACGCACGTGTGATATTTAAGCTCTTTATACGGTGTTTCTCCATGTGTTTTCATTCGCTTTAGTTTTTCCCTCGTCGCGTGTTGCCGGAACGTTTATTTGAAAAAATCCGTTTGGTAAGTCTTCGCATTTGTCTCGTTATTGGAATATTGCAGTCTTTGAATCTACATATGCTGACATCCACAGATGAGTTTTACACGTCGTATTCGACAGAGTAGTGTTTTTTGCTTGACGGATTCGTTAGTTATATTGGTACTATGCTTATATGTTTGAAACTGCAAGATTTCACTTTGAATGCATTACATGCACCAAGACATGTTTGATAGGATAAAGAACAAATACGAAAACGTTTAACCATCTAACATGTTTCACTTTTATTAAAGCTTCATCAGAGAATGAGATATGGAGAAAAAAGAAGAAATGTTAGTATTTTTATTTTTGCATCGTTTGATTGTCATTGGTAAATCATGTTTCACGTGCATTCGACTTGTTAAACAAATATTAGTATTATTTGGGTTGTTCCGACTTCACGGAGAGACGACGCGTCCATTCGAAGTTCTAAGAAATTAACGGATTCCCAGCCAAACAGAAAATTAGTAAATACTTCTTTATGTATATAAGTACATAATAATTCCAGTCTGTCTATGTGGGATTCAAATGATGATGATGAAGATATATATATATATATATTATATATATATATATATATATATATATATATATATATATATGTGTGTGTGTGTGTATGTGTGTGTGTGTGTGTGTGTGTGTGTTTGTGTGTGTGTGTGTGTGTGTAGTAAATTTTATGTTTGGTGGTTTTTTTAATTAAATATAAGTTAGATCTTTTGAGAATAGATTCAGTAAAGGTTGGTGTTGTAATATAATATTTCGACGTGTGCTTATATTTGATAATGTATCTATCTATATTATAGAAATGAATACAATATGGAAACCAGTAATATGGGGTGCCAGAGAAAAGCGATAATAACAACAAAAATTGCAATATGTGCTCTGGTAAAATCATGATGGATAACAGCAAAAATTGCAATATGAGCACTGGTGAAAAAATGTGTGGTGAAGACATTAGGTCTATAAAACCCAGAAATTCATTTATTCATTTATAATACCAGAAATTAATTTATTCAGTGTCATGTGTCCTAGGACACATGGCACAGTGAATAAAGACGTTGGTTAGATCCAGTGACAGGACCCAAAGAGTGTGAGTTCAATACCCGGTTAAGGCAGTGGAGAACCTCGAGAAGGGAATTAACAGGAGATAACTGACAACTGACATCCATTAAACACGGCACGTGGAACTAGAACAGTCTACCCCAATGAGCGAAATAAAGGGTTCAGTTCGACATTCCAACCATCTGAAGAAGGCCGGAGCGTACAACGGCCGAAACGTTGTAATAAATATGGCGACAAAGATGAGGACAATAGTACGAATAATGTAAATAGTGTATAGTTGATAATATTGTTATTATTAGTACCTCGAAGTACTTTCGACAGAAAGAATTATTTTCTTTTTTTAATTAGGGTGGCATTTAAAAAGATTGAAGTTATGACCAGTTTTATTCCTGAGTAGAGCGAGTTTGAATGGTTGTCTAAACGTATGCTAAGAGACACCGGCTTTTAGATTTCGTGATGTCATTCCGATATAAATGCTTTTACAATGTAAGAATTTATTTTGATAAGTACCGGCATCTGAATTGGTGTTGGATTTTATTTTTCTTCCTAATTGTATCCCATATTGTCTTGGACGTTGTGGCAATGACACCAGTATCAGGTACAACTAATTTATTTACAAGTTTTTTAGTAAGAGTTTTAGAGTGTAGGATTATTATTTTATGTTGTTTTTAGAAGTGCTATTGGTGCTGTCAAGTTTTTCGATATGTTTCTTATTCTAATGTTGTCATTTAAATATTGATAAGAAATATTGACCATACGAAATCTTATTTCTAAGAGATTCTAGTCTCTTTTTATATTGCATCTATCTACATGATTACATGCGTAATGTACGAGACTCTTCGAAAATGATTTCGAAACAATAGGATTTCTGTCTCCTATCTTTACATGTTTTCAACATACTGTAAATGTCATAAACATAGAAATTAAAAACGACAAACATTTACCTATCACTGAACCAAAATACTTACTTATTCAATTATAAACGACTAATATTTATCTATACACGAATCAATAAACGCTTATAGACACTAATATAAACAACCAGTATTTACCGTTCCACAAATTAAGTAAATGTATATAGACTCAAATTTTAACGAACACGAATTACCTATCCACGAATCTAATAAATGTTATTTAACTCAAATATAACCGATCAACTTTTACCAATCTCCGAACTCCAAAAATGCTTATAGATTCAAATATAAACGATCATTATTTAGGTAACAGTAAACCAAATGCTTATAGATTCCAATATAAATAACCAATATTTAACCATCCCCGAAACAAGTAAATGATTATCGACTCAAACAAAGTAAAAGTAAAAACCAATTAGCAAAAATGAAAGGAATTGTATTTGAATTGGTTTGCATATCTCTTTTGCCCACTGCTGTAATTCCACACATAATAATCATGGGAGAATCTGAAGCCATTTCAATTTTTTCTTTTTTCTTTTATTGTCTTTTATTTTTTTTTGTTATTTTATTTATTTATCTTTTTTTCGGTTTTACACTTGTACGACGTCAGCAGAACAGAACAATAGAAAACAATAGAAAGGGTTTGTTTGGTTTTCTCATATTTGGAGTGAGATTTCGATGCTTGGCTGAAAGGAACATTTCGAGAAATACGAGTAAAAGAAAGCTGTAAAGAAAAGAAGAAATCAGAATCGTTAATTTCTCGCCTTTATGTTGGTTCGATTAGACTATAGAAAATGAATAGCGTAATGGTGTTTAAAAAGAAAGAAAAAAGAAAGAGGGATATGATGGAAACGAATGAGTGAGGAGTGACAATATAAAAAGGAGAAAGAAAGAAAGAACGAAAGAAAGAAAGAAAGAACGAAAGAAAGAAAGAAAGAAAAAGAAAGAAAGAGGGATATGATGGAAGCGAATGAGTAAGGACTGACAATATAAAAAGGAGAAAGAAAGAAAGAAAGAAATAAAGAAAGAGGGATATGATGGAAGCGAATGAGTAAGGATTGACAATATAAAAAGGGTAAAGAAAGAAAGAAAGAAAGAATGAATGAATGAATGAATAAATGAATGAAAGTAAAAAGAGGGATACGATGGAAGCGAATGAGTAAGGAATGGCAATATAAAAGGAGAAAGAAAGAAAGAAAAAAGAAAGAAAGAATGAATGAATGAAAGTAAAAAGAGGAATATGATGGAAGCGAATGAGTAAGGACTAACAATATAAAAAGGAGAAAGAAAGAAAGAAAGAAAAAGAAAGATATGATGGAAGAAAATGAATAAGGACTGACAATATAAAAAAGGAGAAAGAAAAAAAGAAAAAGCAAAGAAAAAAGATAAAGATATGGTGGTAGCAAATGCGTATGGAATGAAAATATAAAAAATGAAGATGCAAATATGGTAATAAACAGAGAAAAATAGAAAAAATAGTAAAGATAAAGGAAAGAAAGAAAAAATGAATAAGAGAAAATAAATGAATAAATGATGAATGAAGTAAAAAAAAATAAGGAAACATATAAAGAAAAAGAAAATGAATCGCTCAAACATGAAACTACAGAGAAGAAAACGAATCAAAACGAGGCTTCAGTACAGAAGTAAAAACGAAGAATTAAAAAGACAACAACCGGAAAAAGAAAGTTTGAAAAGAAATATGGCCCCGAACGATGACTAACATTTTTTCTCCCTATTACAATTTTACTTCAGTGGAGTTCATTAAGCTGAAACGTGAAGTTAATGACCAAGAAATAAATAGGTCAGCAAGCAACACTGAATGAAAATTAAAATCAAAACGTGTACACATATACACACATATTTGGAAAATGTCGAAATGAAAGTGAAAGTAGATTTGCCGCAAAAATGAAAGTAGATGCAAAATGAGTTTAACAATATTGGTTTAGTGCCCAATTGGCTGATATTTTGGACAAATCAGAAAAGATGTGTATAAGTGCCCATTGTTCGTAGTCGCTTAAGTAAATAGCAGCAGATCATGCCTAAATCTCAAACGCCTTTTCGGCGCAGCGATATAACTTCAATGATTTTATAGTTGTTAAATTATGGTCGTAAAAAGAATATCATTGAATTCGCTCCATAGCATATTATACTACATTCTGTATACTATGAGAAGAAGGGGTGCTATTTTTAGCAACCGGAATTTTTGTATACATGCAAATAAATAAATAAATAGTACTCTATAATTACGAAGTACTATTTTTCAGTGTGTAAAGTGGTATTGGAGTGCGGATTTCAAATTCTAACCGAGGGCGTTGAGTTCACTTTCTCATAAATACCCTTTGGGAAGTTATCGATCCAACTTTCTCCTCCCAGTTACGAGCTAACAGCATCGTAGACTTTTTTCTATCTACATCTCGCTATCGTAATTCTCATTTACCAAAGCTTCTTATTTTCTTTCATTCTTTATTTATTTACTTCTATCACTCTCTATCTGTCCCCACTTCTCTCGATGGATATCTCTTCTCCTCTATCTCTATATCGTATTTTCCTCTCTACCAATTGCTTTCTTTCTTTCTTTCACTATCTATCTATCTATTTCCACTTCTCTCTATGCATATTTTGACTTCTCTCCCCCTACTCCCTATCGCAACTCCCCTCAAACAATCTATTTATTCCTATCTATCTATCTATCTATCTATCTATCTATCTATCTATCTATCTATCTATCTATCTATCTAATGCTATCATTACTCAGTCTAATCCCATCTATCTATATATCTATTTACCTGTCTATCTCTCCCGGTCTATTCTTATCTATATATCTATCTATCTATCTATCTATCTAATGCTATCGTTACTAAGTCTAATCCTATCTATCTATCTATCTATCTATTTATCCCAGTCTATTCTTATCTATCTATCTATCTATCTATCTATCTATCTATCTATCTATCTATCTATCTATCTATTTATCTAATGCTATCATTACTCAGTCTAATCCCATCTATCTATATATCTATTTACCTGTCTATCTCTCCCGGTCTATTCTTATCTATCTATCTATCTATCTATCTATCTATCTATCTATCTATCTAATGCTATCGTTACTCAGTCTAATCCTATCTATCTATCTATCTATCTATCTATCTATCTAATGCTATCGTTACTCAGTCTAATCCTATCTATCTATCTATCTATCTATCTATCTATCTATCTAATATTATCGTTACTCAGTCTAATCCTATCTATCTATCTATTTATCCCAGTCTATTCTTATCTATCTATCTATCTATCTATCTATCTATCTATCTATCTATCTATCTAATGCTATCATTACTCAGTCTAATCCCATCTATCTATATATCTATTTACCTGTCTATCTCTCCCGGTCTATTCTAATCTATCTATCTATCTATCTATCTATCTATCTATCTATGTCTTTTATTCTCTGTCTCCATTCTCATATTGCAATTCCTTCTCTACCAGTGCCTTTCTTTCTTTCTTTCTTTCTTTCTTTCTTTCTTTCTTTCTTTCTTTCTTTCTGTCTTTCTTTCTGTCGATTTATGTATTTATATCCCTATGTGCATATATAAAACAGGTTGCCTGGAGCCAAATTAAGTATACAAAAGAATATTGCAACAATCTCCGAACTAATTGCCTGTAAAATAAACCCGTTTTTACAATTCTCTATCAATTCAAATATGTTTGGAAAAAAAGTGAACAATTTGATCTATCGCTGACTCTGAAACTCGACCGAATCTAAAACATTCCACGAAGAAAAGCATTTGATTTCAAATACTTTGAAACATTTTCACCAACTGGAGGAAGAAATTGACCAAATATTCCTGAAAAAAAAATTTACTGAATTATTATCATTATACAACATTTTGACAAAAAATGTATGTTCCCCAGTGTGTCATCATTTTAACATATATATATGGGACGAAAATTGTTTTTTTTAAGAGGTGGGGAAACATGTGGGATTTAGCCCAACAAACTCAAGCAGATTTAACACACGAAAACGAATATACTGTATCTTACAAAAATAATAACAATCATCGAATTTAATATCAAGGAAGGGTTCTCAGAAGAGTTGATCTGTGGTGACACCAAAATGTTCAACCTAAGAAATAGCAAAATAGTTTTTTTCACTCGGTGTCACATCAGAGCATCAGATAAGCCAGCTGCATAACAGGGTTGTTCTGGAAAGTAGTCTCATATCCACCAGGTACAGAATTATGCCTTAAAATATGTCAGTGGTTTCCCCTGTGTGTAAAAAGACGACCGACCCAGCTGAGATTAAAGGGACAACTGGATGTCGGGAAAGTATAGGGTGACCAAAAAAACGGGAATTTTTTAAGTGCGTATTGCCAGACATGAGCAAGTGGCAACACTGCGAGACAGTGACCTTGAGCAAGTAAACATTTCGCCATTTTAGTAACAAGAATGAAATTCACAGTATCCCAGCCGAGATGTTGCAGCAGTCAATGAGGAATCTCAACAGCAGATTTCAAGAATGCATTCGTACAGGAGGACGCCATCTACAGGACATAATTTTAAAAAAATGAAAATTCCATCATTGTTTCTTAAATGGCATGTTTTAAGGTTTCAATTACTATGAATTAAATATTTTTCTTCCATCACTCTTGGTTTTATTGGATTGTTAAAAAGTTCTCGTTTTTTGGGGTCACCCTATATATAAGCGCTCCACCCGAGAGGGAAAGGTTAGAGGTGTTTGCATCCTCATGAGGAGATACACGTCCGAAATAATTCCTGAATGTCTTACTGCCTTCTTCTTCTTCTTCTTCTTCTTCTTCTTCTTCTTCTTCTTCTTCTTCTTCTTCTTCTTCTTCTTCGAAGCGTTCCACTGGTGATCATGACCCTCCACGATTTCTTGTACTTTGGAGCTCTTAATAAATTTTTCCTGTTTGTTATCTCTCCTAAAACTTGCTCCGCCATTCATTTACTCAAGCTCACTATTTAGATTATACAGTTTTCCACTGTCCTTCTTGCCTTCAATCTGTCCTGTGAGTATCAAATTGTCTAAGCCCTCTTCCCTCATTATGTGCCCTAGAAATTTTAACTGTCACTAACTAATGTTAGACAGAGATATTCTTTTCGTTGCTATTGTCTATAGAACTTCGTTGTTTCTCACATGTTTGGTCCATGGTATTCTCTCTGAATTTGAAGGAATTATATTACGTAATAGTTTTTAGTTCGTTTTTCTTTGTTTCAAACGAAATTTTTCTCTTTCTTTATACTTAGCTGAGCTTTTGAAAAACATCTTCGCTATCCCACTGCGCCTTCGGATTTCAGTGTTGCACTGCCTATCTTCTGTTAAAACACTTCCCAGATATTTAAATTGATGTACTCGTTTGATTTTGGTATCTCCAATTTGTAATTGGGCTATTTCTTTGCTAACAACTATGCATTACGTTTTCGTGCAATTTAGGTTTAGTCTTTTCTTCTCGCTTTCCTTTACTAGCTTCTGTAGGTGTTCTGGTAGTTTCTTTTTCTGTGTCTGTTATCAACACAGTGTCATACGTAGTCCACAAGTGAACGAAGAATAATTTTACATATAGAATCCATAGATTCGTATTCGTCATTGTCTTTCCAAAGATAACATTACAATAACCCCCACTTCCATTTTTGCAATTTTATATTACAGGATTTTGGAGTCAGTCTATAAGTAGAAATAGCGATTGTGTGTCGTGTCTGGGTAAATATTTTTCATGTCTCTTTAGGACGTAGGCGATGATGTCTCTCTATATTTTCATTTTCTTTCTTATCTGTGAATTACCATGACGTATTTGGCAAGTTAGTTTAGTGGTTTCGCGTTACCTTTCCATCATTTGGAATTTAGAGCTATCCTTCTGAAAGCATACATACCACACCGAAAGTGATGCGGTTGCTGGAGCTTGTAATATTAGATTGAGGCAAACATTTCTGACCTCTTCTTTCGAACAACGTAAGAAAAGAGCATAAGGCCACTGCCTCACCAAACTAGGTAGTGAGGCTATGGTTTAAGTAGACAATACAATTTTTATTACAAGACTCACGATCAACCGGTTTTGAATCCGATTTTAATTCCCTTAGAATTACATTCACCCAAAGCTAGCGAGCTCAGTCTACCCTGTTATTGGCTGGGGATGGGAACAAGAGACAACATCAATTTTCCTTAGAGCATTTGTGAGAAAGCGAACGCAATAGACTGGGGTGGAATTTGAACTCAGCTTGCCAATTCCATTTCGCACGTCGATAACCATTACGCTACATCCGGGTAAGTCTACAAAAAAATTATCATCTATTTTTTAGTAGAGAAAGAAGTCATATTCCTCCGAATACGGTAAAGTATTCTTTTAATCTCTGCCAATAAGGCTTATTAAAACATATGTAATATTCAGTGTTTAAAAATATTTATATTTACAAAGATTTCTATGGCGGACACACGTAGATTTCAATACATATATATATATAGATAGATATATACCAAATATATATATATATATATATATACCAAAGATATATATATATATATATATATATATATATATATATATATATATATATATATATATATATATATATATATATCAAAGATATATATATATATTTCAAAGATATATATATATAGATATTTCATAGATATATATATATTTCAAAGATATATATTTCAAAGATTTATATATATGTATTTCAAAGATATATATATATTTCAAAGATTTATATATATGTATTTCAAAGATATATATATATATATGTATTTCAAAGATTTCAATATATATATATATTTCGAAGATTTCAATATATATATATATATATATATTTAAAAGATTTCAATATATATATATATATATATATATATATATATATATATATATATATACAAACCAAATGTAAAAGAACGAAGAATAAAATTACAACGTTCAAATCATTAATTTAAAACAGGGTTCAATACCAGAGTAGAGCAATAAATATTTCTTATACACTGTTACATTAGAACATGTAAGTTAGTACTACAAAATTGTACATTTTGTTTCGACGTTTAATTAGCAACGTCTCATCAGCTACTTAACAATGATGGTATTCATTATTAACTACCTGATGTGACGTTGTTTATTAAATATCGAAACAAAATGTACAATTTTGTAGTAGTAACTTACATGTTCTAATGTAACAGTGTACAATATATATATATATATATATATATATATATATATATATATATATATATATATATATATATATATATATAATAGATTTCCGTTGCAAATATAAACTATCGAGAATAGAAGTAAATTGTATGTTTTCAGTGTCTGCTAAGTAATATTTTTCGTCCTGAATAAACGCGTATAATTATTTGGAATTATCGAAGAGTATACCAGCTATTATTATTGAATAGCTAAAATTATTTTAGAGTTAGGTATAGATCGAAGAAAAAAACAAACATCCACTTTACGGTATATTGCTAAGAGCATTTGTTGAGGTTCTTTTATATAGTTAATAGACACATTGCTGGACACCAATATACGCAATAAAACCTCTGATGGGTCTTTCAGCGTACAAGTGCATCATCAAGACATGTATAAACTTTTATTATAATGCTGTCTAAGGTTGCTTAAAGATTTCATGAATAACCAGAAGATATCAAAGATATACACAAACGATTCATGAATCGAAAACATTTAATCTCCTTCTCTAGAAGAAAAGTTCATATAATTATTCGTAAATGCTTTCATTATGTAATGACGGTTTATTGTCCTTCTAATTTAACATTCTGCTTTGGAGGTAGTTTCGCCCAATACCGCAAGTTTCTGCAAAACCAAAAATTGAGAATTGGATTCGTGTTCTTAAATAACCTCGTCTGGTCGTGACTTTCATACGGATGTCATTCATGGCACCAAACTCGTTCTGAAACTTTCAGCTGTATACAACCGCTTTCTCACATCAATGGTTAAAATGGCTTCTAGCGAGTGAAACCTGAGGGAACATTGCCAACTGGCACTGCAGAATCCCAAACAAAGAACTTTAACAAATAGCAGAAAGTACATCATCTGAGTACTTTCAACAGCAGCAAATGAATGACCCTTGTAAGTCGTAGAGAAAATAATGACCTAATTAAGAAGTTGGTATTCATCACTTCTTCAAAGAAAAAGGTTAGGAAAGAAACGTGAAAAGATTTTCCTGAAAAATTGTCTTAAATGAAAGATTTTGTGAATTTCAACCGACCGATTGCTCGGTCAATGAATACCGAATGTTTCCTTGTAAGAAAACGGCTAATATTACCATTTATATAACTGTAGAATTGAGCATATAATATAATCGAACAACTTTAAATTAGATGCTGTCACATCATAAGGTTTATCTGAATAAATTTGAAATTCAATTGCTGACAATAATGAAAGATTTTGCTAAAACGTATTTAAATCAAATGTTATATCACTTAATAGATTCAGCAAATTATGCTAGTCTGATGAGCAGATCTGTGTGAAATTCTGAGACGAAAGAAAAGTCAATGAACACTTTATATATATATATATATATATAATTTTTTTTAAATATGATTCCTTCGCTACATAAGAGTTCTCACGTTTCAAATATGGGAGCCAAAAATTTAAATATAATTATTAAATTTAAATTGAATTAAAGTATCAAGCTCTGTTTCATGCTCAATCGAAATTTTTGTGGCTGAAACAGAGCTTGATCCTTTAATTCAATTTAATTTTAATAATTATATTGAAGTTTTCGGTTCCTGTTTTTGAAGCATGAGAACTCTTATGTAGCGAAGGAATCATATTTTTAAAAAATAATTATAATTTAGGCTCCACTTTTGTATTGAGCACTGTTTTTTAAAAACAAAAATACTAAAGAACTTTTTATATATATATATATATATATATATATATATATATATATATATATATATTCGGCCTTTAAGACTTCATCGGAATAAATTTATGTTAGTGTTACTACACATGCACACGACTGAATGATGCTGGTGATTTTATATATAATCTAGCAGATTTCATTTAGATTCTTTATCTTTTTCTTTTTGTCTCTATCACTTTTTTTATTAGGTGTCCATAATAAATTGAAAGCTTAGTGTGTGCACCGGAAATCAACCAACAAAAGCAGCACGTGACGTCACGCCAGATCATTTCAAGCATCCATCTTCCCAAACAATACAAGGAATTCTAACTACCCCACAGACACCACATTGCTTCTTGATAATGTCTGCGAAAGTCGAAAGTAACTGTACAAAAAAAAATGAACTTCGGAGAGTTTATCCACAACTTCGAGCACAATACACAACATATTATCCGAAAATTGGAAAAATGCAATAAAACATTAAGCTGAGTGACCTTGTCGGTTCTATATAATCAAAATAGTTTGGATGCACACACATATATATATATATATATATATATATATATATGCCAAAGTGGAAAAATTTTCTTGCGTTTCTTCCTTTAGGATTTCATCGGACTAAATTTGCTATGTTGGTGCGACTATACATGCGTACGAACGAAGGATGTGTGTGTGCGTAAGTGTGTGTGTACGTGTATGTGTGTATGTGTGTGTGTAAAAATACAAAAAACATGAACGAAAGAAATATAATGGAATTTACCTGTGGTCCTCGTAAAAGTTAATAGGACGTTTTCCGAGTTTATACGCTTTCGCAACACCCCGCAAAGAAAGTGAAGGAGCAGGTACTTACCTGAAATAAATAAGAAAATATAATCAACCATAATACATACATACATACATACATACATATATATATATATATATATATATATATATATATATATATATATATATATATATATATATATATTGAAAATCAGCAGGACAATTAAAATACACGACCATGGTTTCGATCTGACTGTCTCTTCGGGCGATGCTTTGAAAATGACCACTTTAACGCTTTATTGCAAAAGAAACAACAAAGAGCGCTAAATAATTATTACAATCTCATTAATATATGGTCTGTTCAGGATGCAGCTGATCATGGCTTGTCACAATTGCTCTTTTTATTATCTGTTAACTGCCATAACTATTCTGGAAAAGATAGTTGAAGGCTTTCTCGTGATTCTTTCCACGTTTTCTCATAAACTTGTTAGTGGCCAAGTCTCAGTGTCTGGTTCTAGATTGTTATTCAAGAGCAGAAACGAGTGAAGACATACACTACCCAAGAGCGTTTTTGCCAAAGTGAACGCAGCCCAGTTGGCGGGGTTTCGAACTCGACTCGTCGATTTTACTTTCAACGATAATCGTTATGCTACCCGCATATATTTTTTTTTTTCTTGTTTTAGGAAGAAAGTAACTTGAGAGAACAAGTACGGATACGATTTTGTAGTTGGTGTCAGGAGTTCGGTGTTTGTTATCATGTAAAGATTTTGTTTTAATTTAGCGGAATATTAAAAAACTGAGTATCTTCTTCGTTCTCTAAAACACAATTTACGAGGGTCATTCAATAAATAAGGTGAATTTTTCGGTATAAGGACTTCTCATACAGATAGAAGCTCACATTTTTGTTGTTGTTGTTTTTGTTTTTTTTTACTTCTCTTTCACATGGGTTAAATTTCTTTTGCAGATTAAAAAAAACTTTGAGAGTTTTGGCGATTAACAAAGATGGCCAACCAAGAAGCATGCTCCAGGATTGAACAGCGGTCAGTTATCACGTTTTTGTTTGCTGAAGCGTGCAAACGAGTTGAAATTCATAGGAGAATGTCAACTGTGTTTGGTGCCACATGTTTCAGCCAAAGAAATGTCTACAGGTGGGCTAAATTGTTTAAAGAAGGACGGAGCAGTGTTGCGGATAAAGACAGGCTTGGGAGGCCTACAGAAGTGAGGTCTCCTGAGGTGATCGAATCAGTCAATGACCTCATTCAGGGATGACAGTGGATGACATTGCAAGGACTTTGAAAAACAAAAAGAACAAACGCAGGGGTCATCAGTCAGAAGGAGTCATCTTGCATCATGACAATGCAAGGCCTCACACAGCAGCCCAAACGGTGCAGACCATCAACGAGCTGGGCTGGGAACTGCTTCCTCATCTCCCTTACAGCCCAGACCTTGCCCCTTCAGCCTTTCACCTGTTTGTTCCCTTGAAAGCGTTCACGAGAGGCACGAATTTAAAAGTGACGATGAAGTCAAAAGTGTTGTGAGCGACTGGCTGAGACATCAGTCCAAAGATTTTTACGCTGAGGGAATACAGAAGCTTGTGCACAGATGGGAAAAGTGTGTGACAGTGCTGGGAGACTACATTGAAAAATATTTTTTTTAAAGTAATCTTCTATCTGTATTAGAAGTCCTTATGCCGAAAAATTCACCTTATTTATTGAATGACCCTCATATATAGAAAATATATTTTGTGAATAAGTTCTTCACATGAGGAAGTCCGAAGAACCTACTGGTGCTGACGATGAAGATTGAACTGAATAATTCATGGAAGAATATTCGGCGCTACTATAGTATGATATCTACCGAGGCATTTGCGACCTACCGTAAATGGCGATGCATTCATTACTGCTGGAAAATGCTCATAAGAGACGATGATTTGTTTACTGTTTTTTAAAATGATATCAAATCAGTTTAAAAATATTAAAATCACTATTTGATGATTTTTTTTTAAATTTTTGTATAAAAAATTGTTAATGTATTTTAATCCATAACAAGTTCACTGTTCACTGTCTTTAACACTAACCTTTTTCAAGCGTAGCTTAGATGTGGCACAAGGTCGAAAGTATGGGGCACCCAGTGAGGATCTAACTCACTACTCAGTAGTAAATGTTCTAGCGAGACAAGCTTGCTAACCATGACACTGTCATGAGGTGCCCACGGACGGTGGATATATCTACTATGGAAGCACCGAATAGTCTCTCATTTGCCATTCACGACATTATTTCTTATAAGATGCACAAGTTCACAGCCGAAACGTTTCTGAAATCACAGCTCCAAATTCTGTTAGTAGGAAAAGATAAATCTAGAATACCTTTCACCATCATTACTCAAAAGTTAATAATAATTCCCCCATAGTGAAACGCAAGTACACAAAACAGAAACACGTATAATGTACGAGGTCTTGTCAAAAAGTAGCTATGTTAACGCAACTAAGTTATACAGAGAGAAGCTGCTCGACATATCTTGAGTCATAACTCGTTCACGCATGCGCACTAAACGTTCTCGCTCACTTCCGTTGTTTATAGCAGTGTTTGGAAGTAAAGTGTGTAGAGATTGGTCATCTCACCCACCACACTACAGAGGTACCATCAGTCACCAAAGCTTTGGTGGTAGTTTTTGACCAAGCGCTAGATTTTCCAGGTACGACAACCGCAATGCCCCACTGATCTCGCCCCTTGTGTCTTATTCCTCTTCAAAAAAATCAAATTCCACTTAAAAGGAACAAGATTTCCAGACGTCGAGGTAATCTAAAAGAATGCGATGAGGCAACTGCTCGCTATTCCAAATAAGGGATTTCCAGGAATTATTCCATCAATGGAAACAACACTGCATAAAGTGTATGGCTTCTGAAGAGTACTGCTTCGAAGGGAATTAAATGCGTAATTGATAGATGCTGTAGTTTTCTTTTTATGGCACTAGTCCCGATACTTTTTGATCAGCATTTGCATACATGTAAGACGCACCGATTACAAACTTTCCAATTTTGTTTGAATTTACGAGACGAGACGTTCTTTGTATTATACTCTTCCTACTTGGTGAACACTGTTATCGGCGCGGTCGTGTTTACACCGTAAATGCAGCAAGAAAACTTGCGCTATCAAGCTCAAGCTTTGATCATCTGATAACAATGGTACCAACTATAAGCTGAAGGCAGCGTAACAAACCTAAAGATATGTTATGGAGAAAGTGCTGATAATTATTTACTTACACTCGTATATATATATATATATATATATATATATATATATATATATATATATATATATATATATATATATATATATATATATTTCCCCTTCTCGGACTAACGTTTTCCTTCTGACATGATGAAGTGTAAAGATTAAATCGAATCAATTGCTAAGTCCGCTGCCAAGAATGTTGGTTCGCTGTGTCGTGCCAGAGAATTTACCTTGCATATTTATAGGTCTACCACTCTCGCTTGCTTTGAATACTACTGCCACATATAGTCTTCTGCTCCTGCTATATTTGAAAATTCTTTTAAAAAACACCCAAAGATGCATTCGATCATGTTCCATTTTATTGTTTATTAAGCTTCTTCGCTTCTTAATTCAGGTTTGTATATCCAAACCGGTAAATCCGAAATTTATATATCTTATGTCTATCTTTATACATACATTAATATATATATATATATATATATATATATATATATATATATATATATATATATATATATATATATATGAACATTAAAGTCAACACTCAAAGGCGACAGGCCTGACGATTGCGTCTACCATGAAACAGACTGTGATTTCTGAGTGTTGACTTCAATGTTCACTTTTATATTTACATACGCTCTATCTCTGATAATGAGCACTTTAACCCATAAATATAACACACCATAAAACTATATTTCTTCACATATATATATACATATATATATATATATATATATATGTGTGTGTGTGTGTGTGTGTGTGTGTGTGTGTGTGCAGGTATGCAGAAAAATAGGAAAGAACACGTTAGGTAAATAATCCGGAGTTCCTTAGTATTTTTGCTTTTATTTTTAAAAAGACAGTGCTCCATACAGAAGTAGAGCTTATATTATAATTTTATAATATTATATTATAATTTAAAAAAAAATATATAATAATATATTATAATAATATTATAATAATATTATAATATATATATATAATAAAATAAATATAATAATAAAATATAATAATATTATAAAAATATTATAATATATATATATATATATATATATATATATATATATATATATATATATATATATATATTTCCAAACGTAAAAGGTCGAAAAGTATAAAATTCAAACGTTCATAACATTAATTTAAAAAAAGACTCAATACAAGAGCAGAGCAATAAATATTTATGATAAACTGTTACATTATAAACTGTTACATTAGAACATGCAAGTTACGACTACAAAATTACATATTTTTTTCGACGTTTAACATGTCTCATCAGGTAGTTAACAATGATTGTTAACAATGATTGTTAAAATCATTGTTAACTACCTGATGAGATGTGTTAAACGTCGAAACAAAATATGCAATTTTGTAGTTGTAACTCGCTTGCTCTTATATATATATATATATATATATATATATATATATATATATTGATGCATGTTTCATTAAATAACATAAACAAGTTTTGTCTATTTATTTTAAGTAAGTTCCTTTCATATTGTCTGATAAACTTATCATTGAAAGACGAAAGGAAATCACCATATTGATACATGTTAAATGCTATCTAAGCTTTCGGCTTACATAAGAGATTATCAAAGATGACAATTGCATTTCAATATATCAAACAATACACTGACGAAACAATAATGATAGCCTGTTTTTGTTGCATGAAAAATTTCAAAGCAATGACAGACTCGTGTATACGAGACGCGGAAGCAAAAATCGCATCGAAACTCGTGACGTCACACATGACCACGCGAGAGTGAAAACGGGAAATATTAAGTATAGCAAGCCTTTCAATGATAATGTTATTAAGCTTATCAGGCAATATGAAAGGAACTTAATAAATAGACAATACTTGTCTATATTATTTAATGAAACATGCATCAATGAAAAATTGCTGCCTAAATATACACAATATATATATATATATATATATATATATATTAATCATTTCACCTGAAGCAAGGCAATAAAGCCACTTCAACGCAAGTGGTTACTGACTCTTGTGGAAGATGTGAAAATAAAATAAACCCCTATTAAAGAGAGAGAACAATAAAAGAAAAGGAATTATGAAGACAGAAGATAATGATTGATATTGCTTTTAAAATTTTGGCTTTCGATTTTTATGAACGTTAACTTGGCTACGGCAGTGTGGTGACCCACGCCTAAGTGATTTCAATATCTATCTTCTAATGACTCGTGCATTAATACTTTTGGGAAAGGCATGGATCTATGTGGTCTACTAAAGTAAGTAAGGAAGTAATCACTTGTAAATCTCTAAGATCTTCCAAGTGATTCTTGAACAAGTGATAAACACCATCAAGTAATTCCATTGGATTCCGTTAGTACTACAAACAACCTTCCATGATCCTCCATCTTGGGATACTATGATCTGGAACTTATCGCCAGAGAAATGGCGAAAAATTGTAATGGCATTCTTTTGCATAGTATAAACCAATAAACAAAGCTAGACATCGAAGACTAACACAGCACTCGGGGATTAAAAGAAATGTTAGATAAATTGTTTTTGTTTTATTGATTCGTTTTTACGGCTTATCAACCATTTGCAGGTTATTTAAAGCCAGAAAATATCTTTAGATTGGAAGAATATTTTAGGTCATTATTTCATGTTCCAGGTCTTACTATTTAACCCATAGCTGGTGGAGGAAGAGGTGGATTCATAGTTTTCTCAAGAGTATTTGCGTGTAAGTGAATATAACGAACCCGACTGGAATTAGAACTCGGCTCTCCGATTAACAATTCCGAGCTGTTATCCATTACACCACCCGTATATCCAAGCTTACAACCCTTGGTATTCCTAAACGGTTACCCATCTAGGTGCGGACCGGGATCGACGTTGTTTAAGTTTGGTGACCGTACGGAAGCCGGTGTTCCAACGTGACGTTTTAAATTCTACATAATAATAGAAACTGGAAAGCAACAAATCAGACTCACGGAAGATAAAATCTGACTTGTGGAAGATAAAAATCGAAAGAAAACGGGCGGTCGTTGAGCAAACGGAAGAGAAAGTAATCAACTATGATCCATTGAAGCTGGAACTCGTAAGGCTTTGAAAGTTGAAGAAGGTCACAATCATAGCGATTGTCATCGGTGTACTTGTACGGAGCCTGACAGAATAGAGGCATGGATAAAGAAAATTGGTATTGATTGTCCAGTGGAACTGTTGCGGAAAGGAAGTCTCTTATAAACGGCAAGAATACCCCGGAAGTAATGAACACTTAGAGTCAGAGGACAATTGCATAATACCTAAGGCTACTACTGACTGTGGCCAGCTAGCCATGCTTTAATTTGCAGATATTAAGATCTCTGACAAAATACTGGTATAAAAGTTTTAAAAACGGTTAAAGAATTAAACAAAAATAATAGAAATATACAGATATCAATTGTTACTAGTTTCAAACTTGACAAAAGGATAAGAAATTGTGGAGAGCCATGATTGTCTACGTCCTGAATGGACACGTCACATAAAGAAGACTATAAGAGCAGTAATGGCACTTTTTTTCCAAGTTAGGAGACTGCCGAATTGAACACTTCCAACTTAGTTGCATCAGGTCAATTTGTATTTACTTACACCCCCCACGAGGTCAGGTTTAATGTGGGGATCTCGAGCGCGTACATCCAGACTAGGAAGAAAAATTCCCGAGAAGCAGATTTATTTTTCATATCCAATCTGTTTTTGTTTTTTGTTTTGTTTTGTTTTGTGCTTGTTTTGTTTTTGTTGTTGTTTTGTGTTTTTTCAAATTTGGATCTTCTCCCGATATACACACCATTCTAAGTTACCTTTACAGTATGAGTTAAATGTTTCGCCAAAAAAGTAGAAAAGTTCTTTTTATAAAATCTTAGCTAACCTAGGTCAATTGGGCTAAACTGCCCACGTGAGAGTATGTAGCACAAAGTCGTTATAAATCGATATGCACGTAGCGTCGTGGTTATCAACACAGCAAATGGGGTTGGCGTGCCGAGTTCAAATTCCAGCCAAAGCCTTCGTGTTCTCTTTCGCACCAATATACTTGTCAAAGTATAAATACATCTCTCCCAGTTAGCGCTTAATATCACGGCAAAGTGGACCCACTAGTCTTGGCAATCATTAGAGAAGGACTACTCTGAATTAAAAATGGGCAATCAGAAAACGCAATTTTAAATTCATAGGACATATATAGATAAAACTTGTAGAATTTGACGCTCACAGGGCATAATGAAAGCAAGAGGCACAGAGGGAAATACAGAATAACTTACGAAACAAAATGGCAGAATATGGTCTGGGAGGGATACTAATGCCGGTGGGGGTGGCATAGCTTAAAGCCACAAAGAATAGGAAGGTATGGAGAGCTATGATTACCAACTGCTGAATAGACAGCTCGGAAAGAAGAAAGCAAGTTTAAATAAATATGACATTTCAAAATATTTTTTATTATGTCATTATCTGCTTGAACTCTGCCATGTCCTGTAATAGTTAGCAATGTTCTACCGCTAGATCAATTACAACTGAGTAGTGAGTTCGATCCTCACTGGGTGCTCAATGGTTTTGGCCTTGTGTCAGATCTAAGCCACATTTGCTAAAATCGCCCCCTTAAAGCACTTCGGAGTGATGTAATAGCAAACTTGTCTCGCTAGATCAATTACAACTGAGTAGTGAGTTCGATCCTCACTGGGCGCTCTATGACTTCGGTCTTGTGCCACAAGTAAGTTACGTTGGCTAAAATCACCCCTTTTGGGTACTTCAGTGTACTGTTAGGAAGCTTGTCTCGCTAGATCAATTACAACTGAGTAGTGAGAGTAATGGCTAGCGGCTCGGATTGAGGAATCGGAGAGCCGAGTTCGAATTCCAGTCTAGTACCTTGAGAAAGATATGAATCCTCTTCTCCCCCACCCCACTCCAAGCTTTGGGTAAATAACAGGACAGGCAAAGTTCTATAGCCTTGGATGGCTACTGCAGAAAGAAATGGCAACCTACTGCGGGAAAACATCGGCATCCTCCGTCATGTATCGAAAGATACGTGATCGCCTAAGCGTGTATCACGCATGGCACATAACTGACCGAGTGAGTTCTATCCTCATAGGGTGATCCATACTTTCGGCCTTGTGCAAACATCAAAGCTACGCTGACTAAAATCGCTACTTGCGTAATTGTTGAAATATTTGTGGTTTTTTTTTTTTCATTAGCCAAGTGATTTTGGTAGATTTTTAAACGGTACGCCCGTCCATTTGAAAGATTAACGAATCGCAATCAGTTTTACCCTCTACACGTTTGGTTTTTTTTTGGGGGGGGGGTGTTTTCCCCCCACCTTTCCGAAATCAAATATCAAGAAAAAAAACATAATTTCTTCATGGAAAAATATAAATTTGTCGCTGCAAAGATTTAAGAAGCCCTTGAACGATTTAATAGCTCAGTTCTTAAATTAATTCTGATCGAATTAATCTGTTAAAAGGATATGAAAAAAGAGGTTTTATTAACTTTCAACATGTCCACCATCATTTCGCGTACAAATAAAAATACGATTCTGTCGTTCTCGAAAAACATTTTGCCGCTTATTTTAAATAAAACCTTTAATCTCATCAAACATCCTACCGGATAAGATCGTGGTTTTGGTCGAATAATTTCATGGTAATTTTTGTGATGGTCTTTCCTCTTTGGTATTAAATTACGAATTAAAGGAGAGACATGGGCGACAGGTGTCACCGGACAGTTATCTTGCGACTGCTTCCATCAAACGAAAAATAACTCAGGGGACAAAAAAAAGTTTATCAACACGCAAACGAATCTCAAAAGGTAAGAGAGAAAAAAAAAGATCATTATTATTTTTATTAGGTTTCTCTATTCTTCGCTCGGAATGGAACGACATGAGCGACAGGTGTCACCGGACCGTGATCTTGCGACGGCTCGCATCAAAGAAAAATAACTCTCGGGACCAAAAAAAGTTTACCGACACAAAAACGAGTCTTAAAAGGTAACAGAGAAAAAAAATCTCATTAATATTTTTATTAAGTTTATCATCACTGAAGTCACGAAATGGTAATATTAGCCGTTTCTTTATAAGGAAACATTCGGCATTCATTGATCGAGCAACTAGTGCTACTTCCGGTTGAAAATTATAAAATCCTTCTTTTAAATCATTGTTTTCAAGAAAATTACTTTCTCAAGTTCCCTAGATTGTATCGTTCTTTCCCCAACTGATTTCGGCTTCCTTCCTAGTCTTTTGTTTGAAGTAGTGCTGAACGTCAACATCTTGATTATGTGTTGTGTCCCTCTAAGAGTATGTTAGACTCTTCCGCCTACTATAGATTTAGTAGGAGAGAAGGTTCGGGGAACAGTGAACAGTGAATAGATTGAGCACTGCTTCATACGATACACTCTCACTAGTCGTGTAATACTCTTCTGGTGTACTTACTGTTTAATATACGATATATATGCAAACCTGGTTTTTGTTATTAATTAACCATTTACTTGCTAACAATATTGTCATTATTTTCTCTTTCAAGTTATACGTGATATACATCTTTCTAGCGTTGGAACTCATCAAGCGACGTGGACCCTGTTATTCTGCACACTACTTTGTTTTAGAATCTGTAGCGCCAGTCCACAAGATTCGAAGAAGGATGGTCTTCGCTGTGACCTAAATGTTTAAATCTCACAAAAACATCTGATTGGATGAAGGCAAGAATTTTAAGAAAAGAAAGTAGCCATAATTACAATGTCGTCTTTTTTAGGTTGAAACAAAAGATTCCAGTCTACGGCCGTATTACATTGAAACACCGGTTCTCGCAATATTACCGACAATAAGCAACATCGAGCCAGGTCATTACTGAGATGGTTGAATGCTTTGGAATACCAGTTGTTGTAAGCTTGTATTTGCTGGGGGAGTGGTTCTGAATATGGGCTTGAAATTGGAAATCGGAGAACTGTGTTCTATTTCCGGTCGAGTTCGTTATATTCGCTTACACGCAAATACCCTTGGGAAAGGTAAGAATCCACCACTCCCTCTAACTATGAGTTAATTAGTTGAAGTTGTATTAGTAAATCCTTATTACCTCTAAAAAATTCTTACAATCCACAAATATTTTCTGGCTTGAAATATTCTCCGAAAGGTTGACAAACCGTAAAAATTCAATAAAAAATGATTAATGCGATTTTCTTTTTGGTTTTTTCTTAATGTTAATTACTATTATCACACAGCATCTAAGTACTAATTTTCTATAAGTGAGAGTCGAATTCACTAGTCTGTAGTAATTGATCTAGCAGGACAAGCTTGTTAACTATTACACCACGCCGAAGTGCTCTAAGGGAGCGATTTTAGTCAACGTAATTTACTTGTGGCACAAGAGCGAAATCATGGAGCACTCAGTGAGGATTGAACTCATTACTCTGTTGTAATTGATCTAGCGAGACAATCATTACATCATCTTTCAGAGGTGCGTGTACTGAAATGTACAAAAGCTGAAAACGTAGAATCGGGTTTAAATTCTGGCCAAGTCTGTAGCGTTTACTTCCGCATTATTTGTCTTTCCACCACCAGCAATGGGCAAAATAGCAGGGTAAACTGGGCGTTCTAGCTTTGTTAACGAAACCACTCTAAAAAAACGGAATCTTTTGCTACGCGCCTTCGAATTTGTGTTACATTTTCAATCGTCTTTCATAACAATTGCCAGAAAGTTAATTTTCTGTTGTTGCATGATTCTGACATCTCTAATTCCTGTGATGCATCCTGGGCTGTCCTCCCGGCTATTTCCATAATTCTATCTTTGTTACAACTGATAGTTAGTCCATTCTTCATTCTTTACTAACTTGTCTAGGAATTTCTGCAGTTTTCTTAATTTCAGCGTAATTCTTGCTTTTAAGATGATGCCCACCGATAACATATCCTGTAAGAAATCCTGGTTCTCTTAGGATCGCCTCGTTGTACAAGTTGAATAAATTTGCTGAGAAGATACATCTTGCCTCTTTCTAATTTTATGTACTTTCTTAAGTCATTTTCTATCTGTGTCTAGATTTTTTCCCAGTGAATGTTCTGGACTACTCTAATCTAATCTATCTTTCCCTAATGAAGTAAGTTTTCCTAGTAGTTCAAATAGGTCGTTGCGTTGTAAGCCTGCTTTAGGTAATTAGTTATTGACTGAGACATTGCTTTTTTTATGATCTTGTATATGACTAAGGTCGGCTTTGTAAACGCCTATTTTATACCATCATATATCTATCTATATGCCAGTTCTTGTTGGATCTCTGTGGTAAGTAATGCGAGAACCAAATTGCGTCATACGTAAATAATCAATACTCGAGGCCACATTTGTTTGACTCTCCGAATAATTATTCAGAAATATATTGCACTGAGCAGTATGAGACTGAAGCAAAATCTCTCCCCCCTAATCTCTCTCTCTCTCTCTCTCTCTCTCTCTCTCTCCCCACGCGCATGCACACACACAGACAGACATGCATGCACACACAGATGCAGAAAAAGCTACACTTGGAAAATCACTATATCCGAATAAACTTTCTTACTATGTAACCCTATAACTTGAGTGGCTCCAGGGCCTTTTATAGGTTGAACATCACTGTAAAATAAACTGATTGTCCTTAACTAAACAGTGTTGCTTTTTTTTTTAACTATTTAACTGTCTGGACGAGATATCTCGTCTTATAATATGGTTTATTTTTACACCGTAAAACAAAACGAACTGACAGCGAACAGATTAACTGTTAAACAAACCCCTAAAATTAGAAATAAATATAAAGGCGGACAATTTGATTCTTTTTCTATATCTCTAAATCGAAAACAAAAAAATACCCCGCATTTCCAGCAATGACGGGACGCCTACCGTAGCGCGATGTTTCTTGAGTTCTTTCTGCCGAACAGCTGGTGCGTGTGCTGCTTCTCTCTCCCTCTACCATGTACCCGACTTCATAAATAACAGCATTAACGATAAAATGTTGAAATGCTGCGCCATTAGACATGCGTCTTGCGCAAGGGATCGATACTCGAGTGTCCATTAGTTTCATGTTCCAAATAATTCATCGGCTATCAACTGGTTATTTTTAGCATTGCAGTGACATAACAGAACTTTCTCAATTCACATTGAGATATAACACAGGTTTCTGGATATTATATTAAATGAACTTCATGGATTTGAACAACGTTACAAAATAAAAGTTTTGGGTTGGAATACAAATGTAACTGAAATTTCAAGATGTCAAATCCCTGGTAATACGGAGATAAGGTAATTTCTTAAGTTATTATCAAATTCTCTGGATTTAAATACAGGGATTACAGACAGTTCTGTATTTAAACCCATATATAATCGAAATTATTTGAATATATATATATATATATATATATATATATATATATATATGTGTGTGTGTGTGTGTGTGTGTGTGTGTGTGTGTGTGTGTTATGTAAAATAAACGCACAAGTATATATATATATATATATATATATATATATATATATATATATATATATATATATATATATATATATATATATATATATATATATATAAAGGGTGTTCCAATAGCTTGGACCGATTTTAAATGTGAATTAAGTTTAAGCGTCTAATGATTTTTTCTTTTTCTTTCAGATTTGGCGGACATTTGGGCGATATTATTTTTCACAAATAATTGCCATGACTTAAATAACATGATTCAATAGACAAATAAATAATTTTTCCCCAATAACACGGATTTATTTACTGCTGATTTTGATCCGTCTTAATGAAACAAACCTTATATATAATCCGTTTTAATGAAACACCCTTAATAACTGAAATTATTGGAATACATATACGTGTGCGTTATGCTAAATCAACTCACAAGCTATATATATATATATATATATATATATATATATATATATATATATATATATATACAGGGATTGCAAAAGTAGGTATACAAAATATATAGTATTGATTATAAAAACATATCAATAATAATGTCTTCAAGTCTGATTTCAAATTCGATTTGCACTCCTCGTTTGTTAAATCAACAGCCATCGTTAAACTACCACTTTTCCTGCAAAACATTTATTATGATGATGATGATGATTATTAAAAATAAAAATAATAATTAATGCATTATAATAAAAGTTATTAAAATAAATATATTCAAAATGATTTTATTGAATTAAATGCATTCTAGTATTTAATGAATTCTAGAAACCACTATTATAGTACTGATAATACTGGTATAATATTTAATGTATATCTACTTTTGCAGCCTCCTATATATAAATAAATATACATGCTATCTCACACCTCTAGCACGACTTTGAGTTTCATGCATGACGCAATATTTGGGTGCCTAATTCAAAATGACTTTTTTAAGGTTTGAATCAAAATATTTGCTCTGTTTCATTACATTGAGCAGTGTTTCGTTAAGATCTGCACTATATGTGCGATATATTGGAATTTTATTACCATTTATTCATATATATATATATATATATATATATATATATATATATATATATACATATATACATATATATATTTAAAGACATTTTTATATTATGTTTAACGTTCTTTTTATAGATACAAGTATTTAAGCAAATGCTCTGTTTTATAATAAACAGTATTAAATAACATTTACCGGCCTGAAAATTTCTCGGACATTCAGGCTGGTAAATGTTATTTAATACTGTTTATTATAAAACAGAGCATTTGCTTAAATACTTGTATCTATAAAAAGAACGTTAAGCATAATATAAAAATGTCTTTAAATAAATTGTCGGACTATGTCCAATTCTAAAATACATATATATATATATATATACAAATGGTTACTTGATTTTACGACATATATATATATATATATATATATATATATATATATATATATATATATATATATATATATATATTATATATATATATATATATGAAGTATGATCAAAAAGTATCCAGACTGGTGCTAATACAACATATATCAATTTGGCTTTAAATCTTCGGCGTAGACGACTTTTGAAGCCACATACTTTATCCAATCACGTGTCCATTGCGAAAAGCACTCCAGTGAATCCTTTTTGGGGGTAGAAAACTGCTGCCTCGTTGCATTCTCTTGGATTGCTTAGACGTCTTGAAACATTCTTCCTTTCAAGTGGGATTTGATTTTCGATGAGGAAAAAGTCGAAAGGCGCGAGATCTGGGGAATATGATGCTTGACGAACCTGGCGAAAGTTGTCCTTGGTCCCGAAATGCTGCAGCACAAGCCATGTTCTCTGACGGAAACTCTGTGATGTGACCAGAAGACCACTCTCTACACATTATCCCCCAAAGCACTGCTATAAACAACAGAACGTTATAACTTAATGTATATGCGCGACAGTTCAAGATCTATCTGTGAAACGCGGCTTCAGTTTACGTACTTCAGCTCCATTACCATAGCAACAGACGCTATACTTTTGATCCTATATCTCACTTTAAGCGTTATTTTTAGTTGATGCCCATTTAACGAGGCAGAAGATAAAATTTCAATGGTATTTGAAAGTTGTATAACATTCAATCAACTTTTAGTATCATTAAATTAAAAATTATTATTCATCAGGAAAACCTTGTATTTTTAACGGTACTGCTAGTATATATAGATATAGGTAAATTCTTCGTAAGTCTATAGCTTGATGATGATAAAAGAACCTATTTATCGAACCAATAATTATTTCTCCTGTCGATGCACTTAATCCAACGTTATTCTATTAAACTCGTAGATCTAAAATTACACAATGAGAATTCCATATCAAAATTCATAAATAACTAAGGTTTAGGTTACAGACTGATTGGCAAATTAGACATTCGTACTCGCAAATGAAAAACGGTGTGTCAAAAGGGCGGTTTTTCTCTTGACACCGTTATGACTGGATATCCATACTTCTTTCTCTCGAGAAATGACAACAAAGATGTTAAACATAACTGATTTATTATATTGCTTATTTACAAAAATAATTTTATATTTGCAACTTTATAAAAAGATGTGAAGCAACTACAATGCAATATTCATCATTTACCATAGTATCAAGAGATAACTATGAAAATAATTTTTTTCATTCATAAATTTATAAAACTGACTGTGAACACGAGTATAAGAAAATTTAAATAAGCACAAAACTACGATTAAATGTAATCATAAAATTTGAATATAAGCATTTTCCGGGAATTTCTTTTATTTGCTTTTGCCACATAAATTCACTAAAATAGTTTGCAAGCATCTGGATTTATATGTTTCTTGAGAATTAACGATAAAAATGTTCAACACTATTTATTAGACTGTTTAATTACAAGAATAGTGATTAATATTCTTGTGAATTCTCGAGAAGAAAAGAGAATAGATATTTAGTGGAGGGCAACCATAGTTGTCTCCCCCTGAAATTGTTCTAATAAAAGAAATGGGCAGTAGTCAAATTGCATTGAATAAGGCTTCACAACAAGCTTAAACGTTAGTCTGTTTTTCTTTCCGAGATAAAATAAATCCAGTTTCAGATGTTTGTGATTTCTTAAAATTCTAAAAATAACTTTTTAAATCAATAAAACTTGCCGAGGGTGTATACAGTAATAGCGGTCTCAAATGAAAAACAAAAATGTCCTTTTTTTTCTTGCCGAATAATCACTCCAACCGCGTATATAGTTTTGCGCATGCGTATACGCCCGCAATCATATACTTTTTTATTAATCATTTTGAAAGCTTTTTTCTTTTACCTTTGAAGTCAATGAACACATCCAAATACTTTCGTTAGCGCCTCAAACCAAATCGTAAATAACCAGCACACATAGTTGTCTATTCTTTTTACTGCTCCTCTCACGAAGAAAAAGCGCGAATTGACAATAACCAATTCTTCAGATCGATTCTTTGATCTCCGCTTAAGCGATTATTATCGATTGGGAATTGGCTCTGTGTTATGGAAAATAAGAACAAACCTTCCCACTCTGCTTGTTCATTCACGGCTGTGCCATTTAGGCTTTTAATAGCACTCTTCTGCTAGTAACACTTATTTTTATTCATGACCAACGACAATCCCTTGTCTTGCGTTGCTTCTTTTTTTTAATCAAGTACAACGTACTTCTATTATAACAGAATTTACAATTTCATTATAAACTCATCTTAATTGCGTTTCTGTAATAAAATCATTATTAATATATTTCCACAGAAAACCATGAACGATGCATTTCTATTGTAAAGTTTCATATTTGATGCTTTTAATAGGATATTGATAATGTTGATCTGAAAACCTCGTAATATTTCTTTTCGGAAAACCTTTTGGCTATTTTTTATAAATTGAAATAAGAGTAGAAACACAAAACTACAACCGTCCTGGATATGACGATAAACAACACCCGGCAGCAAAGCCTCTGGTCGCTGTTGTTCCCAGGTCCGGAGTTGGTAGCACCTGTTAGAGTCCCAGCTATGGACAAATATTTAATCTGGGTTCAAAACACTATGAAAGTATAAAAATAGATTTTTATAATAAAAAATAAATAGCAATACATTTTTGAAAAAAAGAATTACCAGGAATAGATTTGACTCTCGAAAAAAACGCTCTTTACAAAAATACGTCAATGAAACATGATCTTCAACAAACTGATTACTTACAAAGAACACATTCTATTCATATGAACTTATCCTAAATATCTTGTCGACATTAAATAACCCGTTGAGGTTGATATCCCGTAAAATAAAATAAACCAAACCAAACCAAACCAAAACAACAAGAATAGATCCAGAAGTCCGTAGCATGACACTTTTATTAGCTGAAATTTGAACTGAAATTTTCACTATTGTGGAATCTTCCACGACAGCCAGTTTACCCTCCCTGGAAAATGCACTCTTCCTGTTGTAATTTTCATCACCACCATCTTACAAAAAATATATCAAGCATTCATTGGTTAATCACCTTCAATCTAGCTTGCTGATTGGTCTGCTTCGACCAATCAGATCACCCCCACGCGACAGATCTATTTTGGCGCCAACTAAGTCTGAGCCTGTCACGTGATACAACAAAATTATAAAAACAAAACACGAGTGTTTCTCTCTCTTTTTTTCTCACTCTCTCTTGGACACTCTTTACTCACTCGTGCGTCTCAACTCCGCTGCCAAAATGTGACTCTTAAAGAACTCCCGTCTTGACTAATGTAGTCAGACGTAAAAGAACTTTACAACATTTCATGCAAGTATAATTCTGAACTTTTTCCAAATTGTACAATACACAATTCCAAACATTCAACACATACTCATTCTTCTAAACTACAATTTAATAATCAATTGATTCGTTATGAGCTTAGGTACAAATATTACCTAGTCCAAGAGACATAACTCTGTCTAACCTTTCTTTCGTTTATATGCATGTATATCAAATACTTAATAAATTCAGTTGTTATGTTTTGAATCATTATTTTTGTCTTTTATTAATTGTTGTGGATGGAATATTATGAACACGCACAGTTTTAAGCCTTCTGATCAGTCAAACCTTCTGATATCTCTTAACATCTTCACACAATCACAACACTATATAAATTTGGATCTAAAATTCTCCGAAGTTTAGCCGGACCAACAGACACCTATAGAAGACCGGTAAGTAAAACGGCTGAAACATTGCAATTATAACAAAAATGATGTAGATATTATTTCGAATATAAATAATTTAAAAAATGATTACCGCAGAGTAAAAAGCCAGAAATTATCGTTCGTTGCGGGCACTATTGCACAATTACCCTGATTAAAACAATGAATCTGCCCATACTCCCCCACCCCCGTAGATATGGGTAAATTAACAAGGCAGACTGTGCTCTCTAGCCTTGGTAGAGAAATCCGCCTGGAAATGACGATACGATAAACGCATCCATCTCCTACTAGCCTAGGTCACTCGTCTCGGGGATGAATGTGCAGCCCACAAAATGCACAATTACTGAAATTCTTAAGTCAGATGAGTTGCGAAATCTGCCGAATATTATGAAAAATAGAATCGGATAGCGAACGCATGTTGACCGGATGAGGAATTTCATATTTTGAATTTTTATTTATTTATTTCTCATTCCAGTTCCAGATCATAATTTCCTATTTTGGTGAACGTTTATCGTGAGAAAGATTTTTTTAAAATCTTGTCTTCGAAATCCAGACATAAATCCTAGAGTTTCGGTACCCCGACGTGGTTTAATGGCTGAGCAGGCTTGACTCACTAGAACAATTACGACTGAGTCGTGAGTTCGATCCTCACTAGGTGCCCCATATTTTCGACATCATGTCACGTCTAAGCTACACTTAGAAAATCATTGAGCATTTCCAAGTGGCATAATAGAAAGATTGTCGCACTAGAAAAACTTACGACTGAGTAGTGAGTTCGATCCTCACTGTATGCCCCACACTGTCGGCCTTGTGCCGCATGTAAGCTATGCTTAGAAAATCACCGTAAAGCCTTCAGTTGAGTATCAAGTGTTGCGCTTATTTGGTTCAATCGCAGTTTGCAAATTCTGTGCTGTATCGAAAAAGTCGTCTCGGCGTTCGGGGGGTACGTCGACGTTACAAACGATTCTAGACGTGACAAATCTCTCTTACGGAGGAAAAAACTTTACTATCTCCAAGACATGTGTAGAATATAAAGGAAAAATGGTAATTCGATTTCATTGAACTATTTTCCTTACCGTTTTAGGAATCTACCGTTTCGTTTTTGTTTTGTTTTTCAGGATTTTAAATATTTTTCAACGAAATTTTTGGCGCCGAACTCAATATGTCTGCAGGCACCAAAGTATGATGGACAAAAGTATAAGTTATTTCACAAGAGACAAAATCTCTCTCTCTCTCTCTCTCTCTCTCTCTCTCTCTCTCTCTCTCTCTCTCTCTCTCTCTCTCTCTCTCTCAGTCTGTCGGTCTGTCTTTCTATCAATCTAGATGTCTGTGTTTTACTCTCTCTTTTTTCTATGTCCCTCTTTCATTATGTTCCACTTCCCTTTCTCATTCTTTCTCCATCTCTCCCTTTATCTCTCCTCCTCTCTCTTTCTCTCCCCCGCTCTCACTATCCTTGTTCCTCTCACTCTATTTCTTTTCCTCTCTCTCTCTCTCTCTCTCTCTCTCTAATTCTCTCCCTGTTTTTATCTCCGTCATTCTTTTCCTTTTTGTCTCCCGCTCACTTTCTCTCTATTTTCCCTCTTCCCTCACTTTCTCTCTCTTTTTCTTTCACGCACTCTACCGCCGTCTGTCTTTATATCCCCACGTCTCTCTGACTCTCTCGTTTCATCTCTCTCTTCTTCTTTATCTCCCTCTCTCTATATCTTTCACTTCCCTCTCTCTCTCTCTCTCTTTCTCTCTCCATCTCTCTTTCTTTTCAGCTCTCTCTGTTTTTATTCCTCTTTCACTCTCCCTCAATATCTCTATTTCTCTTCCGCTTTCTTTTTCCCCTTACCTCAATTTATCACTCATTTTCTTTCTCACTTTCACCGTCTCTCTCTTTTACCCTCTCTTTCACTCTCGTTTCCTTTCTCTCCCTCCCTATTTCAATGTCCGTTTCTTTTACTCTCTCTTTTACACTTTTGTTTCCTTTCCCCCCTCTCTCTCTATCTCTCTTTCTCTTTCTCTCGCTACCTCTCTCTTCGTTTTCTCATAGCTTCATACCGTCTTCGAAATCCTAATTCACCTATCTCGCGTATCTTCAAGCATAGCGTGTGTGTATCTTTGGATTGGGGGGAGAGAGATTTTAGCAGATGCGTTTACTGGAGATAAGAATCTTATGGCGAGAAAACGTGGCTTAATCGATAAATCGGAGAACAAAAAAGGAAATACAAGATAATGTAAAAAAATGGTGTGGGAGAGGAAAACATAAATATAAAAGAGTAGCCTTAGCACTTAACCCCCACGCCCCGCGCCTAGCCCGAAGAACACATCTTTCAAAATGAAATAACCAAAAGAGAATCTGCCCCGCTGAAAATCGAACTACCTGTCTTGCCTTAAAAACACAAGCCCCAAGGCAACAATCTTATCGTACAACTTCAAACCGTTATATACAGATCTGATTTTCTCATTGAACCAAGGAGAAACAGACTTAAACCACTTTTAATAATCACCAAAATCAATAAATCAACAAGATTTATGTCAGCTCTCAGTCACGTGACGTCAATGCACGTATTTACGGGACAACGGCCTAGTGGCTAAAAGGGTTGGTTTATGACTTTGGTGATAATAGTTGGGTAGTGTGTAGTATGTAAACCCCCTCCTTGGAAGAGTTTGTAACACATATATTTACCATCTCTCAGTTGCGTCTATGGCCTTGGGCAGAGTGCATTCAGGAGCGACACCGTCAAAGGACGGAGTCGCAACTGAGAAAAATTTTACTGAGAGTTACCCAGCCCTCGGGAACAGCTGCCCGATGCCGAACCCTCTCATTGCACCAGAAAGAGGGATTGGTGCTCGCACCTAGGCCAGCGCGACTGAAGGTTGCGGGAGCTGCAATAAATTTTTGTTCCTGGCCCGGGTGTATGCGCTCGGGACCCCACCTTAAAATAAAAAAACCTTGTGTCACAACTCGTCTTAGTGTGGAGACAGAGTAAAAAACTGGTTGGGTAGTGTGTACTCAGTGGTAACAGGTTGACTGATTTGTCAACGGTATAATAACTCCTTTTTTGTCATTTGATGTCGAAACTTAATTTTTGAAGCAATAAAAATATATGTTATTCTGCTTTCACAATTGAATACATGGTAGATGATACTCAGCTTTTGTGCATATACATGTTTGTGTGGATATAATTACTAGAGGCAGTGTGTTTTATGTTGTAGTTTTGTTGAAGTTATATTTTGAAATATCATTTGATTTAAGAAATTGGAGGATATATGGATTAATGCCATGAAAAAGTTCATTCATGTCGGTTGTTTGATTTGTTTGGGAGTATAGCAAGCTCTATGAGTTATTTAATGATGAAATCTAAATATTCTGTACAAAATTTTATATTTTCAGAGTAAAGGTATGTTATATATGTATATATATATATATATATATATATATATATATATATTGTATATAAAATTTATTGTTTGTAATTTTGCAATGAAAATGTATTTTGTATCTTTTTAGTGTTGCGTTGATTGTCATTTTGCTAGGAAAATCCACTGTTGGTCATTTTACTATAAAAATGTATTGTTGGTCCACTATAAAATTTATTGTTGGTAATTTTACTATAAAAATGTATTGTTGGTCATTTTCTATAATAATGTATTGTTGGTCATTTTCTATAAAATGTATTGTTGGTAATTTTACTATAAAAATGCATTGTTGGTTATTTTTCTATAAAATGTATTGTTGGTAATTTTACTATAAGAATGTATTGTTGGTCCTTTTCTATAAAATTTATTGTTGGTAATTTTACTATAAAAATGTATTGTTTGTTATTTTTCTATAAAGATGTATTGTTGGTCATTTTCTATAAAATGTATTGTTGGTAATTTTACTATAAAAATGCATTGTTGGTCATTTTTCTATGAAATGTATTGTTGGTAATTTTGTTATAAAAATGTATTGTTGGTCCTTTCTATAAAATTTATTGTTGGTAATTTTACTATAAAAATGTATTGTTGGTCATTTTCTATAAAAATGTATTGTTTGTCATTTTCTATAAAATGTATCGTTGGTAATTTTACTATAAAATGCATTGTTGGTCATTTTATTATAGAAATATATTGTTGTTCATTATCTATAAAACGTGTTGTTGGTCATTTCCCATAAAATGTATTGTTGGTAATTTTACTATAAAAATGCATTGTCGGTCATTTTATTATAAAAATGTATTGTTGGTCCCTTTACTATAAAAATGTATTGTTGGTCCTTTTATTATAAAAATGTACTCTTGATTATTTTTTAGGGTTAACTATTTTCCGATAGCTGGTGACTTAACTGGTGCTATCACCCCGGGTCAGGGTGGATCTGGGAAAGACAGCAGCTGAAAGGTGGTTCCACGTTCCTCAAAATCTTCAATCTCCCAAATCAAATGGCTTACTGCCGGATGTAGTTTATCTTTATACCCAGGACACAATAGAAAAGGGTGAGGAATAAGTGAACAGTGATAAATAAAATAAGAACCAGATGTCATACCTAGACATGAACAGTGGAAAGAGAACAGTCTATTCTCGTAGATTAAATAAAGGGATCCGTTTGGAATTCCCTGTAGGGTACCCAGATCGACATACACCTGAGGGAGGCCGGGGGGAGACATTGTGATAAAAACAACAAAAAGGAAGGACAATAGTCGGAATATAAATAGTTTAAGCCTGTATTTACATTTTTACTAAAAATAAACTCTTCGTACATAAGTATATACGCTTCCAATCAGTTCAGAATTGAATCAGTATAAAACAGGCAGCAACATTTACACAAATAGCAGGGTCTATCAAACGTAATATAAACACTGTTTTCAAAAATACCGGGTGGCCCAAAAGTTACTTTAATTTAAGACAATGGAAAAAAAATTAAAATTAAAAATAATGCAATAACATTAATAATTAATAAAAATATTATTTTTACTTAAAATATTTAAAATAAAACCTATTAAAAAAAGTTTTTAAAATAATTTATTTATGATGAAATATATCAGATCATTGGTGAAAATATATCATCAAATGTCCGTGTTCGATTTTCATTAACATAAAATGACAGCAACATAACACTAGCGTTTGTTTTGGTGCTGATTTCTAGTGTGTTCTAGATTGGTGATTTTCTAAGCGTGGCTTAGATGTGGCACAAGGCCGGACGTATAGAGCACCCAGAGAGGATCGAACTCACTACTCAGTTTTAATTGTTCTAGCGTGACATGATTGCCAAACGTTGCACTACGTCGAGATGCCCTAAAATTAAGTGTGCCTTAGATGTGGTACAAAGCCTAACGTATGGAGTACTCAGTGAGGATCTAACTCACTACTCAGTCGTAATTGTTCTTTCGATAAAAGTTTGCTAACCATTACACCACGTCGAAGTGTCCCTAGACTTTTCATCGTTCAAATGTGAGTCAGATTTTGTTGAATGTTGAAGTTTTGTCCACAAATGAACGCCTTAAAGATGGAGGATGAAAAGTTGCACTTTCACCATATGATCTATGAATTCACCAGAATGTTTTTAATGAGGGCACCCCATGCTTATCAGATCATTGCAAAAATCTGTGCTTGATTTTCATTGTAAATTTAAAATGACCACAACGTGGCACTGGCGTTCGTTTTGGTGTCTTTTAGATTGAAACCTTTCATCGTAGTTATGAGTCAGAATGGATCCCTTAAAGATGGCGGATGAAAATTTGAAATTTCGCCATGTAATGCTTTATGAATTTCAGAATGGAGTAAGTCTAGGAATTGCGACAAAAATATTCAGAAGGTTTATTCGGATCTTGCTCCTGCTCTTCAGACAGTCAAAAAATGATTTGGCAGATTTCTTCGGAGTGATTTTAATTTAAACGATCAACTACGCTCCGGGCGAACTTCCAGCGTCGATGAAGATTGTCTACTTGTCATCGTGGAGAATAAACCGCATATTTCGACAGAAGAGATTCCTAAGAGTTTGAAAATCGATATCTCAACTGCCTTTCGGTATTTGAAGAGACTTGGGTTCAAGAAAAACGGCCAATTTTGGCAAATCCAAAAGATGTCATTTTCCACCAACGCAGCGCAAAACCGCATGTTTATAAACTAACCTCGCAGACGCTTAAAGAGTTGAAAATTGGAAATCCTTCAGCACCCACCATATTCTCCTGATCTGGCTCCTTCGGATTTCGTTTGTTCCAGTTTCTATAGAACAATTTAAAGGATAAATAATTGACTCTGTACAGTCAATCCGAAACTAATCCTTCTTCCAACAAAAAACACGAAGTTTCTACGAAAATGGCATCAGCAAACTTGTAGAACGACATCAGAAAGTCGTTAAAACAATGGCGACTGTGTACTTGACGAACAAATGTATTTTTTGTGAGCATGTAAAATATGGTTTTTAATTTTCTAACTCGGTATGAACATTTGCAATCAATCTCTCCTAAACATCCGCTATCCATTTACTCAAGATCACTAGGTAGGCTATGCCTTGTTTTCCACGGTCTCTCTTGCCTTCAATCTATCCTGTGAGTATCAAATTTTCCGAACCGCTTTCCTCATTACGCCGAAAATGAATTCGACTGAAAAGACCAGCGTGGAAATAGTTTGGTGAATGACCAGGTTGCGAAAGAAAACGTCATTCCTTTGCGACCCTCTCCGCTAGGGTCAGGTAACCACAGTAATAACAGACAGGAACAATAATAACAATTTGTTTCACTGTCGGCCAAAAAGGTTCTCGAGTATGGGGTGCAGGGATTTTTATAACATACCTCTGCCCTCACCTCTTCCACCAATCCAAATGGAAGGCTACTAAAGGGGAGGAGAATGAGGTGTTCACGGCATAGGTGCCCCCGGTCGACATCGCCGCTCCACTCACATCAGTCTATTCTTCATTATTCCCGACAATTATGTGCCCTAGAAATTTCAACACACTCACTGCACTGGTATTCCTATGAAACCTCCGTGATTACAATTTTGACCCAGAAAACTCCGTTTTAATAATAATAATAATAATAATAATAATTAAAAAGAAATAATATAATTTACTCCAAATAAGATTAATTTAAACTATTTTTTATGCTCATTTATTTGTTTTTTTATTACGGCTTATCAAACCTTGGTGGATCATTTAAATCCGAAGATTTGGTGAGTTTTTTTTAGGTCGGTAGACAAAAATTATATAGTTTCAACAGATATATCTACTCAAACACATGTATCCACTAAAATAAAGTATTTAGTAATATATATATACATATATATATATATATGTGTGTGTGTGTGTGTGTGTGTGTGTGTGTCCAGAATATTGCGTTCAAGCCTAAAACAGATTGTCGACGCTTGGTCGTGACCTCATTGTCCACTTTTACATTTAATACGCTCTATCCCCGATCTAGAGCACTTTAACGCATAAATATAGGATATCTTAAAAAGTATATTTCAATTTATTTATATATATATATATATATATATATATATATATATATATATATATATATATATATATATATATATTGCATATAGTCCTTTAGGTATGTTGGTCACATAGATAAACACGTTACAAGGTGTATTATAGATTAATAAGTATGTTTTTATTAATATACGTAATTTTAGGCATCGGTATATCTAAGACATATTTAGACATACTACGTGGTATACCTTTAATATTTATATATATATATATATATATATATATATATATATATATATATATATATATATGCCCCCTCTTATATTTACGCGCGCTCTATCGCTGATATTAAGTACTTTTACCCTAAATATAGCATACACTGAAACTATATTTTTTTCATACATATACACACACACACACACACACACACACACACACACACACACACACACATATATATATATATATATATATAAAGAGAGCGAGATAATAAATAAGATTTTTATGCGAGAGAGAAATTACTTGTGAGATAATTAATATTGTATCCCAACTCTGGAATAATCATCTTGACAGAATGCCATCAAACCGGAAGCCAATATTTCTTGGAGGCCGTTCAAGGTGACAAGATAGATTTCACTCCATGTAACCTTGCCAATGTACACTGACGTACAAATTTAAGCTGAGAATATAACAATTAATCAGGTCGGAAATTATTAAAGCCATCATAGACGACCAAAGATGATGTCCTTGTACCATATTAAACTAAGAGTGGAAAATCTCTAATCAACGTTTGTAACAGTTCAACTGATCATCTTCTTCATGCCCACTCAGACGTGGGCGATCATAGCTCTCCACAACTTCCTATAGCTGTTAGCTCTATTTGTTTTCTTTTACATACTTCCCCTCCCTGCTCTTACACAAGCTTGTTAGCTAGATTATTCACTACTTCCTTCTTTCCCACCCTCATGCGTTCCATATGTTATGTGAGTGTCAAAGTCTGTAAGCATTCTTTCCTCATTATATGTCACAGAGATTTCAGTGGTCTGTATTTAATGCTAAGCAAAAGTGTAGATTTTGTTGTAACCAGGAACTAAAGAAACGAAAACACCGTTTCAACCTTTGTTCAAACACGGAAGTGTCGGCCATATTGTTATGTGTGAATAAAAAGAAGGATTATCACTTCTGCCGGACTAAACTGTATTGTCGTTATTATTACGGACCCCCTTAACAATTTGGGACAGATATCTTTTCCATTTTTCTTTAAACTTACTTGTTGTCCAGATGCACGGTCTATTCTCAGCATCCTTCTATAGAACCATATTTTCTTTGCGTCAAGTCTCCTTTTCACCTGTGATGAAACTGTCCAATATCCATAGAGTCAAAGTGGCATGTAGGAGGATTTTTTAGTGCGTATCAGTTCAGTACTCTTTTCTTCGCTTTTCGGGAAAGATTTATCGTTTCTTAGTACGTTTAGTTTTTGGAATGCATCCTTCACTATTCTATCAGTTACGGCTCTCGTTTTCCAATGTTCATGCAATGCAAGGCCAAAGAATCACTCAAGGTAGAGTGTTACTATATGATGGTGTAAAGGGTGTTCCAATAACTTGTGCCGATTTTAAATGTGAATTAACTATAAGTGTCTAATGATTTTTTTAATTTTTTTACAGATTTGGTGGACATTTGGGCGATATCATTTTTCACACATGAAATTGCCATGATTGAAATCATATGATCCAATAGAGAAATAAATACATTTTCTCCAATAACACTGATTTATTTATTGCTGACTTTGATACGTCTTAATGAAACACCCCTATATATAATCCGTCTTAATGTAACACCCTCTATAAGTGTAAAAAGAGGTAAGAAGTGCAGTTTATGAGTGTATTTAGGGTTAACCCTAAATTTGAAAAGATTAAAATCTGGAAAAAATTCTGTTAGGTGTCTTTTTAACAATAACGTTCAACCTGTACAAGGTCTAAGCTACACTACAGATAGACAGAGGGTCAGATAGTAAGATGCACGGTTTGTAGGAATCTGTAGGGAAAATAACGATTTACCCTAGACTTGAATAAGTTAGCATTGTAGTGATCAGGGAAGCATTCTCTTCGGACTTGACTCCACAAAGCAGCGGTTCGCAGGAAGAAGCTGCTTGAGGGGAATTTACATCTCGTCAAAGGAATCAACTGTTCCACAAAGTAGCAGTTCTAGGGAAGAAGCTGTCAGAGCAGAACTTTCTTCTTACTAATGGAATACGAAGGAATGAGGATGGTTCACCCCCGGGTTCATGGAATGGGGTAGCTTATCTACGAAGGTCAGGACTGGTGAAACATGGAATATAGTTCATTAAAACTGTTAGATGTTCTCGTTTCTTAATAGGTTTAGCTTTTGGAAAGCATTTCTCGCCATTCCAAAGCGACTTCGGATTTCGGTTCTCAGCTTCCATGTTCCCTGTGTTAAATTAATTCCCAGACAGTGAAGTTTCTGCACTCTTATCGACAACATTATGGACACGCCCTCGAAAAGACGAATATTAGATGTAGATTGTTATTATATATATATATGAGATTTGTTTTGTTTCATCGAACAGTTTTGTCTTTTTGAAGCTAGAAAAAAATAATTGTCCATTATTTTAAGGGCACCACTCCGGACATTTCACGGTGGAGAGGTGCGGGAAAAGCGCTACGACCTTCAGCTATGGATGGAATATTAAAGAAAAGCAATGTGTGCGTCCCCAGATTAAATGGGAGATTACGAACAGAACGAACAAACATTGAAATGGCGACAGGTGTTGTCGACTCTGCTTGGAGGAGATGCTAGCGATTGTAATGTGTAAGGAGTCGCATAAATTGTCGATTACACAGTTGGGGGTGTTGCCAAAATGTCCACATGCGAGAAATCGGAATAGTAATGGTGAGATTAACCGTTTCCATACAGGAAACATTAGACATTCATTGACCGAACAGATGGCGTTACTGTCGGTTGAAATTTATGAAATCTTTCTCTTAAAAAGGTTTATCAGGAATCTAGAATTCTCAAGTCCATTGATATCGCTCTTTCAAGTACTGATGGCAGTTTCCTTCCTTTGCTTTCGTTTAAGGTAGTGTGTAAATTCAACATCTTCATTCTGCCTTTATTTTTCTTTCGATTTGCATGTAATACCTATTTTAGTTGTTGCTGCCGGAGGTCTTCAAGTGATGTTGTTTTTGTTATTTGGTAAAAATCTGTTCCTTACATACACACACACACATATATATATATATATATATATATATATATATATATATATATATATATATATATATATATATATAATTAAAAATATGTATATCTCTGGATCTTACAGCGGCAAATTCTTGGTCTCCCTTCTGAACAGTTTGAATCCACATAGAGCACTTTCATATTGATCCAAACATACGAAGACTGAAGAGCAGAAAGGCGAAAGTTATGTTATATACCTTACCTATAAACACTAATGGGTATGTCCCAATCCTCATAAATATGTTGGAGCTATTATGTGGGGGTAATAGGCTGCCTAAGCTGGCAGCGTGAGCTGTCAGAGTGGGAAGCTCTTGCTGTGTCGAACTCTCTGCATTCGGGCAGAAAAGAAACTGGACGAGGAGATGCCGAAGGGCAGAGTCTAGTCCGAGAAGGTAAACACCCGATCCCGCGTATGCGGGGCCTACGGAAAATTTTTACCCATGCCCACGGGCTCGGAATTCCTCACATTAAATTTGGCCTCGTGCCGCATCCTACTACGTGGGTAGGCAGGTAAATATCGTAATATGCTGTCAAATAGTCCACTACTAGCAGTGGTTTACCTACTTCACGCCGCTGGCGAGTATTTTATTTTGTTGATGTTATAAAGATTACCATTACATTTCCAACCTCCGTTTATTCCACATTCATTAACCCTTCAGGTTACAAGAGTTTACTTGCGAAAATCTCTGCGTTCTTGTATTTATCGGCCTTATTTAGGCACTGAGCAATTCAATTCATTATATTTTACGCTTTTTTTTTTATTTAAGACGTAAAGCATGTTTTGCATTATGTATATGGGCACGTGGCCGAGTGGTTAGAACGTTCGGGGTTCGAATCTCACCATGGTCGATTTGTCAGAAAGGTGACTTCTTGATGTTATTGGGCTGGGGAACCTTTGGAAAGTTCCTGAAAACTATACCATTGCGTAGGCGGAAGTCTGAGAGCAGTCGATGGTTAAACCGAAGGTTTGTGCGGGCTGGCCTTGATCAGACTGTTGATAACGCGATCTCTCTCCAGAAACTGTGGGTGTTGAACAAACACAAATATGCTTGAGCAGGCGTTTGCAACAGAGATTGACTAGCCGCCCTTGTAGACGGGCATGAGTGGTCAGCCATTATATATATACATATACATATACAAACACACTACAAAAAAAGACAATGTTGCTGTGACAAACGGACAAGTTGTCAAAAGACCTAAAACCTTAGACAAGAAAAAGTCCTGAACAAGAGAAAAAAAGATAAAAAGGAGACCAAAAGACAAACAACTATGAACGCAATAAATAAAAGTGCTCAACGCCTAGACTAAATAGGCGGAGCAAAAAATGCTTCACAACGTAAACACTCAATGAAGGGCAGATCGAATCACTACTCAAGTTTCACACTCTCGCGATCTTCAGGCGACTAAAAAGCAAATGAAAGAATGATAGACTTAGCCCAGATGTATCGCATCACAGGCAAAAATGTAAAAAAAAAATCGTAACGTAATCTTCAAGCTTGATGATTGCGTTTAAGCATGACTGTCGATTCTTGCTATTGACCTCAGCGTTCACTTCATATATATATATATATATATATATATATATATATATATATATATATATATATATATATAGGTAACTATACTCGTGTCGAAAAACCTTCGAATTCTTGATTTAACAATAGCCAAATCAATCACGAAGGGAAAGAAAGGTTTTAAAAAAGAAAGAGCCAGGAACATGAAAGTCTGTCGAAAATAATCGCACAGATACAGGTTCAAGGCCCAAAGAAAAAATCCCGATACGAGTAAACAACTAACTAAAGAGCTCGATACAAACGTAGAGCAAACCTAGTCAAAAGGTTTGACTATATATATATATATGTGTGTGTGTGTGTGTGTGTGTGTGTGTGTGTGTGTGTGTGTGTGTGTTTGGTTAAAGATCTGTGGAGGTTCTTTAAAAGGTTTTTATTTATATTTTCTGGTTCGGGGTCATATTTCAATATCATGTTTCAATGCCTGTGTATTTCTGTTTTCATACCCAGTTATCAACGTGAAATCCTAGAAATCTTTACCAGTATTACAAAATACTGCATCGAATTAAACTTTAGAAGACGACTGTAAATAATGGCTGCATCAAACACAAACAAACAACCCAACATCGGATGTCATTGAATCGCCTACTCAGAGCCGATTTGCATGTTTAACCGTGCAAAGTTCCATTGATACAGAGGTTGCAGCCGACAGATCATGGACAACGCTTAAACTGCTCGCTCCAAATTCAGAGACTAGCTAATGAAGATAACGAATTCGCTGATTATAACTGACGAAGCTCATTTCCATTTGAACGGATTTGTTAATGAGCAGGACCGTCGTATCTAGGGATCAGATAATTCCAGTCTTCGCATTTTCAGTCTGTATTGAGTAAAAAATATATCCCTATGTAACTTCGAGGACACCATGTGCAAGTGATGAGATTAAAATTTATGTGGAAATGACGCGACAAAATAGAAAAGCTATCAACTAGTATTTCTCAACCTTTTCTTCCGGGTAACGTATTTTTGGTGTCAAAATATTACAAGCCCACATAAGCTCAAGTAGAAAATATCTAAACCAGTTGCTCAATCTTTTCTCCCTTGTGGCCTGTTTTTGGGGTCAATTAAATTTCAGGCCCACATAAGCACAAATAGAAAATCTATAAACCTCAAAAATCTACAAAGTCAAACTTTTCTTTCTTGTGACCAAATTTTTTGTATTAAAAAAAAGACCCAAACCCACATAAGCAAAAATAGAGAATATATGAACCAGTTTCCCAACCTTTTCTTCCCTGTGGCCCATTTTGTAGCACAGATTAGTATGGGAAAATTAGCGTCCTTTTGCGGTAAAAAAACACATTGTTTTGAAAACTCTTGCAAAAATCAAATAATTGTCAGATTTTAATGAAATTTTCAGTGCTTATTCACAAATTAAGGAAATTATTTTTCAAATATTTTTTATAAAATCTTTGTAATTTTTTTTTACATGTTAAATTAAATCTTCATTTTTTTTCAAACAGAAACACCATTTACCGAAAATCTACTCTGAATTTTTTCTATTAGTGTATAAATGTTCCGTTTTTTGTAAGTACGGGAGGCAATACACGACATTATAAAAAAAACAATAGCGATGACAATAATAAATTTAAAGCCAAATTTTCTAAAATTAAATAAAGATAACGGAGAATATGTTCTTAAATATTTAAGATTACTGGGTACTTAAAAATTAAATGAAAAATGCGCTCACGGTGAACAACAAATCCATGTAGAACAACATTAGTTCTGCCATCACCTCGTCAAATACGTGAATACCTCTACTGTTGGTTAAAAACACAACGACTGTCTGGTTAAAAACTGCATTTCTGCGATATTTTAAACTTGAAAAAATAATGTTTGTTTCAAATCAGATTAATTATATTTTAAATCAGTTAATATTTCTCAAAATAAAGTTTCAGAAATGTATATTTTATTTTTTGGAAGATTTTGTTTAATAAAGAGAATTACACTGCGATGAAAGACGACTAAAAGGGAGATAATCAGATATTTTAGCAAAAAACAAGAAACTAATTCCAGTCAAGTTAAATTGGTTTTTGAAATACAGCAAAGTATTTTGCTTATTGGAAATATTAAATTTAATCTATTCGCTTGAAATTAAAACTAAAATAAAAGCTTCAAGAAAGATTTTTCATTTTTTTAAATTCATTTTAAATCTAAGGTATTGCTTTTATTCCTGTTTATGTGTAGGTGTCTATATTTAAAGAACCTTTTTGTTGGGGTGCTACATTCGTCATTAAAATTGTTGGTTGAAACGGAAATTACATATGACTCAACGTAAAGATTTTCAATATTTTAAAATTCATTTTAAACCTTAGGTATCGCGTTTTTGTGGAGGTCCCTACTTTTTTGTTTTGATTTTACCTTTTTATTTGAGTATCTTTTATTTTATTCATTATTCTTGAGTCGTTAATTAATTATTAATTAATTAATTAATCACCAAAGCCTTTTCTGATTTACGTAACCTTTGAACTACACTGCGTATTTTTTTATTATAAAAGAACAATTGCCACCATTTGATAAATTCTTCAAATAATATCATTAACTTTTTTGAAACTCTCATCAAAAGCTGCATGCAGTGAAACCAGTCATCATTTGATTGTGAGAAATTTAAAGAATACGTTCAATTCACGTCTGTCTTCTTTTTTAACAGTTTTCCTTTCTACGATATATTGTTTAAAGTTTCCTTTCTACTATTTTTATTGCCATTTGAATAATTTTACTAATTATCTGATGAAATGTTCATTCCTTATTTTCTGGTAACAGGATTCAAAGGGTCAAATTCTAACGTAAACAATGGTAATCAATATGTAAATATTTGTTTTCTAGGTCTTGCATCGTTTTCAGTCAAAATGTATTTTTTAAGTCCTTTAACATTTTTCAATTCATAAAGAAACACTTCACAATTATAACTTTAGAATCTATTGTTATTACATTTTCAAAAGTAAGAACTCAATCTCTATATTTCTGAGATAAGGTATTATGTACACTATTTACATTTTTCGGACTATCATCCTCATCTTTGTTGCCATATTTATCACAACGTTTCGTCCGTTGTACGCTCCGGCCTTTTTTCAGGTTGTTGGAATGTCGAACTGAACCCTTTATTTCGCTTAATGGGGTAGACTGTTCTAGCTCCACGTGCCTATCTAATGGATGTAAGTTATCAGTTATCTCCTGTTGATTCCCCTCTCCAAGTTTTCCACTGCCTTAACCAGGTATTAAACTCACACTCTTTGGGTGCTGTCACGGGATCTAACTAACGCATTTATCCACTGTGCCATGTGTCCTTGAGGACATCTGTGTATGAATTTCTGGCTATTATAAACCTAATGTCTTCAGCAACCATTAGACATGGCACGTGGAACTAGAACAGTCTACCCAGTGAGCAAAATAAAGAGTTCAGTTCGACATTCCAACCACCTGAAGAAGGCCGGGGCGTACAACGGACGAAACGTTGTGATAAATATGGCAACAAAAATGAGGATAATAGTCCGAACAATGTAAATAGTGTAATAACTCGAATCTGTCAAGAATTAAGTTTTATGTCAAGTATGTACTTATCCTTGCAAAAAAGAAATCATTTGCAAAATGAAACAAGAAGCTATCAACACCTCCAAATATTTTAGAATTTTTAGAATATATGATCCCGTGCCCCTGCTATTTACCTTGAGATCCTTTATAAAAAATGCAAAGAAGAATCAGCAATATTATTGGTCCTGATCTGATTCAGTCACTTTCTCACAACCGTAATGTTGCCTTCCTGTGTCTTTTCTATAAATAATTTCATGCTAATTGTTCGGATGTTTTCTTCGCTATGATACCTAGACATTTGGATTTAAGCGCAGTTCTCGATTGACGACGTGGTTGCACCAATTTACAGTTAAATTCTATGCTAACAGTATATTTTCTCACACTTCTCGCTTGTGGAACTCCCTTCCGGTTCAATGCTTTCCAGCCAAATTTAATCTGCAAAAGGTTAAATGCAATGTCAATCGCTATCTACTATCCTCCTGAATAATCTTTCCTCTTCCCGTTCATGATTAATGTTTCTGTTCTTAATTATTCCACATCTTGTAACCCGTTGTGTCTTAGTGGCTCCACAGCCTTTCTTGAAGTGATACCGATTTTAAAAATATCTACTTTTAAATTTGCTATTCAGGTGACATTATTTTTTTTTTTGGTCTTGGAATCAAAGAACGTAGAGATAACAAAAAATTCGACAATTATAAGAATAACATTTAAGATCCTTCCCCGGATTTTATCAGGAATCTCTAAATAGATAGCAGGAGCACCCGGCCAGATGTGGCAATAGTAGTCATACCAAGGACGAATGTTAGACTTTCATGGCGAGGAAAATTGTTCAGCACAACACAAGGAGCCAACCTTCTAAGCAGCAGACCAGCAACTGATTCAATATGTGTTCCCTTTATTAGTAATGAAGTGGAAAGATTATATTGAATCAGTTATATTCAGTAATGTGAAATGTCAGACGATAACAATAGTTACTATGAACGTTACAGGAAATAAGTGTTGTGTATTCCCTATGTCGGAAGGTGCTTTAAATTTTCGTATGTTGTGAAAATCGATTTTCCGAATTCGCTTATTATTAAAACGACAAAAAGACAAGCTGGTTAAATCTAACAATACTTGCTGATAAAGGAGAAACACTTTCTTCTTCATCAGGTGTACGTTAAACGAGTTTCCTCACGAAAGAAGAAAGACTTGAGGCGACCGTCACGTGATTTAACTGATGGACACTGACAATAATACAGAGTATGTGACGAAGAAGAAAGTTTTAATGAAATGAAAAGCTACAAGTAAATTGTTACTAAAAGTTTTCTTAATTTTTGTTATCCGTTGTGTCTTAGTGTCTTTATTGCCTTGCTTGGAGTGAAATTTTTTTTTTAAATCTTTTTAAAAATTTTTTTTTAAATCAGAAAGAAACTTGAAGATTTTAAATTTTGTTTAAATAATTCGGTACAGTTTTAAGAAAATATAATGAAACAAATTATTTTACTTCATTTAGATAATTCCGTAAATTTATTTTAGGTTAGACCTCGACTCGACTAATTTGCGTTTTATTTTTAAATAATTTTCACCCTAAGCAATGTAATAAGTAAGAAGGAGGTTACTGAGTGTTAGCGAATATTTAAAAAAAAACTATTAAGGAGAGAGATCAATAACAGATGAAAGTAGAGTGGAAAGCAAGCAGCCGGAAGAGATTTCCACATGTGAGAAGTACAAGCGAAGAAACTGTTAGCATAGAACTTACGGTAGCATCTATCCATTTCAACTGTAAAATAATGAAATATTGACGCCGAACTAGTACTGCGTTTAAATTCATAAAGTCTGCGTGCCATAGAGGAACGTTCATCAGATCAATTACCATAATAGTATCTACAGAAAAGGCACAGGGAAACTACGTTACGACAGTGGGAAAGTGAGTGAAGCCGAGATGCCAAGTCAGGACCAGTAGAATTGCAGTTTCTTCTTTGGCTTTTGTCAATAACCTCTAAATAAATACCAGGAGCACCAAACCAGATGTGACAGTCATAGTCAAAGCAAAGACGAATGGTAGACTTATAAATATGTAAAATAGATTTTGTCGAGAAAATATTTTTAGCACGACACAGTGAACCAACTTTCTGTGCAGTAGACCAGCCTTATTTCCACTTTATAAGTAACGAAACGGAAAGATTATACTGAATCAGTTATATTCACATTGTTAGTAATGTGAAATATCAGACGATAACAATACTTACTATGAACGTTACAGGAAATAAATCCTTAACTAAAATTGCTGAATCTGAAGTTATAGAATCCTCCAAAATGCCAATGCAATCTAAATTATTTACTTTGTGTGCACTTCTAAAAAAAAAGTGATTTTAGAAGCCAATATTATGTTTATGCTTACTTTAAATGTAAACATTGATGTTTTTTCAATTAACAACTTAATTTTTGACGAGGCAGATAAATATTCGTTCTCTAAAAATGCGATAAATTTAAATATGTACTGAGACATTGCTTATATAGAGTTATTTTCAAATTCTGAATTAAAAATAAATAACATAGATAAAAGATTTATTAAAATATGCTTTCAAAAGATGCTGAGAATACCATGGACTGAACACGTGAGCAAGAAGGAAATTTTACGAGAAATGGGAACAAACAGACACTTAGTATCAGAAAAATGTAGTTGAAATTTCTGGTACATATCATGAGGAAAGATGACTAGGAGAATTTGACACTCACAGTGAAAGCATGGATGCTACAGGAGAAACATTGAGTAACTTACCTAATGATCTTGCGTACATGGACGGTAGAATAGAGACTGGAAAGATGAGTAAGGGGGTAAAAATTACTTAAATCTACGAAGAGCAGGAAGTTATGGAGAGCTATGATTGCCCATGTCCTGTAGAGACACAGAACATAAAAGAAGAGTCATTCTCGAAACGATTGATTTTATAGATTTCATTTAAGTACTTTTTTTTTTTTTTTTTGGTGCGGGCTTATTTTCACTTTCAGAATTCTTTTATGGAAGGAAGTAAAAATGTGTAGCTGTGAAAATGTCTAGCATAGCAACATCTTAAAAAGGACATTAAACCAACTACGGAAGCACATAACAGGTTTTAAAGTACGGCCAAGTTAGAGACAATTTAAGTGAAAGGGATTCGACGGAAGCTGTCCATTATTTAGACTTTTATCGAAGACAGAGAATGAATGAGAAGAAACCCTAAGCAATTAGATTTGGGGGCCATTTTATCGAAAACCGGACGGAAATCCGTTTCAATTATGCAACAAATTCATTGTTACCATTTCTTCTGGACAGATAAAAGCTACCACTTAAATCGTGACGATTAATATACATACTTACTGTGTGTACGTGTAGATAGATGTAGGTAAAAATTCACGATCACGAGTCCATTGGGGTCGTAGAGGCACCATTTGTACTGAGGTCGCAGTAGAAGTGGTCTGTCTCGGAGCCCAATTCCTCTACAGGCTGGCTTGAAATTCAACGTTTTCCTTCTCCAAAGGCCATAGAAACTAGTCTGTCATTATATATATATAGCTGGGAAAGGGATTGGATTCATACCTTTCCCAAAGGTATCAGTACGTAAGTGGAGGTAATGGATTCGACTGAAATCCGAACTCGGCTCTCAGATTCCTCAATTCGCGTTGCAATCCCTACTCTACCTCAAGGTATATATAAAGTCAAAACATGGATTAAAACGCACAGAAGTATGAAATAAAAGTTGGTTGGTTGTATTGTTTAGCGGCATATCAACCTATATGGATTATTTCATGCCGAAATCTAAATATATTGTACTCATTTATTTTATTTTTGGAGATAATAATAGTTTTAGTGATACATGTTTAACTAATTAACCCGTATCTGGGGAGAGAAGAGGTGAAGTCCTACCTTTCCCAACTGTATCTACGCGTAAGTGAATATAACGAAACGGGTATTAGAACTCGGCTCTCCGATTAACAATTGGGAGCCATTATTCATTACATCAACCTTATTCCACGCTTACAGCACCTGGTATACCCAGGCGGTTACCCATCTAGGTACTGACCAAAATCGACTTTGCTTGAATTCGGTGATCGTCACATAAACCAATTCACTTAAATCTTAAG
>OZ038485.1:47969015-48004015 GCA_964036315.1 Acanthosepion esculentum
TGCCAAAACTGGCGAATCTATGCGCGGGTATCTATAACCATTTAGTTGGATCGGGGTAGATAAATATTGCGCGTTTATAGTTCAGTCTACAAGAATATACTAGTTCCAGGGATAGCAAAGTATTGGTCGTTTATATGTGAATCGATATTGCATTTACTATCTTCAGGGATATATATATATAAATATATATATATAGTCCTTTTGTGATACATATATATATATATATATATATATATATATATATATATATATATATATATATATATATACTGTCCTTTTCATTTTGCTCGAGGATAGGTAAGTACTGGTCGTTTATATTCGAGAGTGTAGCGTTTCTTTTTCTAGGGTGGATTAATGCATTTTTTAAATTTAGTTAGCGAAGTCAATTCGCCATTTTACCACATTAACTTTATTTTTTAGGTTAATAATGGAATATATGACCAACATTTTCACACAAATCTGTAACATAAGCAATAGCATGTCGAACTGGTATTATTAAATCGTGACCGAACCCGACAGAATGACATGCAATTTGAATTCATTAAATGTAATTTGATAGCAATTAATTCACACGTAAAGACGTAGACGAAAACTCATTTACATTATCATTGTTCTCTCCGTTATGCAGCGCGCTTCAGCCATATATCCATGATCGAATCCTGATCCTTCGTCGTCCGAGTGAAATAAGAAACCCTGATAGTTGCTTGACAAATGACTCCTTCTTATGTTGCATCATGCCCTCGGGACAGAAAGATGTGATAAATTTCTAGATAATTAAAGCTATCTGATTTAGATCAGACTAATAAAAGCTATGCAGCATTTCAAGATGCAATTCAAATATATTCGAATAACTTAATCCATCTGCTTCTATTGCCTGTAATCACTCACAAGGCTTGGGTCAACTCGTGGTATGGTTTTCAGACACTTTCCAAAAGTGCAGCATTCTGGGATCGACCACACCAATTCGATAACATCAGGAAGTCTCCTTCATGACAAATCGACCATGGTGAGATTCAAACACTGTTCTCATAGGCAGAATGCGAACGTGCTAACCACTTGGGTGCCGTCGATAGCTGTGCTAGCTCGAAGTCATCATGACCGAGGGATTGAGCGTGCTGGCCTAGTTAAAATTGTTGATCACGCTGGATAACAGGCTCTTTCCCAGAAACTGTAACGAAGGCCTGCTCAGCATAGTTACAGTATAAACCACAGGTGGGCTCTGTGTGGGTGTTGAATAAACACAAATGTGACTTAGCAAGTGTCTGCAATAGGGATTGGCTAGCCAACCTAGTAGATGAGTATCCTCGAATACGAGTGGCCAGCTATACATTGCCTGTAAAATTTGTGTGATAAATTATCTTGACCTTCCTTATTTATTATGTGTCTCTGAAATTTTATATCATTCTGATTCTAAATATAATTTTTCTGGTAATTCCAGTTTTCTTCTAGCTTATTTCTTGCTAACAGTCTGTCCATTGTTTTTTATTTAGCTTTCGTTGGTAGAATCACGCCTTTGTCGTTTCAAGTCTGTTCTTTATCATGTGAGGAATTCCTAAAATATTGACTGCCATATAGAAGATTAGTAATTTCACAGAAGGTCAGAGCACTTATCATTGTCTTTAAAAATATTTTTTTATGTATTAATACTTTGTCGAGTTTGACCGTTGGAATTATAACCATTAGTCTGCGAGGGTAATTCTGTGAAAATTACGGAAACTTCTGTCAGGTTCCTTGACGTGAGGTCTTATAAAATGACTTTAGTTTCAACTGAGTGTTCCAATGACTCGCATTTGGCCGGTTTTAAGAAACAGAGCCTGCATAGTGGGTCCTATTTCCACTCAGCCTAAGTGGCTGAAATGAAAGAAAAAAAAAGCATAATGAGTTAAATTAAAAACAACTAAGGGTTTCAAATTCTGATTTTCAAAACAATCCTTGTAAAACAAATATAATTCAGTAATTTTTTCTTTATTTTCTCTTCATGGGATTAATATAACTGTTTTCTAACTCATCCATTAACATGACATCTTTTGTATGCATGCGCAAATTAGAAATTCGGCATTTTCTGTACCTATTAAATTAACATATTCCTTCCCTATGAAACTGATCTTACCAAAGTTGCACTACGTTTATATATATATATATATATATATATATATATATATATAGAGAGAGAGAGAGAGAGAGAGAGAGAGAGAGAGAAGCACGTGGTCGATTTGTCAGGAAGGAGACTTCCTGATGTTATCGGACTGGAGGGATCGATCCCAGCATGTAGCACATTTGGAAAGTGCCTGAAAACCATACCACGAGTTGACCCAAGCCTTGTGAGTGATTACAGGCAATAGAAGCAGAGAAAACAGCGGATAAATTACTTATCTATTGTGTGTGAATGGATAAGAGGAAAGGGACAAATAGGGATGAAAAAGAGACACATTTTACTTAGGCAACACAATACCGGAAGTTGTGGAGATTCCTCCGTACTAAAAAAAATGGGCCTTAAAAGAAGTTATCATTATACCATAAGAAACAAAAACGTATAAGGTCTAATTTCCGCCTGACACCAGCCTCCTTGAAATAATCAATGATCTATACAGAGCCTTGGAAATGATTAGTGGCATTTGGCATAATGATCACACTGAGTCGTGCAACTCACAGTCACCATGCAGTCTGGATTCCGTTGTCTACTTTTAAGATCTATCTATTTATTTACTTCTCTATCTATCTGCCTGGGGAATACATACATACATATATATATAAATAAAAATACATAAATATATATATATATATATATATATATATATATATATATATATAGTTAAATTCCCAGATCAACTCTGTGGACAAGACATATTTGGATTTTAATGTAACAACAGAGATATTTCGATTTCATTTTTGCCTTGAAAAAGTCGGAAGACGAAACGCGTCGGCAAAATCCAAGATTTGTCCAATTGTCATTTTATACCCATATATATATGTGTGTATATATATATATATATGTGTGTGTGTGTGTGTGTGTGTGTGTGTGTGTGTGTGTGTGTGTGTATATATATATATATATATATATAAATAAAATTCGCTTGAGGAGGAAATGGAACTAATGTCTTTAATTTAATAACAAAATTAAATTCGAAGCTTCTAGCTTCCATTTTTGAAACATGGTTATTACTGTGTAGCGAAGACAAACATATTTTAAATCAGCTAATATATATATATATATATATATATATATATATATATGAATTACATGAAAATGAGAATCAGTTGTACCCCATTTTTTTATCAAACGTTTTATGGACAATGAAAAAAAGGCAGCACACATTGTACAACCTGAGATACTGCCCTTTTCCAGTGTCTGCCTTTGATCCTGAACCTACTTTCAGCTGGAAATTATCATAATAGTTGATTATAATATCGCATAATAATGAAGGCACGTGCTGTCACTTTTAGGGCTTCTTCCAGCATTTTGTGTGGCATTGACCCATAAGCGTTGGCCAGACCCAACCACAGTACAATCAGGTCAACTTTGCTTTCTTTCGCCTCTCTCAGGTGCTGTGTCAGGACTACTGTATCCTCAAGTCAACTCGGCATAGCGGCGACCACGCCTTTCCGAACCGATGTATCAATGTGTCTATTTCTAAGAACAAATCTTGAAATACATCTTGATAACAACCCCAAAAATATCTTACTCTCGGTATTCAGAATGGAAATGATGCGAAATTGGTCTAGCGACTTTGATGCTTCTCTTTTCGGAATCCATACCCACTTCAGCGAATCTCCACTACTCTACGGTCCTGCCTCTCCCCCAGATGACTTCTAATATTTTCCACAACCTTTGCATAATTCTCGTACACTGCTTGTACATGATATAAGGTACCCCAGTTGGTTCTGGTTCGGATGCGGGTCTGGTTGCTCTCACAACTTCTTGAATTTCTTTCTGTTGTCAAATTGGAACACTTGTGGCTGTTGAGGAATCAAACGGATACTCATACCCAGTTCTTGCTCTTTTGCAGTGTCACTCATTGAATTTCGAAGATAGCTGTTAATTTTTTCCTCTGATGTCTCCAATATCCCATTACGTTTATCCCCTAGCAATGTTCTTGCGAAGCCAAAAGGTTTGGACAGGAAACTGGCTCGCTTCTTTGATCTAACTTTCCTTCTCCTCCTATGCCACTCAGCTCGACGGATGTTTTTTATATTTTTCTCTGCTTTACTCACCAGAGCTCCTCGAGGGGTTGACGCTCCTCTATCCTTGCCTTTTTAAAAGGTTTCTTAAGGCACGGTGGAGCAACGGATAGCGGCTCGGATTGAGGAATCGGGGAGCCTAGTTAGAATTCTAGTCGAATCCATTATATTCACTTACGTGCTAATACCCTTGGGAAAGGTATGAATCCTCTTCTTCTCCCTCCAGTTATGGGTAAATAGCAGCACAGACCGGGTTCTATAGCCTTAGATGGCAACTGGTCTACCGCAGAAAGAAATGGCAACATACTGCGGGAAAAGTCTGCCTCGTCAGTCATGTATCGAAGCATACATGATCGCCTACGCGTGTATCACATTACTGAAGGTATCTTCTTTCTTACCGTAATTCTTTCATTCTGTTCTCCCTACGGCTGGCAGTGTAGTGCGTCCTTGGCTATCTATGATATACATATATATACACGCATATAAGATTAAAATATATCTATGATAAACATATATGCACATATGATTCAATCTATGACATATATAGATATATACAAACAAACATGATTCTATATGTCTATGATATACATTTATACACATGATTCAATCTGTCTATTAATAAATAATAAAATTGTTTATATTGCTACGCCTTCACTACCCGGCTTTTCATGCCATGATGATAATCTTTAGATGGGAATTAATAATTAATTAGGAATGATTTCAATTGGTCCATTTTATATATTATACATGCTCTAAATATGCAAATATTTAAGTTTTATAGCGCGTAGCTATACCGGATGGGTGTTTTTTAGTATACTTTTTTTTCTTGTGCTGACATGCTGATAAGGATACCGTGGAAAAAATTGAAAATAGAAGGAAATATTGAATCCTACAAGGTGAGTGGTGGGAGACGCAGCCTGTACTAAAAATGTATAATATTAAAAACATTCGGGCAACGATTTGTCAAATAAATGGACAGTGCTCAAAAACAGGGCAAAATACATAAAAAAAAAACCATAAAAACGCGCAATAAAATTTGAATACTGAAATATTTAGAAAATATAAAGTACATAAATTGGGCAAATTGATATATGTCATAATTAATGATTAATTGCTATCTGAAGATTGCCATAACGACATAGGGGTTTAGGTACATAGCAACACAATCTATTTTCTTATTTGATAATATAATAAGCTATGTCACACATGAGTCAAATGCAATTCTGAGATTTCGCGCCCTTTCAGTTTATCTCTCTATGTATATATCGTATGATTAATATATATATATATATATATATATATATATATATATATATATATATAGCATAGTTAAGATATATATATCATCTTTGTTATATTGCTAATATAGATATAATTTATGTATCATTTTATTAATATATATATAAGATATTGTTAATATATATATGATATCGTAATATATATTTACAATATAGTTAATATATATTTACAATACAGTTAATATATATATATAAGTAATTGTTATATATATTTACGATATCGTTAATGTATGTATATATACGATGTTGTTAATATATATGTACGTCATTGGTAATAAATATAATATATTGTTAATATATTTATACGCTACTGTTAATATATATACCATATTTTTAATATATATATATATATATATATATACATGATTTTTTAATATATATATATATATTTGCATACGATTTTGTTAATATATATATACGATATTGTTAATATATATATAGGATATTCTCAATATATATATATATATATATATATATATATATATATGCATACGAAATTTTTTATATATATAAATCCGATATTGTTATATATATATATATATATATATATATATATATATATATATATACATACATATATATATATATATATATATATATAAGGGTTTCTATATATATATAATATATTGTTTATATATATACGATATTTCTCATATATATATATGTGTGTGTGTGTGTGTGTGTGTGTGTGTGTGTGTGTGTGTGTGTGTATGTGTATGTGTGTGTGTGTGTTTATAATGACTGGCCACTCGTTTCCGAGGATACTCGTCTAATAATCTAATCTTCAAAACCCAGTGGTTTACACTGTAACTCTGCTGAGAAGACCTTAATTGCATTTTCTAGGAGAGAGCATGTTATCAAGTGTGATCAACAATCTGAACAAGACTATCATGCACAAACCCTCACACAGCCCTCGTCGTAAGATTTTTAGCCTTTTTCCAAAGGTGCCGCCCGCTGTTATCACCTCCTACAAACATCAGAAAGTGACTTTCCTGAGAAATCGACACATGGTCAGAGAGCGAACGTTCTAACCACTCAGCCACATGTCCATACATATATATATATATATATATATATATATATATATATATATATATATATATATATATATATATATATATATATTGTAATAAAAAACACTGTTCAGTGTTAAATAACAGAGGTAAATAACAGAGCTAAATAACTAAATAATATACTTACGTACGGACGATAATGGTATGTCCCCATTCATATAAATACAGTAGTAAATACTATATGTTGGTCTACAGTCGAAGATTCGTCTCCAACTCTGCTGGTCAAACTCTTGCCTCCGGGCAGAGAGGATCCCCAGACGAGGCTATGTCGAAGTGCAGAGTTTTGTCTCGGGAAACAGCGACCCGACCCCGTTTTATACGGGGACTACGGGGAATTTTTGGCCGAGACTCTGGGCTCGGAACCGCACATTAAATTCCGCCTTGTGCCACATCTAACCGTGTGTGGCGGTGGGTAGCTATCTTGCATTTCGAGATTCATTGTGGAATTCACTTGACTCACTTATATTAGTTGACTACTTCTACGCGCTGCTGGCGAATCTTATGTGTTCTTCTTGTTCTAAGTATTATCGTACATTCGTGTGATTATTCTATTCAGTAACCTTCCCTAGGTTACAATATTTTGGGAACGAGGATCAGATCAAAATTACAATAATAACCTACATTGGTTGCCCAACTCGGATTATTATTCTTACGCAATCTTCGGCTATGTATTATTTGGGGTTAAGATTGCATAAGTATGAAACTCCGAGTTGTGCCACCAATGTAGGGTATTATACATATATTTTAATATATATATATATATATATATATATATATATATATATATATATACACACACAATTATATACAATATTGTTTTTACACACACACATATATATATATATATATATATATATGACATTGTTAATAAATATATATATATATATATATATATATATATATATATATATATATATATATATCCGATGTTTTTATGTATATGCATTCAACAACGAAATTATTGGTACATCCATCAATTCTGAATATTTTTATACATTTCTAATGCCCGTATGATACACAGGTTTTTATATGTTAATAAGCACAAAAAAGTAATATAAAACTATATTTTCAGAACAATAGGTTAAGTACAATAAATTTGACAGGCGAATTATTCAAAATAAGAAAAGATAAAATTATTCTTACAGTAGAAAATATCGTTTTAAATTGATTGATTCTTGTAAGTATAAGTAACATACGCAAGTATTCATCGGTGAATCCTTCTAGACTATTCATTCAGTAGAATATCTGTGATAATTCCAGCAAAGAACATCACGTGGTGCATAGAGTGTCACCATTGTTTTTATGCGTTAAGAACACGATGGGGAAGACCAAGTACCTTACTGTTGACCTGAGACAGAGAATTATTCATTTCCACAAGTCGGGAACTTGTTACAGAACTATTTCAAACCGGTTAGCTATCCCTAGATCTACGGTAAATTCCGTTATAAAGAAGTTTAAACAGTTTAGCACGACAGAGAATTTGACTGGCCGTGGAATAAATCCCAGGGCAATAAAGCCACCAAGACGCAAGCTGTTACTGAGTTTAGAGAATATGATAAAAACTACTGTTAAGGGGCGAAAACAATAGAAGAGTAATCAAGAAGACAGAAGATAACGATTGATATTGCATTTAAATTTTTGAAGATCAAAGTTGACTGGGAAGCAAGAAGCTGGAATATAGTTTCACAAGCGAGAAGTGCGATAAAAAAGTGTTAGCATAAAACTTACGCTTACATCTAGCTGTTTCAACTGTAAGATGACGAGAACCTGCCGCCAAACTTGTACGGCGCTTAAGTTTATAAAGTCTAGGTACCATCGACGAAAGTTCATCAGAATGACTACAATGAAAGAAGCCGAAATGCCAGGTCAAGATCAATAACATTACAGATTCTTCTTTGAATTTTATTAAGAATTTCTAAATATATTGTAGGAGCACCTGACGAGATGTGGCAGCAATATTCAAAGCAAGGTCGTATAGTAGACCTATAAATATATGTAAGAAAAACTGTCAAGCAAGACACAATGAACCAACTTTCTTAGCCGCGGATTTAGCAGTTAATTCAATAGACTCTTTCCACCTCATGTCAGCTGAAAACGTTAGTCCAATAAGGGGCACTGAGTCACTCCCTGAAGGTTAGCATCAGCCATGCTGATGGAAGGTAAAAATGGTTCTCACAAATGATTAAAAGAGAAGAATTTCGTTTTTGAGGCGTTAAAATTAACAAGCCACTTCTTGCCCCATTTAACAACGGATTCTAGCTCATATTTGAGATCGATTGCCAATTTGACATCATCGAACCGATCAGACATTCTATCTAAGGAACACGCGCATTAATTAACCACTGTTGGGCGGGACATATAAAAAGTTTCAGAGCGCAATATCCTCTGTTTTCAGGTGTGATCAGTGTGTAGTATCTGTTCTCCTTTCCTCTTAGGGTCATGGGGGAAAAACCTAGTTACGGGGATTCCAATCCTCTAGCAACACTTCGTTATAGATATATCAGTAACACTCCATTTTCGGTCAGATCTGACATTTGAAAGACAAGGTATATCAGAAGGAACCAGGTTCTTTCTGTAGCAACACAAGGTAGCTATTTTTCAGAGCCCATATGATATCTTGTAAGTCCCAGTAGAGGTTCAAACCATTTAAAATGATCCTATGCCACAACCTGCCATCATGAAAGTGTGGTTAATTACTGAGCGCACGCTTCCCGCTCTACGAGTCAAAGTGGAGTATCTGTTCTCTCTAAACTATGAGGGAAGTCTGGTCCCAGAGATTCCAACTCGCCCTCACTACACTAAAGAGATAGGTTGGTGGATACCGACGCCAGCTGGACAACGGTGGCGAAAACTGTGGAAGTTTTGTACTTGTCCATTATATATCCGTCACCTCACGTTAAACTGGCTTTATACCACTTCCGACCAACATGGAAAGGTGTGTAATTTTCCCCCTCTCGCCCCATTATTGAGGCCTTGTGTCAGATCCAGCTGGTTTTATGGAATATCACCCGATCTATAATACAAATGCAACGGACAGGAGATGGTGTAGAATACCATGATAAAATCTCGAATTGTTGAAAGGATTTCGAAAATATATTTTAAGTCGTTTCAAATGATTTCCGTCATTGGCGTTTTTCATAATATATCATAAACAACAGGGCGACATTTGTAAGGTTTTATGCACAGACAATTCCCTTCTCAATTTCAAAGAGGAAACCTTGTTATTTTTCTCGGCAAGCCTTGACGTCATTGGCGAGCTATTATTTCCAGGTTCTTACGTTCTCTTCCGGCGTCCATTTGTTTTATTCGTGCCTACGTTCGTATTTGTTTTGTTTTGTTCCTTTCTGTCTTTTTTTCTTCCTGTTTCTTTCATCTTATTTTTTCTTTCCATGGATTGATTCTGTTTTTATTAGAAAGATTTACACATATTTTTGTCTTTTTTGTTTCCTTCCATTTTTTATTTACTTTCATCTAATTCTAATAACGTTATACTGTTTACCGCTGATAATCGTATTTTTAAACTTTTTTGTTGTTTTTTTCTTCCGTATAAAGAAACGACTAATATTGCCACTACCACAACGAGGACTAAGGATACATACTACACTTAGCTTAGTCTGGCACAAGAGCTTACTAGTAGAGCACCCAATCAGGATCAAGCTCATTAAATCAGCTAATTAGGAGAATATAATAAACCTATATCTATAATTCTCAAAATATGTGTGTGTGTGTGTGTGTGTGTGTGTGTGATCGGATGTTGTTTATGCATTTCCACAGTTTTCATCCGATTTCGATGATTTTTTTTGTTTCATAGATAATTCTTCAGTGACGGTTTTGAGTTCAAATTGTTACTGGCAATGGCTCTCCACTACTTCTTGTCCATTATAACTCTCAGCAACGTTTTACTATTTACTATCTGTTCCTGGATATATATCTTTCATAAAAACTTTAATAAAATAAATAGCTTAAATTATTACAATAATATTGTTTATTATTATACAGTTCCCTTTTCAGCACCCACCCCCACACCCCACAATCAAATTGTTAAAATTTGAGGGATGTGTCTCAGTTGCCCCCAAATGTTGTTACGAATATTGATTTTCGGGTGGGTTGACTTTAAACTTAAACTGCTCCAATTGAACATCAAAAATTCCCAGTAATGAAAGACTCGGCCAAAGACGGCTTATAGTAAATTCGATATATCAGGCTAAAGGTGAGAAATTGAATAACAAAATGGAAAAATTCTATGTCACGCATTTCGTCCCTCGAAAGAACTTTTTCAGATTAAATACCGATTTTTTGATAGATTCATAGATATATTGGGAGGGAATGAAAATCTAAATAAATAAACGTCGTTTTTAATTAAACATCAACAGGAAACCTAAAAGTGAAAATGTGCTTAACTTTAAAGTTACCTTTTAAATTTCTCTCGTCCAATTTGTATAGCTGTACAACCACGCCAATATCATTCAGCTTCCTACTACATTTTTTTTTTGTTTTTACCACTCTTGTTTTTAAATATTATACATTCCAGTAGCACTAGTTTTAAATTCTGTACGAAACTGGGTGCAAAGGATTCGAAGCACATTCTCTATGTTTTTACAACTGCTTCCTAGGGTCAAGAGCTAAAGATGGCTTTGAGCGAATGATGCCTAGTGCTCTTAGCAAAGACCATCCTGTTTTCAACATTACAGAATCAAAACAAAGAACTGTAGCAAATAACAAAAAACATATCACTTGAGGACTACCAACAGTAGCAAAAACTAAAATGAGTAGCAGATGGAACTAGAAGAGAAAAATAATTACAATTAAGATATCATCATTCCAACTACTTCGAATAAAAAGTTAGGAAGGAAATAGCCATCAATACCGGAAAGAGCTATAACAGCTATTCGACCTGAAAAACCTATTTTCCTGTAAATTTGTTTTAAGAGAAAGATTTTATAGATTTTAACCAAAAGCAGTGCTGACTGCTCGGGTATTGATTGCCAAATGTTTCTTTGTAGCGAAACGGCTAATATTATCATTATTATCATAATAAGTTATTTTCTCTTTTAATTAAAACTGCAATTCGGCCTAAAAGAATGCAGTTTTAATTAAAACATAAATTTGACTCAATTGATAACAATGCAGCCTAGCTTATGAGAGACAAATCTTGGCTTTTAAATACCGATTTAATATGACATTATGGTATCAAATTTATTTTAAAATGGCGCAGGTTGCTTGCATTGAATTACTTCGTTGTATTTCCTGTATTCAACCTTTCACATTTATTTTATTTTAGATTGCACGTATTTAACTTAACCTTCTAACCACTGAATACATGTCATTTTTTTCCTTTAATTAAGTTCATATAACGTGTGGCTTTTATTGAATAGAACAATTCATAGGACATCTCTGGTCTCTTTGTTTTTTGGTTTTGTTTTTTGCTTCATGTTCTCTTTGTTACCGATTCTTTCCGATATGTCAGTCTTGGATGTTGGCGGATAATATTCTCAAATTCACAAAATTCCTGACCATGTAAAAAGAGTATATTTCCAATTAGTCTACGTTATTTTAATGGTAAACGGCACTGTTAATATTTTAAAAAAAAACACTCCTCACACCATTCATTGTCTTCACAAATAATACGTATTTCTTAAATTATTAATATTACATGTTTTTGTAATGTTAAAATCAGTAGAGTGGCGCCTCGTATCCTGTAGGTCTTTCGATAAAATGTTATAATTATTCTAAAATTATTTCGATATAATATTATAATAATTTCAAAATTATTTCAATAAAATTTTATAATTATTACAAAATAATTTCGATAAAATTTTATAATCATTCGAAAATTATTTCAATAAAATTTTATAATTATTACAAAATAATTACGAAAAAATTTTATAATCATTCCAAAATTATTTCAATAAAATTTTATAATTATTCTAAAAATTATAGGGAGTAAGAGCATATCGGCATGAAACATTTCAGCCGAAATGCTCTCCGGGCTACCTTAGTTTTGTCACAAGTCCGGAAATGAACGATTGTCATTATTTTCTGAATTAATCGACCATTCTTTTAATTTTGTTTCTTTAGTTACTACATTTTGAAACGTTGATTTCTAAGGACTTCATTAAATCTATATCGTAGCATATAACATTAAAGCAACTTCTTTAATTAATCAGTTAAAGAAAATGTAGCTATATGTCTACATTCTAAAAATTCAGTCCTGATGGTCTTCGTAGCCTAATCGATAAGGCAGCTGATATGAAAAGGGTGCCCAGCAGAGTAACGATTATTTTTACGGAAAATGGAATCAACGTGCTGTGTTCAAATTCCGACTTTGTCGGTTGTACCTTTTGAAAAAGTATTAATCTGCTTCTGCTCTCCACGAAACTATGGTTAAATAGCATGGTAGACTGTGCTCCTTATTGTTGGATGGTATACATTAGAGGAGAAAGACTGCTCTGAATTCTAAAACGTAGAGAGTACAGTATAAAACCAGTGTATTATCTTTTCCAAGAACTCATAACAATTCGTAATAATCTGTATACAGTCATAATCAACAACGTCATTAAAGGACATGGCATCTGAAAGAAGTGAAAAAACAGTCTCCTGGGGATAACTGATGCGATTTCGAACCTCACCGAGGCTTTTTTTTATTATTTTCTATTTTTTTCTACGCCATAATCGTTCACAACCTAAGCGATCGTGTCCCACCACAGATTCATTTTCTTTATTATCTGATTCGCCATATTACTAAACTGTTACACGATATATGTCCTCCTGACGTGTTTTGCAGGTTGCCTTGGCTCCTCATCATTCAAACACAGCCATTTCAGCACCCGGCCATGATACTCAACGACGACACATATTATATTTTTGTTGTTATTAAACCGATTTGCCTTATTTTCAGAATTATTTCTGGGAAATTTAACTACAGTAATATCTTGAGATACGAATTCCAAGACCGAGATCGTAACTCAAAACTCTCGTATCTCAAATCCATTTTCTCCTATTGAAATTAATGGGAATATTTTCGATCCGTTCCAGGCCCCTAAAAATTCACCACTGCTCTTTACACTTAGTTTCTTCGGACCCTTGATGTCACTAAAGGATTTTGGAAAAATAATGGCAAAAAAGACACAACACAGCACAACAGAGATTCTTGTAGGTCAGAGGTGAACACGTGTACTGCGAATGCTTAACTGAAACTCGTTCCTTTCTCAAAATTCAGCTCGTAAGGGGACATACTTTATCAAACTGGGTGTCATCCACTTCCTACAACCACGTCTTCCATTTATATCACACAACTTATTCATCATTACCATCTTCCCACCACCGTAATGTATCTACCCTGTGCCTTTTCTATTAATAATTTCATGGTAATTGTTCGTATGGTACTCTCCTCTAGACTTTATGAATTTAAGCACAGTCCTAGACTAGCAACAAGGTCTCATCAACTTACAGTTGAATTGGCTAGATGTTACCGTAAGTTCTATGCTAAGAGTTTCTTTTCTCGCACTTCTCTATTGTGGAACTCTCTTCTGGCTACATGCTTTCCGATCAACTTTTATCTTGAAAAATTTAAATGCAATGCCAATCGTTATCTACTTTCTTCCTGATTAGTCTTCTATTTTTCTCGCTCCTTAACAAAGTTTCTCTGTTCTCTTATTCTTTCACACTCAGGAACTATTGCGTTTTAGTGGCTTTACTGTCTTGTATGGGGTGAAATGATTAAAAATGCAAGAAAAGAACATTCTATACATTCATGGCTTGTAGTGGGCAAATTTTAATATGGAAATTGAACTTCGTAGATATTTTTGGGCGTGCTACTGCCTCACTCAATACTACTATTACTACTAGTGCTACTACTAATCATAATAGTAAAATCTTTTGAGTAAGTCGTAATATTATGGAGTCGAGCTAGATCGAAATGATAAAATTGGCCTACAGAACGCTCCAATTTAGTACGCATGACACAGAGCAATTTTTACTTATTTTTTTTTATTTTTTTGGTGTTGTATTTGGAAAATACTGCATCTTAAATGCTGTCAAATATGTTACTTATAACATTCTTTCAATCATAACATCAGTTCCATAAAATATTTTACCAGTTTTCCAAGTGGAGATGACTGGCGTGCCCACCTCAACCACGTTCGATTTTATTTTTGTATTGCAAATGAAGTTTGATTTCATGTAATTTCCTTGTGTCGACATGATTCACTTCTATTGGTCATGAAAGGATTGAAATTAGGAAAAGATGGCAGCTCGTGAGTGGGCGTACGTCGCCATTACGAATGACTTTGGCAGACGGACAGGCGGGGAAAAGATCGGAAATGGGCGGGAAAGGAGGAGAAGGAAAAAACGAAAATGAAAACAAAGAAAATAAGGAAATAATCAAAGAAAAGAAAGAAAGAAAGAAAAGACATGAAATCGGCAAAAGAAAAGAAAGAAAGAACGAATGAAAAGAAAGAAACATGATTAAAAATGAAATAAAGAAATAAATAAATAAGATTAAAGAGGAAAAGCAAAGAAATGAAAAAGTAAGAATTATAGGAAAAAGAAAATAATAAAAAGAAAAAATAAGATACGAAGAAAAAGTGGAGCAAAAGAAGAGAATAAGTAAAAAAGAAGGAGTCAAGAAGAAAAGCAAAGAAAAAAGAAAAGAAAGAAAAGTCAAAAAGAAAACGAAAGAAAAAAGAAAATAAAATAGAGTAAAGAAAGAAAGAAAGAAAGAAAAAAGAGTCAAGAAAGGAAAGAAGAGTCGAAAAGAAAAGAAAAGAAAGAAGAGTCACAAAGAAAAGAAAGAAAGAAAGAAAGAAGAGTTAAAAAGAAAACAAAAGAAAGAAGATACACAGCAGAAAACACTCGAAAAAAAAAGAAAGGGTAAAATAAAAGCACAATCGTTGAAAAGAGTAAAACAGTAACTCCTAAAGTATGCGCATCGACTTACCAGGACGCCGATGCTTGCACATCGGGGTGCCGCAGGATATTCGAAAATTTAAATAATTCAAGTCAATCGTAATTCAATTGGCTGATACACAGTCACAACGATAAGAAGCAAGATATAACGAGCACATCACAAAATACGCTGTCCATCCAGAATCGAACTTTCCCGTTTCAATTCAAGATGAAGCTCAGTCGATAGACATGATTTTCATGCTGAATAGTTTTAGAGCTCTGACGAACTTTCCAGTTACATAGAAGTTAATTATAAATAACAGTAAATCTCTCGCTGTCTTTGGAATGGACGGAATAGTGGCGTGATCAAGCGAACAAATTATACTAGTTTTTAAAAAAATAATACGTTTATGTAATACGTTTAAGTTTCGAAGCAACTGAAATATGGTTCTACAGAAGGATGCTGAGAATTTCTTGCACGGAGCGAGTATGCAACGAGGAATTCTCAAAGAAAATGGCAACAAAAAGAACACTTCTACTCAGAATCAGGAAAAGACAGATGAAATTCCGTGGCTACATAATGAGGAAGAAGGGCTTTGAAAAACCCACGGAGCATATTGTGGGCAAGAAAAATAGGGGAAGGCAACGATACGCTTACCCGACGAGCTTGTATGATGTCGGAATGGAGGTGCGCGAGCCGTAGCAAAGGGAGAAAAACTGCCAGAAGGCATAGGCAGTTATGGGGATCCATAATCACCTCTGAAGTCGTAGAATACGAGATGTGCAGATAGATTAACGGTTATCGGCGCAAAAGTGGAATTGGTTGGACGGGTTCAAGTTCCGGGCTAGTCTGTTGTGATCACTTTCGAGGTTATCAGCCGTTACCTTATGAGGAAGCATTCGGCATTCGTTGACCAAACAGCGTTACAGTCATTTGAAATTTATGAAAACAAAATCCTCCTCTCAATTCCACTGTTATCGCTTTTCCAATTACTAATGTGAATTTGCCTCCTGGACTTGCGGCCATATAGCGCTTTAAAAAAAAAGAATGCGGGGTCTACAGGGAATTTTTGCTCCAGCGTACGTGTTCGGAAAGTACTACGTTAAAAACCGGCCTTGTGCCACATCCCGCCTTGTCAGGAGGACTTGGGTAAATACCGACAAGGAAAAGACTTTAGAAGGAACAGGAACTCAATCCTAAACAGGAAACGAGTGGTTTTGACATTTCCGAATCATTCCTTGCTCCCTGTTCCTCTCACTGACGAACATACATTCTGTTTTCATAAAACTGATGGGACACATTTTCTTTGTCTTTACTGCTTTTTCTAGGACTTTTTCCCATGGTTGCCATAGTTGTACTGGGCAATAAATATACAAGCTCTGTCGTAAGTCGAGGACTCCCTGTATATATATATATATATATATATATATATGAGGTAAGTTAAAAATTATTCGGTCTTTCGCCATAACATATCCTAAGACAATATACAGGTTGACAATAAATTCACTATACAGTTATTTATAAAAACAAAAAAACAAAGTAGTTCGAACAGTATCGGTAATTAATTTACTATTGTTTACCATAGCTTTTTATTGTTATTAACCAGAACCATTTTAATAAGAAATTTATATATATATATATATGCTCTGGTGTAAATAAAGAGTGTTCAATGCGAAATAAAAGTGTTATTAATTATGTATTAAGTATATTAATATATATACATAATAACCCACACCGACAGTACGGCACAGAATTTCATGCACTATGCAATCATCAGGTACAAATGAACTGGGCGTGATCTGGTTAATATTTCTTGGTCACGCAGTGTTAGTTGTATAAATTATTGCTGTTATTAAATATTTAATTACACTACAATCTAAATTTACATTCAAACTCACACTTAAAATTAAAAATTAGAAATTTTTATTTAAATTTAAAATAGGACCATCGTAGTAAGCTGCTAGTTAAAAATACGTTAAGTGTTAAGGGAAATAGCTTATTTTTGTCTGGGGCAAGACATTAAAAAAAAAGAATAGTTAAGTAGTGATAAAATAATAAAAAAACAATAGATACGCAGTGATAAAAAAAAAAAAAAAAATAATAATAATAATAATACTAACGGGTCATCTATTGATCAACATATTATTAATAGCAGAATCTGTGTTTTCTATTCTGTCTTGGTCACACTCTTTATATCATCTCAAGGTCCTGGAGTCCCTATATATCAGATCTCGCAAGCTTTCTCTTTGTAAGCAGAGGGATTGTTCGCTGGGTCTGAATATTATTCGCCTCTAGTTTTCCTTGAATATTTTTCTCCCACATTGGTCATCCTATAAATTAATTTACACGTTTGTCTTTTTAATTTCCAGAATAAAACTTGATAAGCTGGGACGAAACCGGTTGTTTTTAGTTATTAAATTTACACAAATATTCCCTTGTAATTTAAATTTAAATGAGAAACTACGCTTGTTGCTTGCTATTATAAAGTTCTATACAACAAGAAATTAATATATATATATACATACATATATATATATATATATATAAAATTAAAAATTGACAATGTATATATTCTCATTGACCAATTCCGTTATAATTCGTCCGCTCTACAGATCGCTCACTTAATGGTCATCATGGAGTTATCGAACGGGGAAACTCTTATTAAAGACAGCATGATCTAATCACTTGTCTTCGACTCCAAACTAAAAAGAGAAATGACTTAACCTTTCATCACAGACTCGGCATTTCTTAATTGGTCTGTTGCTTTTGGAATCAAGCTACTTTCTTCTCGTTTTACTTTTTCTTGCGTTTCTTTTGTGCTAACCTTTACCTTGGTCCGATATGTTAAACTTCACAACATGGTCAGTCAGCAGTCAGTCTCATTAGCATGCAGAGACGGTATATTTAGTCCAATTTTGTTAATTTATATTTCAGCGTTATCGAATAACAATTACTGTATGCATGAGGCCATTTGCTGACATATGTTATATTTATACTTAAACTTATATTAATTATATTAATATTGTATTAATTTATAATATTATATACTTGTATATATAGCTGGCTACTCGTATTCGAGGATACCTGTCTCCTAGGGCGGCTAGCTTGCTCAGGTGCATTAGTGTTTTAATCAACACCCAGAGCCCACCTGTGGTTTTTACTGCAAATATGCTGAACAGACCTTAGTTACAGTTTCTGGGGAAAAGCGTGTTATCTAGCCTGATCAACAATTTGAACAAAGCTAGCACGCTCAAGCCTTCGACCAGAATGACTAGTGACTTCGTGCTAGCACAGCTATCGACGGCACCAAAGGGTTCTGCCTACACATTTTCATACATAAAGCTTGGGTCAGCCCGTGGTTTCCAAAGGTGCCGCACGCTGGGATCGACCCCTTCCAGTCCGATAACACCAGGAAGTTTCTTTCCTGACAAATCGACCAGGGTGAGATTCGACACCGGGTTTCATGGTCATAATGCGTTCTAACCAATCGGCCACGTGCCGATAATTTAGATTATTACTTATATTTATTTACATACTTATATTATAAATTAAACACAATGTAAGTTGTTTAATATTGTAATATTCTATCGCTCTAATTGAAGTTAAGCAAGGCATTTGGTAGCGTTTCTAATATGGGCTTTACCTCATTAAAAGAAAAAAAATGTCCGAGCATCTTCATAAAATTGTTGGCAATTTTTTTATATTATTAATACTATCGGAATATCTTGTTTGAATTACAGATCACAGGTAATATGGAAAAGAATACTCGGATGTAGGAGCGAAACACCTTTGGAAAAAGAAAAAAAGCTTGATAATACACGTCCTTGTGGAATTCTGTACCTCTATGGAAACTACCATAATAAAAGCCATTGATAAATGAACTTATCCAAAACAAAGTATTTTACGACGTGTGCTGTCTAAAATTTTTAGAGCTCAGTAGCTACAGATGCGAGGTGTATAGTAATTGGTTACCAAAGTAATGAACCAATGGAAAAAGGGACCAATCAACAGAAAGGTCAAAAGAATGGCATTAGTCAGTCTTGTACTTGAAATGGCAAAAGTTAATATAGTAGCAGGTTGAATTCAAAGCAGACAGATCGTTACGTTCGGTTAAAGCTCAGGAGAATGCTATCAATAATAGAATGAGAATTCGTTGTGTTTTCGCTTCTACCAATGAGAAAACATGTTTCTTTCTTCCAAGCAGGTCAATAAGATGGCGCATAAAAATTTTAGTGGCATATCAAAAAAAGCTCCACAAGACCAACATTATATTTCTCTAAAACCTTATTTTAGATATGCACAGGTAGGTAAACTTAATTCAGGCTGCTTAAAAACAGAGTGTCTACTCAAAACAAGGATGTCCACTAACTATTCGAATAATAAGAAATTATTTCGGTTTGAAAATAAAATCCATTACTTCCTTTTATATACATCTGTATAATAAATGCGAATGACAGTCTGTCACTGTGTCACACGTTTTCAGCTTTACTTCTAGAGGCTGTAGTCCAATATATCATACCATTTTGGAATCAGGCCGACTCCGTGAGCAAATTATAAGCATTCTGGAATGGAATCGCATCCTCAATCCTGAAATTTTGGATTCCCATGTTTTCATTACTCCCATTGTTTTTGGCGATATTTACGTGATTTTTTGCGACGAATTATTTGTACGATATTTTTTTATAAATTGGAAATAAATTTGGGAATAATCGACATCAATTGTGAGATCTATCGAAAGTCACCCATTAAAAATAATTGTTTGTACGGAAAGGAAGGACCTACGTACATCAATTAAAATTAAGTGGCGGCAGAAGAATTATCGCTGACCTTTTAAAAGGTAAGCTTAAATATTAATGCAATACTCAAATGCAGCGATCAATTTTGAGTTCTTCTGTAGTTTATTGCCGCATCTACTCCTCCCTACCTATTGCAATGAAAGCCCAATCAAGAGGCCTCCGCAGCTGCTAACTTAAATGCCGCCCGATAGGACGATTTTAAGCTAGTTCAAATATATATATATATATATATATATATATATATATATATATATATATATATAGCCACTTCAAGCCGAGCGTGTCGCCATATTTCTTACAAGAGCGAAACGGTAATTGTGTTTGCTCCCTTTTATGGAAATGCGTAGAAGCTGGTGAAACGGAAGTTATCCGTGATTGAACTATGAAATGTTAGAATAGTCGCAGTGTTAAAGTTAATGTGAGAAAATTTGTAGCTGACGAATGGCACACAAGTCAATAGAAGATCAGTATCCACTGGGTCACCGTGAGAACTCCTAATGAACCTCGGTTAAAAACATCACTGATGATGTTTAGTGTGCTAAACCATCAAATATATGTATTTCACAATATATATATATATATATATATATATACATATATATATATATATATATCGAGGCTAAGTAATTTTCGTTTTGGGCAACCAGTTGAGTCGAGTAACTACCAACACCGAGGTTCGAACGTGACACTCTGGACTTATGAATATATGCTTTCTGCCAGGCGCATAAATAGCGGTGTCAGGCTACTGACTGCTGTGATTATTAAGGGACTATTGAATGGAATTATCCAGTCGAATTAGTGTGAATTATTGTGCGTCGATGATTCGGGTTTTGATTTAGGATTTACCAGACGTTAAGCTGAGCAGGGCTACTAACACGGTATTCACTGAAATGGTTAATTGTCTTTGGTTGACTTTTACTTCTTTGTTCTTGATAAGTATTTATTTGCAGTTGTAATTAAATACTGTTTTATTTTAACTTTGAAATCTTGAGTCATACTTAATTATTAAAGGCCACTGTACGTCAGAAAACTAACTAATAGTTCCTTAAATATAACATGTGATGAAAAATATGTTACATACTGCAATATTCAACGGAAAAGTTAATGAGGTTCTGAGAAAAACTCTCTAAAACTGACCACAAAAGCCGAGTTCCATAGAAGGAAATGGTAATATTGTGCATGTGATGGAATCAGCATGTCATTATTTATTTAGAGTTCTTAAAGCGCTATGAAACACTAAACGTGCAATTATGCGTCCAGCAGCTGCAATGTGTCCATAACAGAGTTTGGTTGAAAAATATCTCGCACTATGTTAATATAAGTTCTGCTAGGCATGGTAAAATGTTGTAAGAACTAGAGCGCAAACTTACTGCAGATAACCTTGCGATCAATCTCTAAAGAGTGCCTGGGTCGCAAGGTCACCTACAGTAAATTTGCGCCCGGGATCTCACAACATTTCACCATTCCTGGCAGAACTTCTATTATCACAATGTGGCATATCTAATAATAAAAGTGATGGAAAGAAAAAAAATCTAAATGTAATTGGCTAGATTAAAAAAATGTACAAAATTCTAAATATCTTGGTCGCAAATTTGTCTACATGTGTGAGTATTTATTGGCATTGGGTGAACCGTACACCACCATCTCTAACTAGAAAGTCATTGATCAGCTCAACACTGCATTTGGCCTGGCCTGGCCTGGCCTGGCCTGGCCTGGCCTGGTCTGGTTTCGGCATTAAATGACCCATAAGGAGTTGATATGCCGTCAAGCAACAAATAAATTAATCATTTAATGATCTTGTGTGACACCGAGGGCCAATCTATTCCGGTGTCATCTGTTCTGAGCCCCATACTGCAGTAAAATAACAGTATGAGATTTTATTGAGTCAAAATCATTTATTTTTCAAAAATGTGTGGACTTGTTTTGAAAAAATAATTTAAAAGACGCTTATCGTCGATATTCTCCCGTAAGAGGTTAATCAAGGGTTCAACGTTCAGCACAATTCTCTGGAAATCCCACCTCACTCTCACTTCTTCTCTCACTTTGTTGACATTTAACGTGTCAATAATAGACTTCCGCTCAACGTTATTCCAACGTAAAACATTGTAATACCATTAAAAATAATTGATCTGCCACTTATCTTCGGCTCCAAATAATGTTCTATTTACATGAATAATACTGATCATTAATAATAAAAGTCCTAGTGTCGTTATGCAAACAGAGTTTCCGTTCAACACTGAGCTTTTATCAACTACAGGACCTGAAACTTATCGTCCATTTTGTCCACTGTGATAAATACCTGTTTCGAGGCGACGTATTTTGATGAGAAACTTATTAACAGCCGTGCTTCTCAGCAACCAGGACAGTAGGTGGGATTTGAGGAGAACCGGGATTATTCTGATTGTTCTGTCATTCAAAAGATTATAGTTATCTTAGATAATACAAATTCTTATACAACGAATAGCGTTCGTAAACACCAGGGTTCTAGTTAAATTTTCAGGCAGAAGAGAGCACTAAACAAGAAGAGATAATGAATGGTTGTCAGCAAAAGGGACAACGCAACAAGCAAATTATAAATTGGAGATAACAAAAGTACAACAATTTTAATACCTGGAGAGATTTTGACAGAAGACGAAAAATGCGACACCGAAATCCGAAGGTGCATTGGTGGAATGAAAGATGACTGTTAAAAGCTAAGCAATGTATTAAGAAACAGGAAAATTTTGTTAGAAATAAAGAAGTGAATACTGAACTGTTATGTAGTATCACTCCTCCTATATGGAGTTGAATGCTAAAACTCATCTCACAGATGACAAAGTTTACGTTCTACAGAAGTACGCTGAGAATACCATAGAGTGAACATGCAAGCAACGACGACGTTTTAAAGAAAATGGCAACAAATTGGACACTTACACTTCGAATCAGAAAGAGATAATTGAAATTTACAGCTATTATTGTCAATTAAGCCTGTTTTTACAGTTTTGTCACCTTTTTTCAATTGAAGATAATTTTATTAAAAACATTTCACTTTGTTCATTTCATTGTAGACAAGAATGGCAGTAGATAATTCTAAAATGAATTATCAATGTCATCTTCATCATCTTCAGATAAACATTCACTAATAAACAATTAGAAACGTTCATGAGAGCTTCAAAAACAATGGTTTGTTAATTTTGTTTAGCGGCATATCAAGAGATCTATGAGTCACTTTATGTCGAAATCTAAATATTTGGAATACAATTTTATGACATCAACTGAAAAATTTTGAACAATATTTTACGCTTTCAACTACAGAAAACATGTATTGTTGATATATATATATATATATATATATATATATATATATATATATATATACATATATATATATATATATATATATATATATATATATAAGGCAGGATGTATGTGTAACGAATGCACGGCCGCAATTTCCGACGGATTTGCACGAAAATGTACATGCGCATGCTCCAAGTTAGCGGGAAGGCCAAGACCAACTTTGCATTTCCCAACTCCCATCGATAGTGGAAATAATCGATTTTTTCATGCTTCTACGGCAGTTTTCATATAGTTTGCGGCCATTTTCTACTGGCCAGAGTGAGAGCCTATAGCTGGCTGCCACGAATAGGCAGGAAGATTCTATTGGCCAGCATATAAGAGCCAACAGCTGACTGACACGAATGTTAACTAGCATGCAAAAAAATGTCGATAGCTTCATTCGTCACAAGTGGGAAAAATTTAAATCTGCATGGCACTTTACTCCAATTGACTCATTCGTTGTTTCTGATTCTGCAGAACCGGGTTGGGTGTGAAAAAGTATTTGTTGTTAACATTCTTTTTTCATTCGGTTTTTCCAGTTACGAGTCCTTTTTTAAAGCTGATCGTTTTGTGTTCATTTTGTTTAGTTCTTTTTTCGTAACAGATTTAATGTTTAGTATAGAGCTTAGAAAAAATTCGCAGTGTGAGATAGGCAAGAAGTAAGGCATGTAGCAACATCAGCATGGCAAAGGGGCACTCCTTTAAAGGCAAGGAAGGCCCAAAATATTTTAAGTCAAGTGATAGCGATTGCTGTATCAGTCGTACGATTTTTTAATCCAGCACGGGCAATGCCGGGCCATGCTGATAGTATATATATATGTATTGCTAATAATTATATATATATATATATATATATATATATATATATGTGTGTGTGTGTGTGTGTGTGTATGTGTGTGTGTGTGTGTGTGTGGCTGATAATTATATATATATATATATGTATTGGTGGTAATTATATATATATGTATTGCCGATAATTACATATATATATATATATATATATATATATATATATATATATATATATATATATATATATATATATATAGGTATTGATGATAATTAAATATATATATATATATATATATATATATATGTATTGCTTATAATTATATATATGTATATGTATTACTGATAATTATATATATATGTATTGCTGATAATTATGTATATATATATATGTATTGCTGATAATTATATATATATATTGCTAATAATTACATATATATATATATATATATGGCTGTTAATTATATATATATATGTATTGTTGATAGTTATATATATATGTATTCCAGATAATTATATATATATATTGCTAATAATTACATATATATATATATATATATATATGGCTGCTAATTATATATATATATATATATATATATATATATATATATATATGTATTGTTGATAGTTATATATATATATATATATATATATATATACATATATATATGTATTGTTGATATATATATATATATATATGTATTGCTGATAATTATATATTTATATATGTATTGCTGATAAGTATATATATATATATATATATATATATATATGCATTGGTGTTAATTATATATATATACATATATATATACACACATATATATATGTATATGTATGTATATATGTATTGTTGATAATTATATATATATATATATTGCTGATAAGTATATATATATATATATATATATATATATGTGTGTGTGTGTATGTGTATTGCTAATAATTATTTATATTTATGTATTGCTGATAATTATATATATGTGTTGCTGATAATTATACAGATAAATATATATATATAAACATGTATTGCTGATATATATATATATATATATATATATATATATATATATATATATATATATAAAGTGAACATTGTCAACGCTCAGAGCCGACCCTCTGTTTCATACTAAACGCAATCATGAGGCCTGATGATTGCGTTTTTCACGAAACAGTCTGTGACCTCTAAGTGTTTACTTCAATATACCCTTTTATATTTACATTACGCTCTATCTCTCAATATTGGGCACTTTCTCCCATAAATATTGCATACCTTAAAACTATATTTCTTCATTCATATATATATATACATATATATATTATGATATGGATTAAGTCCGACATTTATTTTCATATATTTTCTGTTCATACGCTATTTATAGAGACACAAATATTTAAGTAAATGCTCTGTTTATAATAAACCGTATTAGCAACATTTACCGGCCTGACTTTTTGAGAAATTTCATGCAAAACAAGCGTTCTCCGACTACATGACGGTTCTGTAAAGGATATATGTTCGATTCCTGTCAGAGGACATATATTTTCTATGAAATTTCTCGGTTATTCAGGCCGGTAAATGTTAATACTCTCTATTATAAACAGAGCATTTACTTATTTATTTGTGTCTATATAAATAACGTATAACACACACATATATGGTATTTTTACTATAAAATGTATTTTTATACTTTCATAGTGTTTTGTTTTTTGTTTGGTGGGGTTTACTATTTGCACATCGCTGGGACCCTAACAAGTACTAACACCCTGTGACATGGTGGACCAAATAAAATATAGACGTGGTTCCACGCTTCACAAAATCTCCAGTCTCACGATTAGAGGTCTTGCCGTCGGCTGTAGTTTATCGTCGTACACAGTGCTAACCTTCAGATGAACATTTGCCAATAAAAATAAGAAACTTGCCGCCAAATCTTTTGCACTTTAAGGAAAACAAATTGATGGACTTGTTGCAGATCATCGTGGTGAACTTGAAGATTAGCGGGAAACAATACACTGGGGAATGACAGAAATTTAAATATGGTCGTAGTTATAAATGGAAACACATGCAAAATCAAGACTTAATTAAATTAACTCGTTGAATGCCAGAGGTCAATTACGAAACATTGCTTCAAACGCCAACTTGATAATAACCAAATTTTATGAATTGATTTATAGTTTCAAATGAAGTCTGAACATTTTTTGATGCTATCACTCCGAATAAAAGTTTTTATTTATTTTTTATTTGCCAATATGATTTTTCATTCCTGCTTTAGAAGCTAGATACCAGTTATGCGCGTAAAAAACAACGAAAACCTTGTGGTTTTTCTTTTCATGGTAAGACGACAAAAACGACATTACTTTTGGTCGACATCTTTATAAAAACTACCCACCACGAGATAACGTCTGGTTGGCAGTCCATGCGTGAAATTTAATTTAAATTCCCAATAAATAATAATAGATTTACATCTGCCAAGAATAATGAAACGTTGTACCTGGACGCAAATTTACTGTAGATGATCTACCGATTAAAATAATTTCTAAACATTTCCGTCTTAGTGGATTATTTTAATTCTTTTAATTAGAGTAGCATTTCTTATGTCAAAATTGTGGTTATTCTCAATAAGATGAGCAACTAATGCATTAAATCTGTTGGTTTTCTAAAATATCCTTTTTGTGTACATATAATCTTTTATTTCTTGAGGTTACACCGATGTATTATTTCTGACAACTATGTCTAAAACAATAAAATACTTAAAATAAAATACTTAATACAAAACAAAACAATAAGCTAATACTTGTAGGAGGAGTTTACTTACTCTTACCTATAACGATTGCAAAAATACTAGCATAATGTAGATGAAGATGTCATAACATTTCAGAGAGATGTGACTGGCAACAAGTAAAAGTTTGTTGATCGATTGTTTTGTTTGTTTGTTTGTTTTTACGGTTTATCAACACTTTGTGTTTTACTTAAAGCTGAAACATATTTTTGGATTGTAAGAATATTTTTTGCCACTGAATATTGCATTAACAATGTTTTAGAATAACAGTGGCTTTTCCAGGTACTATTTAACTGGATATTAGATATATGTATGTGGCCGAGTGATTAGAACGTTCGCATTCTGACCATGAGACCCGGGTTCGAATCTCACCATGGTCCATTTGTCAGAAAGGAGACTTCCTGATGTTATCGGACTGAAGATGTCGATCCCAACGTGCAATCCCACCTTTGGAAAGTGCCTGAAACCATACCATATACTGTGAGTAGACTGAACCGTTGGGGGCCGTCGATAGCTATCCTAGCACAAAGGCACATGTGGCTGAGGAATTGAGCGTGCTGGCCTTGTTCAAATTGTTGATCACGTTAGATAATACGCTCTTTCCCAGATACTGTAACTAAGTATAAACCACTCTGTGGGTGTTGAATAAACACGAACTAGCTGCCCTAGTAGACGGGCATCCTCGAATACGAGTGGCCAGCTATACATAGATATATATGTATACCTTTTCAAAGGATATTTGCGCGTGAGGGAATTTAACGAGGCTGAGTGGAATTCGAACTCAGCTCCTCGATTTCTCATTCTGAGCCGCTATCCATTACACCACACGCACATTTAAAGGAACCTAGTTAGTACTGACCATCACTGACCAATCCTACTTGTAGGATATTAGCGAACCTGTAGTGTGCAACACGTAAGCTACGCTTAGTAAATCGTTATTAGTGATCCTGTAGCGTCATCATGATTGAAAACATCTTAATTGATAATAATACTACCCATCAGTGTGTTACTGTGTGTCCCTGGGACACTGGTGTTCCAGACATTGTGAAACCAGCCATGTCACTGGATTTCAACCCAGAAAAACACTTCCGAGATGTGTGTGTGTTGCTGTTTACGAGAGAAGTGGAATGCCAAACGACAAACCAATATCCTGTGTCTGGTGAGGATTATAAGAGAAAGAGAGAGAGAGAGAGAGAACATGCAGATTATAATGTTTTATTTTCCAATAACTCTAGATACATCCATAAAAAATGAGTACATTCAATTAAAAGTAAAAATAAAATCATTCTTTATAATGAGTAACAGTATAACCGAAAGCGCTCAGACATACAGAACATTCGACCAATTTCTGGATAATTTATGTCTAGAAAAGAAGAAAATTATAAAAAAACAAGAAACATTTTTCAAAACTTAACAGCAGTAACTTTTCAACCGTTTTTAATGAAACTTGTATAAAATAGGGATAGCTGCCAAAATACACAATTATCATATATATATATATATATATATATATATATATATATATATATATATATATATATATATATATATATATATATATATCGTTGCCTGACGATTGCACTAGCATGAAACAGACTGTCGCCTCTAAGTGTTGACTTCTATGTTCACTTTTATATTTACACACGCTCTATCTCTGATATTGAGCACTTTATCCCATAAATATAGCACACTTTAAGACTATATTTCTTCATATATATATATATATATATATATATATATATATATATACATGTTTATACGTTATTTTTACAGATACAATTTATTTAAGTAAATGCTCTGTTTCCTTTTTTTTAATTAAACTGTATTAATTACATTTGATTTCATATGTTGTCATTATTTCCGTTAAAAAAGGTTTCGTGAGCAGAAATGACCGATTCAGGAAAATTGTCGAAGGTTGTGTTTATAAATCAGTAATTCGAACTTTGCTACCCAGACGTTTCTCTGTGGCTAAATGGTAAATTACAGTTTCTGTATAGGAACACAGGTTCGATTCCTATCGGAGAACGCATATTTTCTACGAGCTTTCTCGAACATTCAGGCTGGTAAATGTAATTGATATAACAATATCAATTACATTTACCAGCGAGAAGAAAAAAAGAGAAGAAAATAAACAGACCATTTACAGAAATAACTGTCGGAGTTAATACATTTCATTATATATATATATATATATAGCACGGAATGGATAATTATTTAATATATTTTCAGTTTATACGTTGTTTTTATACATACAATATTTAAGTAAATGCTGTTTTTTTTTTTTACTTTCTTGTGCCCGAGAGCGGCCCTTGAAAAAATCTGCAGGGTTGCTCTCAGGGACAAGAGGCAGAGGAGGAGGTGCTGCAACGCTATGCCATCGAGCCCAGGTCGGACTTTCTGCTACAACTGCTGCGACCGTACGCCTGTCCCGCATTGGAATTATCAGTCATAATCGTGCCTGCAATCGACGTGTACTGACGGCCCTACTGATCTTCATTTTGCGAAGCGAAGCCTTGATATATATATATATATATATATATATATATATATATATATATATATATATATATATATATATATATATGTCTGTGTGTGTGTGTGTGTAGTAAATAACAGTTTGTAAATGCTTCTGGGTGTGCTACGCAGTTACAAATTCCAACATCTATTTGATTGAATTCAAATGTAAAGTAACCTGATTGAAAGAATAAAAGAACGAACAATATCAAACGAATCTTTCTATTTAAAAAATACAGGATTCCTGAAAATGATTTCTGGGAGAAGGGAGAGAAAGCGAATAGATATCTGAATTTAATGATTCTTGTATTATAGTCTTATATCAAACTCCATTGCGTAATCTAAATTAGTTTCCAACGATCTTTCATGACTCCGGCTACACTTGTCAAACTGACCGAAGTCTGAGAGAGTTATCTGAGTTAAATATCTATACAGCTATACAGAGAGAAAGACCGAATGGATATTAAGATCAAATAGTTGGTTTCATATGTGTCTAGTACGTACTTACATTTTCACTGGAAGTAGATAGTGTGTCACTAATCTCACGTAGAAGTCATAGAGTTTATTGCGAGCCAAATAAAACTCGATACAGTTTCTATTAACAACAAGGCTTACACTTTAATTCAATGATTAATAAGTGTAAATGAACCTTCTGTCGACATACTTGATCTTTTTTAAATAATGTAAATTTACGTCGTCTATCAGCCAGTGCATTCCAGAGTCTTAATAAAGAAAATGTACGTTCCGGGAGGGTCCGAACATATATATATATATATATATATATATATATATATATATATATATATATATATATATATATGATGAAAATGTGGAAAAGACAAAGCAAAATCCGAATATGTGAGTTTACTGTTTTTTATTTCTTTTGTTTTTCTGTCAACGTCAGACGTTTCGGTCTAATAGACCATCTTCCGGACATGGTTATTGGAGACATATTTATATTAAATTTAAGTTAAAATGAAGAGACGATAGATACAGGACTAGTCAAAAAAAGAAAAACTGAAATTCTCTAGTCAGTGTTCTCTTTCTTGGATTCGGTTACGCTGGCGCCGCGTGGGTGGCACTGCGAAAACGCGCTCCCAAGAAAGAGATTTTATCTTAAGTGGAAAGGGGGGGTATTTAAAACTATAGCTTATCGGGACGTTTGTCAAGCATTAACCCTGCTAGGAAAGCTGATATGTTAAAGAACCCCGGTCTAGTATTTACCGTACGTGAAGTGGATATTATGACTGCCTCGTAGATCTGCCTAAGGTTTTTATTATGGATATATTTTAAAATCTTCCCAGAGTCGAAATCGAAATTGTGATCAGATTTGGCTAGGTGTACAAACAAAGCACGACTTAAATTACCGAGGCGAATATCTCGTTTATGTTCGGAAACACGAGATTTTATAGACCTACCTGTTTCCCCTACATAACTCAAGTTGCAGTCTCTGCAAGCTATCTGGTAGACGCAAGCATAATATCCACGTACGCTCTCCGACAGGAATCGAACCTGTATCCTATACGGAACCTGTATCCTATACGGAACCATCATTTCGCGTGATGTGCCTTAACGTTCGGCCACAGATGAGCGTCTGGTTAGTAAGGTCGATTTTACTATCTTTAAACTTAAATAAACATTCAGGCCGGTAAATGTTATTTAATACTGTTTATTATAAAACAGAGCATTTGCTTAAATAATTGTATCTATAAAAAGAACGTTAAACATAATATAAATGTCTTTAAATAAATTGTCGGACTATGTCCAATTCTAAAATATATGACGTCATTTGTTTACATTTGATATGCTAGAGCAGATATGAATAGAAGAGATTCATGGAAGATTTAAGTTTAAAGATAGTAAAATCGACCTTGCTAACCAGACGCTCATATGTGGCCGAACGGTTAAGGCACATCACGGGAAATGATGGTTCCGTATAGGATACAGGTTCGATTCCTGTCGGAGAGCGAAAATTTTCTATGAAAATTTCTCGGACATTGCTATTTAATACTGTTTATTATAAAACAGAGCATTTGCTTAAATACTTGTATCTATAAAAAGAACGTTAAACATAATATAAATGTCTTTAAATAAATATATATATATATATATATATTATAGTATGTATATATATGTGTCTGTGCGTGTGTGTTCGTGTGTATGCGTGTGTGCAAAAAAAAACAACGTGTTAAGCATGACCATAAACAAGTTTAAAGATTAAAAACGATTAACTTAATCTCTTTAAATGAAATAAATAAACACAATAGAATTAAATTATATGCATTATAATAAGTACATAAAATATCAGCAACAACTGAGTATAAATACAGAAAATAAAATATGGTTACATTTACCTTGATAAAGTCCGTCAGGGGACGGAAACGCTTTGGCAGAGATAAGTTTTCTTTTTGTCTTTTTACAGATATATTTTTCGTTATATTTTACGCGCGCACGCACACACACACACATACACATACACACACACACACACACACACACACATACATATATATATATATATATATATATATATATATATATATATATATATACACATACATATTTGTATGTGCGCGCACGTGTATAAATTTGGATGACTACCCAACGGAACAGGTAATATATGAGACAATTTCCAAAACGTTTTATCTAGACAGCTTTCGACAATGATTCGGCTTCATCAATAGCAAGACATCAAAATAAATCTATTTTTGTACCCACACTCATATATGACTGTGTGCATATACATATATATATATACATATATATATATATATATATATATAGAGAGAGAGAGAGAGAGAGAGAGAGAGCGAGAGAGAGAGAGAGCGATAATGATAAATTAAGAAAACAACTTAAAAATCCATACTGGTTATAATTTAATTCATGAATATTTTTATATTCATCTCTTCAGACCAAATATTTTCAAGGTTTGGTCTGAATAAATGAAAATAACAATATTCATGAATTAAATTATAACCAATATGGAATTTTAAGGTGTTTTTTTCTTAAATTTATCATTATATTGCTCTGTAATTTACATTGAGCTCTCATTGTATTAAAGTCCTTGGAATAATGAAAAATACCTATCAAATACAATTCGGTATTATATATATATATATATATATATATATATATATGGCGCGTGTGATGGAATTTTGACAAACAATTACGGCTGAATAATGAGTTCGAATCTCACTGTGTGCTCCATATTTTCGGCCTTGTTTCACCATAAAGCTACGCTTAGTAAATCAGTGTGTATGTGTGTCTGCTTGTTTGCAGAAGTAAATTTTGATGAAAACGTGTTTGGGTGTGTGTGAACTTGGACGAAAATCCTAGAGAATCGGAAAGATATTCGACATTTTGCGAAATGTTTGCCTTATTTTCTGTTAGCTTTCGCTAATCGCATCCACATTCGGATTTCCATATTAAATTCTCCGGTGTTAGTTACTAAGCAATTCGTTTAATCTCTTTCCCCGCTTTATTTGAACATCCCCAATACGTAGGTTACATCTTGCGCTGTCTCTTTTGCTGGCAACCATACATTCTGTCTTCTTACGGTACTTTATTTAATTAAGAATTGAATTCTTTAGATAGATCTGTTTCTGTACTCTGGATAAACAGCGGTATGCGTACATGAGTCTAAAACATTAACATAAGAAAAATTAAGAACTTCGATCATGTCTCTCTACAGCTTCTCACCCTTCGTAGCTCTAAGCAATGTTTGTCTACATTGTCTGCCATCTTTTAGTATGTCCTGTGAATGTTGGGGAGGCACGATGGAGTAAACGATAGGGAATCGGATGGAGGAATCGGAGAGCCGAGTTCGAATTCACTGCATTCACTTACGTGCTACCCTTGGGGTAGGTATGAATCCTCTTCTTCTCCCCCCCCCAGCTATGGGTAAATAGCAGGAAAGACCGGGTTCTATAGCCTTGGATGACAACTGGTCTACAGCAGTAAGAAATGGCAACCTACTGCGTGAAAAAAAAATCTGCCTCGTCAGTCATGTATCGAAAAATACATGATCGCCTAAACGTGTATCACGCATGGCATATAACTGACTGACTGTGAATGTCGAGCTCTTTTCATTATGTGTCTCGGAAATTTCAATTTTCTCTTCCCGATTTTACGTACTAGCGTCCTTTCTGTTTCTTGCTCTCATGTTCCGTTCATAGTATTCTCAAAATCCTCCTATAGAATCACATGTCTGTTGCTTCCAGTTTCTTCTTGTGTGAGGTAACTGTCCAGCATCCAGTCAGATAGGTAGATTTATATGACATAGCAGTTCAGTATGTTTTCTTTCCCGCCATTTAATACTTGTTTAGGGATCTTTCGCTTTGTAATTCCAAAGTGGCATCGGTGTTATAATCTTTAAAAGTCGAACTGCCGACACTAGAATAAAACTTCGCAGGCAAAAATCCTCCTGAATATTTGAAGACCAGAACAAATGCACGCAAAATATGAAAGCTAAAACTTAACTCAGCCAATTGATCGTACAAATTCGACAATTGGTGTTAGTTTTGGATCCGTGACAAAAACCTAGGATGAAAGGATAAAGCAAAAACTGGGAAGAGTTTGTGTTGTTCAGTGAAGATACTTCGGCGGGACAATGATGATTTCGATTAGGAAATTAAAGACGTAGAATGGAGGGGTTAGACATTACGGAAATTGGATAAGAAAAGAGGGTTAATCAAAGAAAGAATTACAGGCGGGGGTGAAGATGGTATTAAGTTAAAAAGAGCAAAAATATGGCATGAAAAAATACAAAGGTTTAAAATCATAACGAACTAAAAAATTATAAATGAACAGATAGAAGAAAATAATAAAATAAAAAGGAAGGAATTTAAAAGAAAAAAGAAATAATTCAGAAGAAAGAAAAAAGAATCGGAAAAAAAACAAAGAATTCATATAAAAGAAGGAAAGAATTCAAAGACAGAATTTAAAGAAAGAAAGAAGAACAGAAAGAATTCAAAAGAAAAAAAATGATTAAAAAAGAAAGTATTCAATGAAAGATAGAATTAAAAAATTAAAAATTCAAAGAAAGCCACAAAAAACAAAAGAAGAATAAACTGGAAAAAAGAAAAAGAATTCCAAAAAGGAAGAATTAATTTTAAAAAATTAAAAATAACACAAAGAAAGAAAAAAATGGGAAATGGAAAAATTTTTTTAAAAAGTAAAGAAAGAATTTAAAACAAAAAGAATTTTAAAAAAGAAATAATTTAAAGAAAAAACATATTGATAAAATAATAAAAGAAAGAAACGATTGAAAAAGAGAGAGAAAGAAAGAAAGAAATTAATGATTGAAAAAAAGAAACAAAGAAAATGTCTCGTCTATAAAAAGAAATTATGAACGAATAGGTGATAACTAAATA
>OZ038485.1:48009015-48044015 GCA_964036315.1 Acanthosepion esculentum
AGACAAGCTTGCTAACCATTAAACCGCATCGAGGTGCCTATGTATGTATGTATGTATGTATGTATGTATGTATGTATGTATGTATGTATGTAGGCAGCAGTCTTTCTTTCATGCACATTTCATTGAATACGACAGACAAGGTGCTTTTATTTATTTTGGTACATAATTTCTCATGTGATCTAATTTTTTTTCTTTTCAGATGATAAATGATATAATAACTGTCCGAATGTTCTTTTTATCCGCGCGCTTTTTGCTATACATTTAGCCATTTTTAAGGTTGAAATAGATTAACTGTTAACAAGAAATAGTTTCTTGCACGTATGCATTTAGATAATGTTTTCATTTTCAAAACACAGTCAAGATATTGTGTCTATATTCATAGTTGATATTATTGAGTGTTTTTTTTTTTATTAATAAGGCTTCCATTATTTTTAGCCTTTTTTTGCATGTAGATGATGCTATTATATTTGTGTTGTCAACAAGTATGTTACGAATAGTGTCCAGTAGGTCTCCATTAATATTTAAATGAGATCTAACTGAGCTATGGTCAGAAAAGGGTAGAGTGAGTCTTCTTGTCAAACATGCTGTAGTATGGCCTATATAATTATTTACATCATGAATACAATTCTTTAATGGGCATTTAAATTCGTAAATAATATTTGTCCTATTTAATTTTATTCTAACAGGTGAATTATTATTTTCAACTATAAGGTTAGAGGTTTTAAATTTTTTGTAATAAATAATTAATCTAATGTTTTTCGGTATTATCAACTAGAGTTGTGCATATTTTTATAATGTTCTTAATTCTACTTTCATGTTGTTTATAATTTTCATTTATTTGATTTTTTTATAAAAAAGTATTATTATTGTTTATGTTTCTATTCTCGTCATTGCTATTAGCTACTTTAGACAGAAAACGCCTAATATGGAAATCCAACATTTGATTAGGAAATCCGTTATTAATCAGCGTTTTTTTTGTTTGTTTTACGTTGTTTAATTCTTTAAAGAAAAATGTGCGAGAGGATTAATTCTCGTGCGCTCTCTTGAGGAAATTTTTAATAATACCTATTTTATATCTAAGAGGGCATTCACTAGAAAAATTAAGAGGGCAACACTTTTTTTTTTTTTTTAACTAAGGAATGTAACAACTCCGAACAACCGCTATAGTAGTATAGTAGACTAGTGTTTCGTCTGTGGAAAAAGGGTCGCAGGGAGGAAAATAATTCGTCACACACAATACTGCGTAAGCGCTTTTAACTTCTCAGTCGAGGCTGGATAGTGAGGATTGGGCAGTACGAGTACATATATGGCATATATTCTTCGTCTGATTTGACTCTAGTAACGATAGAGCATGGCAGATGGAGTACTTTTGGGAGCGATAAAATACAAGAAACCGGCCGTTCTTCCAGTATCTTTTGCAATCGAACGAATATACGCAAGGATATATATATATATATATATATATATATATATATATATATATATATATATATATATATATATACACGTGTGTGTGTGTGTGTGTGTGCGTGTGTGTGTGTGTGTGTGTGTGTGTGTGTGTGTGTTTGTGTGAGTACGTGCCGGGTGTAACAGCAAAATTGTCCAAATTGTATAACAGCAAAATTGCTCAATTGTTAAATTCAGCTTTGAACCGTTGTATCTTAGAAATGATTAAATATATCTTACTGGAATTCTCCGAGGTTTTTATAACACTATTGGAATCTACTTTGAGCAATAAGAACGTATTTAAGTTAAAATGATGATCCCTCTTCCTGTTGTGACCTCCTGATACAGTTTTCCTCTCTACTGTTCCCGCGTATGAATGTTGGTACCATTACCGAAGGCCTGAATGATCTTTTTCCTCTTACCATTGTTCAGATATAGTGGGGCTGACACAAAACGATTTTACCCTGTTCTCTTTCTAGCTGCATAATTCAAAGGGATTTGTCTGTGATTCTTACGATAAATGGTGTCAAGATGGTTAAAATATGGAAAAATTAGTTTATTGGTTCTTTAGATATTAAACATTTTGTGGGGGTGACAACTATCCCACGCTGTTACACGATTTACCTAAATGAGCGATCACTTGGGTATACTAGGTGCTGTATGCTTGAATGTGCGGGTAGTCTAATGTATAATGGCTCGGAATTTTTAATTGGAGAACCGAGTTCGAATTCCAGTTAGATTCGTTATATTTACTTACGCGTAAATATCCTTGTAAAAGGTATGATCCACCTCTTCTACCCCCACCTATGGGTTAATAAGTTAGTAATAACTGTATCACTAAACCATTATTATCTCCCCGTAAAAAATTGTTACAATCTAGAAAAAATATTTTCCTGGCTTTGCATAACCTGTAAATGGTTGATAATCCGTAAAAAACGAATCAATCAAATTCTATGGAACTTTTATATACAAACTTATGTTCGATCCGGAGAATGGTGACCAACCCTAGTCATTGAAAATAAAGGAAACAACGTAGTTAAAAAAAAAACACAGAAACTAAAAGAAAATGAAAATCCTGTAATAAATATCTGTATAATTCCAGAAATTTGAAAAAAATAAAATGTATGAAATTTCTGTCTGAATTACTAAGGAGTTATCATTTATATTCGGACTCAGGACCAAGATTTTAGTGTTACTATCATAATGTTTCGGCTGTTGTGTACCCCGGCCTTCTTCCGGTGTCTGCCGATTCGAGTAATTTCGCACCGAACCCTACATGCATATACAGAGATAGATTGCTCTTGTTCCGCTGTCTGTGTTTGGAGATATTTGGCCATGTTCTTATTTAGTATTGCTCAGTTATAGCTCACTCTGTTTCTAGTGTGTGTGGATGTGTGTGTGTTAAATATGTGCTGCCCGGCACAGAGATCGAACTCACAACTATCAGGAAGAAGAACTTTAATCCACTAATCTATTGTCCCGTGAATCCGCGTTATACAGACTTAGACTCTGTGGGTTTGGTTTGTTTTGTTTAAAGGCATGACAACCTCAATGGGTTATTTAATGACGACATGATTTTTAGGACAGATTGGTCTGGTTTATTTTGTTTTACAGCATATCAGTCTCAATGGATTATTTTACGCCGACAAGATTTTTAGAAAAGATTGGTTTGGTTCACTTTCTTTAACGACATATCAACCTCAATGGGTTATTTTATGCCGACAAGAGTTTTAGGATAGTTTCGTATAATTAGAATATTTATTCTTTGTAAGAAGTCATTTTCTAGATCAGGTTTCATTGACATAATTTTGTAAAGACGGTTTTTGTCGAGAGTCAAATCTATTGCTGCTAATATTTTTCAGTGTATAAATCTATTTTATATTTTCATAGTGTTTTGACCCCACTTTGGTGGGTTAACTAATTTTCCCAGAGCTGGGACTCCCTAACAGGTGCTACTTCTCTGGGTCAGAGTGGACTTGGGAGCATTCCAGAGGTGATTGCACACTTCTTAAAACCTCCCGAGAAGAGGCCTTGCTGCTGGACGTAGTGTATCGTCATACTCAGCATGGGGTTTAGGTGAGATGGCAAGAAAAACAAAATTTACTAAGAGTTACATATAGGACAGGAAATTGTGAAGGGCAATGATCGTCAACATACTGAAAACCTCAGTACAATATGTATTCATTGTTTAGTTCATTTTGGTTTACGGCATTTTGGTTTACGACATTTTGGTTTACGGCATATCAATCTCAATGGGTTATTTCATGCCAACAAGATTTTTATTGCTGGTAATATTTTTTTTTTAAATAAATTGCTGGTATTAAAACCAAGTTTTACGCTTTCATAGTGTTTTCACTCCAGCTTTGGTGGGGTGTAACTATTTGCCCATAGGTGGGACTCTAACAGGTACTATCCATCCCGGTTCAGGGTAGACCAGGGAACACCAGCAATTAATAGGTGGGTCCACGCTCCTGAAAACCTCAGAGGCCTTGCTGCTGGATGTAGTTTATCTTCGTACCCAGACACAGACTCAGTGTGAATTGAACTAGAAATAACTGGGTAAATATTGAAAGGGAACAAGAGAACCCCACCGTATATTAAACAAAGAAATTTACGCGGATCAACATTCATTTGAAGAAGTACAAAGGACCAAAACAATCGAAACGTTGCGATAAAAACAACAATGATGAGGATATTAGTCCGACTGTAAATAATGTAAATAGTAAAGAAGACAGTTCAGCAAAAGTATTAAGAACGAAAGGTTTCGTTAGAAACAAAGAGTGCTGAACTGTTTTGTAATATATGTCCTCCTATACACCAATGAAAGCTGGACAATCTCGTCACAGATAAAGAAGCGACATGAATCAACAGAAATGTGGTTCTGCAGAAGGATGCTAAGAATACCATAGACCGATCATATGAACAACGACAAAGTTTTAGATAAAATGAAGACAAAAAGGACACTTATACTTAACATCAAGAAGAGAAAGTTGAAATTTAAAATGCACATAAAGAGGAAAGAGGGCTTGGAAAATTTAATACGAGACAGATTGAAGGCAAGAGGGACAGAGGTAAGCAACAACGCATAGGCTACCTATGAGCTTGAGTAAATGGATGGCGGAAAAAAGGTTTAGGATGGATACCTAAAAGGCAAAGTTTATTGAGATACAAAAGAAATTGTGGAGAGTCATGATCGCCAACCTAGTGAATGAACACGGCACACAGAAGAAGTTTGGATCGCTTGGAACTGCTGAGATAACACATGAAACATATTTGAAGAAGTAGAGGTTTAAAGTCATCAAATTCGTAGCATTTCAGATATCTGTCCAAAACGGAAGAGACTTGTAGAATATTAAGAAGACTGCTGTCACTTTCACTTTGTGGAAAACAACAGACACAAGTGATTGGAAAATATACAAAATAATAATTCTAAGCGAATAAATAATGAATAATTGAATTGTAAACTATTTGAAGTGACGCTTAATTCACGCTGAATCCAGCAAGAAAAGTTTTTTTTGCTCATTTTCATTTAAAATGGCGATGTCAAACGGAAACTATCTTTATAACCGATTATATTAAATACGCGCATGCGCCAATATCAAAAATTGTATTTGATTCTTCTTTTTTTTTTATAAAAGAAACTATCAGTAATGAAAATTTAATTGCCTTACTTGGCGCCGTGCCGCTTACTCGGAAGGACCATTCACAAATCATGTGTATGCCGCTTTTTCTCAGTATAAGATAAAAGGAACGACACAAGAAACAACGAAACAAAATATTTACCTGCGCATGTGAGAAAAATCGAGAACTTCAACGATAGAGAGAAGAAAGAGTTTACCTCGCACCACCACCACCACTAACAACAACACCAACACCACCATCATCACCACCACCCCTCACAACAGATGATAATTTTTGACATAGTGTAATAATTAACATGGCGCAATTTGACGCCAGAAATTATAGTTTACTTGGCATTTCTTTTTTGTTGGATGCCCCGAGCAAAAGAGGTTGACCCTGCTACTCTCTCTTTAAGTGATGCTGCATTTTACAAACTCCGCAACCGGCGCCAGGAAATTCGACTTTATTTATTTTCAGCCTCTGTCCCCAATAAGAAACAGGTAAACAATAAATTCAGTAATCTCAACTTAACTTTACCGTAAGTATCAGGAGACTAATGAGATTTAAATTCATTCTTCCTCTTTATGTGCTGTGTTTCCTCAGGACGTAGGTGATCATAGCTCTCCACAATCTCCTATCCTTTATAGATGTTAATAAATGTTGTATTTTTGTTATTTCTCCCAAACCCTGTTCTTCCATCGATTTATTCAAGCTCACGAATGTTGTTTCCAATTTGAATCTTGCCTTCAATCTGTCCTGTGAATATCAGATTTTTTAAAACCTTTCCTCTTCATTAAATGCCACAGAAATTTAAACTTTTCCTGATGGTAAATATGTTTCCTTGTTTCCCTTTTCCCTAAAGCCTTGTCGTTTCTCACATGTTCGATCTATGGTGTCCTCAGCATCCTTCTGTAGAAGCACATTTGTGTTCCTTCAAGTCTCTTCTTCATCTTTGAGGAAATTGTCCAGCATTCCCTGCCATGTAGGAGGACAGATATTACGTAACAGTTCAGGTGTCTTTTCTTTGTTTCTAACGAATTTTTTCTGTGTCTTAATACTCTGATTAGATTCTGGAAGGCGTCTTTGGCCATCTCAATGCGTCTTTTTATTTCAGTGTCAGACTTTCCGTCCTCTGTTTGAACACTGGCAAGATATTTAAATCTCCGATTTGTAATTTTCATTTTGGGCTCATCCTTTTGCTGACAGCCATCCATTATGTTCAATCAATTCAAACTTTAACTGGATCGCGATCTAACAGACGACGCGAAATATGACACAGAAATCACGTTGCAATGGCGAAATAGGCCTTCCAAAAGCTAAGCAATGTATTAAGAAACAGAAAGTTTTTGGTAGAAACAAAGTTTACTGAACTGCTGCGCAATATCTGTTCTCCTATAAATACTGGACTCGAAATTCACCCGAAGAAGTCCGTAGCATATAACGGCTGAAACGTTGTGAATATGACAATAAAGATGAGGACAACGGTTCGAACACTGTAAATAGTACAAATAGTTACAATACCTCATCTCAGAAATATAGGTAGAAGATGAAGAGAAGTCTTCAGGCAACAGAGATGTGGATAGGCAAAAGAATGTTTAGAATAACATGGACAAAGCATGTGAGCAACGAGGAAGTTTTAAAGAAAATGAAAGCAAAAAAGAACACTTTCGCTGATCAGAAATAGACAATTGAAATTTCGGAGACGTACAGTGAGGAAAAACAGCTTGGAGAATTTGACACCAACAGTACATATTGAAGGCAAGGGGGAAACAACCATTAACATAACTAAGTAACTTGTGTAAATGGATAGCAGGACATGCATTAAGAGGGATAGTAAGGATCCCAACATTGCTCAGTGCGTCAAGGTACTGAAAGTTGTGGAGAGGCATGATCGTTCACGTCGTGATGGGACACGTCACATAGAAGAAGAATGGTCAACCAGACTTACTGATTAACTTTTTACCTCCACGCGAATTATTTACTGAGGTAAATTTGACATAAAGCTACAAAAGTGGATTAGCAAAGTCTCCGTAGTAAGAAGCCAAAGCACTACCTCGCCAAATATGACCACCCATCCGGTGGCACCCTAAGCAAAAGAAAGAAATGAGTAGGGTATGCTGATATGTTTCTATCATTCTTGCCATCTTTATTAGTTTAAAGTTGCCTTCTTGCTCATTGGCAGCAGTAGTGATATCTTGTTCAGCCAAAATATTTTCCAATAACCGTTACTTGGGTCGCTAGAAATAGATAAGTCTTCTCGTGCCGTATTGTGACTTTTTAGTTTGGTTTGGTTTGTTTTACGGCTTATCAGCCTCAATAGGTTATTTAATGCCGACAAGATTTTTATTGCTGGTAATACTTTTTCCAAAAATGTATTGCTGGTACGATTTTTTTTCTTCAAAAATGTATTGCCGGTAATAATGTATTGCTGGTAATAATTTTTTAACAAAAAATCTATTGCTAATATTAAAAATTATTTTTACACTTTCGTACTGTTTTGACCCCCGTTTGAGGGTTAACTGTTTGCCCATAGTTGAGACCCTAGCAGGGGCTACCACACCGGGTCAGAGTGGACCTGGGAACACCAACAATTAAGAGGTGGTTCCACGCTCCTCAATACCTCCTGATATGAGGCCATGGTGTCGTATATAGTTTACCGTCTTACCCAGGACGCGGATGTAGTTTATCGTCTTACCCAGGACGCGGATGTAGTTTATCGTCTTACTCAGGACGTATGACTTTTTAACCGAGGAAGAGCTTTAGCCCCAATTGAAATGTTCTTTAGTGAGATTCTGGTCAAGCGATGATCACACACACAATATTTCTTAGGAGTTCTTTCTAAATTAAAAAATATTTTTGGTATCAGCACATGGGATGTAAGTTCATTGCAAAAAAATCACAGAAATATGAGACGACCAATAAGTAACATTTCTACAGATTTTACCTTTGTATAATACAGGAATACGGGAAAGAGATGGAAGTACTGTGTCTTTTAAAATAGTTAATATTTCAAAGCAGGTAATATATGTGTCCATAAATAATTCTCTTTGCGATATACAGTGACAGCATTCATTTTCAAATTAATCACGTGACTACCGGCGTCGTAACAATCTGACAAAGCTTCATTCTACGAACTGCCCTCAACGAGCGTCGACCCAAAATTCTCCTCGAACTCACCTGGGTGATTTTTTTTTTTTCTAAATGTGTAGCACGGATGTCAACAACATGATGTAATATGTGGAATTACTCATAAATTTCGATAGCTCTGAATGCATTCTTTCTCTGAGAGCCAGAAGCCTGTGAGTTGGCTGCCAAAAGTTTCTTTTGTAAAAATTCCTTGACAAGTTTTTTTTTTTCGTTGGGTTTGGGAGTGAACAGTATTTAAGCAAAAACGACTTCAGTGTTCAGAAAATTACTCACAACAAAACGGGTTTTGGGCATTTGAATTGAGCATAAGTCACTCCCATCTATGATAGAATTAGAAGCCGACACTAACCAGAGTTAATCTAAATAGTTTAATTTAGCTAGAGAATGTAAGTGCATTGCGCACTATTACTTTTGCACTATTTTTATTTGGTTTAATTCCCGAAATTCTCCCCTATTAGCAAAGCCGGTGATACGGTCTCGCCACCCAATATATGATACGACCCCTCGAATCTATGATACTCTCAGACTCTAATACATCTCAATTTTCATAAAGTAGTCTTCATATAAAATACAAATTTTATTGTAACCTAATTATGTACAGTAATGGATCATATGTAATATAGGTGAAAAATTAAACATGAAACATTGAATAAATACGATACATATTATAATAAATCGATCCGTCTTAAATAAATATACAATGTTTGTGGCAATTTTTAACATCAACTTTTTTTGTTAAAAAGTTGAATAATTTAAGGACATTCAAGATTATGGATAAAAAATAGTGAATTTTATATTCCGTGTTTTTTTTTTGATTCAGCATCAGCAAAATACATTCACGGATCTGGATGAAAACAAAAAAGACACCAAAATGACGTCGAAATCTGAGCAAATCTTTCATCCTTGGGTCCCACAAATGATTGGAAGGTTTGGGTGTAGCACGCACTGGCCCTACATATGAGGAGACAGATATTTCCCTGCTCTGGTAGATGTGGGATGACTTTCGACCTTTCTCTTTCCGTATTTTTATTGTTTGTATGCGTGCAAGACTAAAAGTGTAGCTGTGTTAGTATTTTGTACTAAACAAATCTCGCGCCTTTTTTCGACTATTTAAATGTTATTTCTGTTACGTTGAGGATAGAGTTGTGATACTAACGTTCATTTTTCTTTGATTAAATTCGAAAATTTTTTTTCTTGTCAATGTAAATAAACATTGAGGAACTTTTAAAAAGTTATTTTTATCATCCCCCTACCCACAAAAAATATTTTACATATGGGACTTGTTAGGACTTCATAGAGAAGTTATAATATTATGGTGTATGTTGTAAGACTATGCAGTGTAAATAAGATATTTTTAGGTTACGGCCATATTGTGTTGAAACGCCGCTACCCGCACGATCACCGAAGTTAAGCAACGAATAATGGCTGTAACCTAAAAATATCTTATTTACAGTGCATAGTCTTAAGCTTTGATGTGCGGGTGGTACAACGGATAATGTCTCGGAATTGTTAATCGAAGAGCCGAGTTCCAATTCCAGTCGGGTTCGTTATATTCACTTACACGCAAATACCCTTGAGAATTCAGCAATTCACCTATTCTCTTCCCAGTTATGGGTTAATTAGTAAAACTTGTATCACTAAATTGCTATTCTTTTTTTCAAAATAAATAAAAATTCTTACAGGCTAAAACTGTTTTCTGGCTTTAAATAACCTGCAAAGTGTTGATAAGCCGTAAAAAATGAATTAATCAATAAGATATTTTTAGTGAAAGGGAAAGTATCGGTCAGCGATTGTGTCAACGTAAATTAATGATAGGATAGTGAAGATCAGCTCCCCATGCCCCATTTGTATACTTGTGTGTCAATGTGTAATGATTACTAACAACAATGTCCAAATTATCCTGGCTCTGTTCGTCACTGTATAAAGGGGTAAGGGTGGGTATGTATTTAGCTGTGAACGGATTAATAAGTTTTATTAAGTCATCCAGTGATTCAAACCTCTGTAGTTCTCGGCTGATTTCATTTATTTCGACCAATTAACATTTTTAATTAGTCTTTTTTTTTAATCGTTGCTCTACCATTCATTCTGATTTACTCGACAATTTGCTTTCAGTTTACTTCATGCCTCACATCGCAAACAGATCTTACATCCCATATCATTAAATTCATGTGGCGACTCTTCACGTTGATGAAGTGTAACGGTTAGCGAACTGGAAAGTGAAATCGCCAAGCTGAGTTCGAATTCCGGTTCAGCTCGTAAGGTTCATTTTCGCACAAATATCCTTGAATCCATGTTTCTCCTCCCATATCTTGGATTTATAAAAGAATATTCCTGTATTCAAAACCATCCAGCAGGGTGGTGGGTTTGGTTACCGTACGGGTGATCTCATTCGTTGGGAGGTGGGGTACAAGTAGAGGATCATTTTTTTCATATTTTGTGGAGTGGATTAGGCCGAGAAATTTTCAGCACCCACTCCTGTATAATGCGCTAGAAATAAGAATGAAGGAGAACAACTTTTATTTAAAAACATAAGACAATTTTAAATAAGCTTTCAAAAAGTTGTTTTTGAAAGCTTATATAAAAAAAACGCCTCTTTGTTTAAAATTAATCTAGATTTTAAAAGCTGACTTGAGTCGACCGAAAATAAAAGCAGAAAAGACGACAGCCTATTTCTGCACGTTTCAATCATTTTGTCTCTTTATTTTTAAACAGTTGATCCAATATTTAATCGAACTGATGCAATATTTAATGGAACTACTGTTGAAAGATTGTACAGGTTGTAGCAAGAAAAGCCAGAAAGTGCGGTGTGTTTTAAAACCTTCAGAGGACAGATGCTATCCTAATAACAGCAAAACAAAATCTATTCGGGAAGATAGGAATCATTTAAACTAAAAACAAGAAAAAGAAAACATTATCTCCTTATTTCTATATGCTGCATCCCATCTAGACATGGACAATCATGGCGCTCGGAAACTTCCTATTTTTGTGACCCTTTTGCAGTTTTCACCTTTCCCACCATCTGTGTGTGTCTAGTTGACATTATTTGTGTTTGGAGGTTGTCTGCATGTTGATTTGGGGGCCTACGTTGGGACAACCATTTAAATTCACTTCCAGTACATGACTGGCTATAACTTAGATTTTAAAAATGCCACCATAATAATAAAAAAGCCACCGTAATAAAAAAAAGAGCATTACATCGAAAATAATTCGAAGAAGTCTTGATAAAAATGTCACCAACTATAAAACAAGCCTCATAAAACACTACATTACATCACCAACAATCAATAAATCCATTCTTAAAGAATTTAACATATACTTAACTACCACGAACGGTGATGACGTAAAAATGTCCCCAAATCAACATGAGGACAACCTTCAAACATAAATAATACCTACTAGACAGGGACACACACACACATACATACATACATACATACATACATACATACATACATACACTATTATCAGAATCCAGCATAGACAAACTAGAATTATGATACACTTAGACACAAATTATAAACACGAAAGCTGCTTGACTAATCAAATGCACGTGAAATCGCCTTAACCAATGAAATTCAAACGACACAAAAATGGGAATACCAGAATTCTTTTTATATCTCATACTCGTGAAGCTTTAATAAATGGATATGAGAGGAAAGCGTTTAGCGTGAGGTTTTGTTTTTTTAATTCGATATGGGAACCAGATTTCGCTACTAATTTCTCGAGTCGCCCAAGAATCGCGTCATCTGATTTCACCAGGAATTCTTGTGGTATGGAAGACGTAACTTCTTGTATTCGCCATTCAAGTTCTACCAAAGACTTGGTTTGATATAGTAGACTTGATCCTTTGACCAACCCCAACGAAAAAAAAGTCACAGAGTTTTAAGTTGGGATTCCTGGCTGGCTACTCATACATAAAATGGGGAGTTACTTTTTAATCACACTGTTTATTTCAAAATATTACTCATATACTTGCAAATATAATTTACATATTCACATATACAAATGTATAAGTATGTATACCTCCACACCTACTTATATGTGCACATATATATGTACATACAAATATATGATATTGTAAATTGCATGTACATATTCTCATGTCTACAATTTATTTGGGCTTTTTTATATTCTTTTTTTAAAATATATTTTTATTCATAAGTAAATAGACTGCTCCACAATCTTAACAGTAGATTATAAATATTAATATTAACATTTTTATAGGTTTGTTTTCAGTTTTTGCCTGACCATTTCTACGTGCATGAAAGAGACTTGTACCAACCGCTGAAAAACAAAGGCATGTTTTTAGCATGTTTTTAAACGTTACTTTATGGGAATAACCATATTTGTGTTGGCGCTCCGTTTATTTTTAATAGTTTATCTATTTTCGTCTAGCGGTCTGAATATTCGAGAAATCTTATTCATGAGAAATATGCAGCCCTGCGGCTGGACTCGAAACTGCGTCTCCCTTTGATTGAGAAACTATCGTTAGATCCGACGTGCTTTAGACCCACTCGGCCTCAAGGGGGGGGCGTTGATCAAAGGCCGAAAATTGCCTTTCAGTGCAATCCTTCCCGTCCTAGATTTTTAGAAAGTTTACATCTGCTGAGTTTCGTATCCAAATGTAAACAAAGCAATTTGTAAAGAAGCATAGGATTTTTTTTATTAATTCAACAGACGTTATTTTTAATCGATGTCCAAATCAGGGTATCGACTAAAAATAACGTTTAAAGTGATAAAAGTTTCCGGATTAATCAATAAAAATCCTTTACTTCTTTATAAATACATCCACAATATATATATATATATATATATATATATATATATATATATATATATATATATATATAATGTCATCCGCAGACAGACTGTTTCGCTGCTCTATAGTATAGCTAGGTTCGAAACCCGACTGAATTGGCGTCATTCGAAGATTCTACCACTAAGCCGTCAGCAGGGATGAAGGCGAATTTTAGCGTATTTATTTTTAGATAAACACACAGTAACCGACAGGACTCAATTCTCTTTTGCCGAAGAGTCTCGCTATGTCAGCGGTAATAGTCATTGTTTAGAAAACCACACTTCTTCCCCAGAGAGCTCAACCGAAATTAATTTTTCAGGAGCCTATATAATGCCATCCACAGACAGACTGTTTCGCTGTTCCACAGCCCTTCAGAGTGGCTAAACGTCCGGTTCGAAACCCGACTGAATTGGCGTCAGTTGGAGATTCTACCACTAAGCCGTCGGCAGGGATGAAGGCGAATTTTAGCGTATTTATTTTTAGATAAACACACAGTGACCGACAGGATTCAATTCGCTTTTGCCGTAATAGTCACTGTTTACAAACCCACACTTCTTCCCCAGAGAGCTTAACCGAAATTAATTTTTCCGGAGCCTATATAATGATATATAGTTGTGTATTTGGATAATAATCCCTCTTTAATGCATGTTTTGTTAAACAAGACTTGACAATCGTGTTTAATAAAAGATACATATATATATATATATATATATATATATATATATATATATATATATATATATATATAATGACTATTGGGGGAATTGTATGACAAAGTGGAATATGTTTACTTTTGACACGTTTTATCTTTCAGGACTTCATCGGACTGAAAAATGCTATATATGAACACGTTAAAATAAACAGAGACAGCAAAATAATTTTTAGATGATTGACAAATTTTTGTCGGAATTTTTTAGACGAATAACTACTATTATTGTATGACCTACTAGTGAAACCAGTATCCTCATATTTGTTGTTATATTTACAATTTTTTGGCCTTTCTATTCTCCGGCCTTCTTCAGCTACCTCTCCTCATATTTGGTAAATTTCTAGAAATTTGAACACTTTATTCAATCCATAGGTCTAGATTATTCTCCTTCGGTTTTACATACTTCAAGGGAGATAATTTGTATTAGTCTTGGCCGAATTGTCTTATCGGAGTCGCCTGATCATTCCTTCTACTGAACGAGAGTATGTGAATTTTATCACCTGCAGATCCAGGGATTGAACTACAACTACAATAAGTTTTAAACAGTGCTTTATACCGCTAGGCCATATGCTTTGGATAGATAATAGCAATTAATAATAATAAAAAAAAACTTAATTTCAATTACTTATTTTTAAATGTCATTTCCGTGCGGATTAACCGATTACTTTCTCACTATAATGACACGCAAAAAAATGACACTTTCTGTCAGTGCAAGTTACGAAAGGACAGAATAACCATAAATTTTAAGGATATTCAATTAGTTTAAGTGGCCATCTCCGTTGAAAATTACGAAGGATCTGAGTGGTCATAATTTGTAAAAATATTCAATTAGCGCAAGCGTTCATCACCGTTTGACACTACGAAAAAAGCCGAGTGGCCATAATTTATAAGGATATTCTAATATGTTCCTTTCGCTTAATAATACCAAGTTACAGGATAGCTAAGCTTGAGAAGAATAACAAAGCGAAAAATCTATGTATTCCGAATATAGTGCAGGACAAATGCTGTCAAAATATTATTAAAAGATAATGTTGTGGCCTTGTTAGGGCCAGAAATAAAGACACAAAAATAGGAATTGAGTTAAAAAGAGGAATTATATTAACAGAAACAGTAATACAAACTTATACAAACGAGAGTGTTACAGCAAGAATGTAAGGTCTGACTGTCTTGTATTTCTTTATCTCATATTCGTTCACACTTAACAACACCTTGCGTCTTGGTGGTTTTATTGCCTTCCTTGGGGTGAAATACATTAAAAAATGAAAGAGAATGAAACGACAGCGCTAAAGTTCCTTTTTCTATAAATATTTTCAGGGCAATTGTGCTGATGAACTTTCCTTTTTGGTACGTAGACTTTACGAATTTAAGCGCTTTAATAGATTGGCGGCCAGGTCTCATCATATTACAGTTGAAATGGCTAGATGTAACCGTGAGTTCTATGTTAACAGTTTCTTCTATCGCACTTCTTGATTGTGAAAATCTCTTCCGGCTTCTTGCTTTCCAGTCAAGTTTGATCTTCAAAAATTGAAATGCAATATCAATCGTTATCGTCTATCTTAAATCCTGTTCTTTTATAGTTCTCCCTCTTTAATTTTTTTCTCATATGTTCACACACTATGTAATCCCTTGGGTCTTAGTGGCTTTATTGCCTTTCTTGGAGTTAAATGATTATAAAAGAAAGTAAAATCTTGAGCGATAATGTCATTATAGTTGCAATGAATTCAGTTTTTACTGGACGTTTCATGCTATGGTTTTGCTAATGTTGTAACCTAAGTTTACTGAATGAGGAATAACCAAAATGGAGGTTGGAAATGAAATGGTAATCTTTATAACATCAACAAAATACAATATTCGCCAGTGGTGGACTACTTAGATAGCATATTACATTTACATGCCTCCCCAACAAGGCCAAATTTAATGTGAGGAAATCCGAGCCCGTGGGCTCGGGCACAAATTGCCCGTAGACCCCGCATACGCAGGATCGGGTATCTGTCTACCTCACCTGACGAAACTCTCCCCTTCGGCATAGCCTCGTCCGGGTTCCTCTCTGCCCGAAGACAGGGAGTTCGACTCAGCAAAAGCTTCCCACGCTGACAGCTCACGCTGCCATCGTAGACGTCATATTAACCCCACTTACAATAGTGTGCAAGTATTTATGAGTAGTATCTAACTTAAAGCGAAGTTTGAAAATTTGTTTCTCGATTGGCCTGTATGTGAACAAAAAAATATTTCTTTCCTTTACTCTTTGACCTAACCCCTGTCGAGACACGTGCTCTGGGGCAGATGAGCTTTGGCTATAAAATCTGTTATATACGGGAGATTGGAGGTTTTCAGGAGCTTGGAACGACCTCTTATATGCTGTTGCTCCCAGGTCCATCCTGATTCGGGGTGGTAGCACCTGTTAGGGTTCCAACTCTAGGTGAATATTAAATCCTCAAACAAAAACAAAACACATTTTTATAAGAAAATTACCAACAATACATTTTTATATAAAAAATTTACCAACGATACAATTTTAAAACAAAATCACCAGCAATGCAATTTCATAGTAGAATTACCAATCATACATTTTATAGCAAAATGACCACCAATACGATTTGTAGTTCAATGCAGACAATTACATTTAAAACATATTAGTTGCAGCCATAAAATTGTGTTCAAAATATTTAGATTTCGGCATTAAATGACTCATACTGATGTTGATATTCCGCTAAACAAATCAACCAGCTAACCAAAATTCATGCACTGGGATCTCACGTACTCTATATTACCCCAACCATCACTTTGAGATTTTATATACCATTTCTCATAGGATTAGATAGATAGATAGATAGATAGATAGATAGATAGATAGATAGATAGATAGATAGATAGATAGATAGATATGAACATACATACCTAGATAGATATGAACAGATATAGTCAGAGAGATAAATAGATAGATATAAGCAGACATAGATAGATAGATAGATAGATAGATAGATAGATAGATAGATAGATAGATAGATAGATAGATAGATAGATAGATAGATAGATATGGACATACATAAATAGATTTGAACAAACATAGATATATATGAAGAGATATATATGTGAACAGATAGATAGATAGATAGATAGATAGATAGATAGATAGATAGATAGATAGATAGATAGATAGATAGATGCGTTAAGTATAACGTATGAGTTTTTAGAGTTGACAGCTGATAACTGAAATCGCTGTAGGCCTAACAGCAGATACTGTACTTCGAGGCTATAGTTTCAACGTTCTATTGACAAGATAAGCAAAATGAAAGCCGGATCTAGTATGTCTTTGATAGAAAGAATAACAAAAAGAAATCAAATACGTTACTGACGACTGGATTTATCAGTTTTCATCACTCAATAAACACATCGTCCATTTCTAGATCCGAGTTCAATGAATACAGTCGCTCACAGATTTAGACAGACGTAATCTTCACAGGAGATAAAAAGTGTGACTGCGCATGCGCACCTGACAAAACTCTCAAGGGAGCTTCTGAATCCCTGATGACGTACGCAAAAACCTCCGTATGACGCTACTACAAAAATACAGATAAAAAAAGGCAAAAGCAACGGAACGTTATATGCTGGAGTTGTGTGTATTTAAAAGGAATTCTTCATATTGATGGAAACTGAGCTCTTTCATTAAGAGACATGCACCCCTAGATATTTTTTTTGAAAAGTTATTTTTCTGAAGAAAAGAACTAAAAACCAATCCAAACGGAGATAAAAAAAAAAAAAAGAAGAAGAAAACTTTAAAAGATAAACGTCTCTGCTAAAATAAATAAGAAACCTTTTTTAAATTCTTTTTTGCTCTGGTTTTTATTATTATTATTATTAATTATTTTACTGAATGTAAGCTCAAGAGCCGCTCAAGGTAGATATTTACTGGATGAGGTTTATGGTACGCGCCTCAGAGTAAGAAGTAGGAAGCGAAGATTATGATGATAAGGGGGAGATATAACTATTGAACTTTGACTTGAAGATGTTAAGAGTGAGGTGTAACTCTGAATTCAAAACTGTATGTAGCCCTGGCTTAGCACATACTACACAGCTAAAAAAAAAATAATTCAGAGTTGGAACCCTTAAGGCAGTTCGTCGCTGATTTCAGCCTCGTTCTGGCAGCTCCTGCGAAGGCGATGGTGCCAAACTATAATAGCCTTGCTCTTCCTTTGGATCCATCAGCAGCGCGGAGATGGGGTACATGCTGCATAGGCAACATCCTGTCCTTCATACCATCCTGTTCAGACTTGATCCCACCTTACCGATGGCTTGGATCAAATCCATGATCATTGATGACTGGCAGGGGCCTATCTGAGTGTTCGAGAGAACAACTACTTGGGAGTGTGGACTACGGATGAATCTACGCGAGACTAGCTGTTCTTGGGAAGAAACTACCTGTGTGGAACTTCCTCCTTACAAATGGAATACAAGAGGAATGACGGGGATCCAACTCTGCGAATTGAGTATGGTGGTTTTTAGATGTAAACGCCTGAAATAATGAAACTAAAGAATGGAGTTCATCTGATGATTTGCCACGGACGTTACGATTAACGAGTAGCAATATGTTTGCAACGTTACGAATGTGTGGAAAGAGGCTGCATGATGGAAAATGTCATCTCCCACGAAGCTGCATATATGACCTTGAATTCTATAAAGGTTGGGAAGTGAGGATTGTGCAGTGCCAGCCCAGATAATCTGTCTGTTGTAAAGATAATGCATGGCAGATGTCAGATACTTTCTGGAATTTTGTCAGAAGCCGACAATTTTTTTCTGCATCTTTAGCGATGGATGGTATATGTGAGTTCCACTGAAGTTTATTTTTTTTCGGTTGATTGATTTGTTTTCTACGGTTTACCAACCTTTTGGAGTTTATCGAAAGTTAGAAAATATTTTTAGATTGTAAGCCTCCCCCCACTTTTTTTAGATAATAACGATCTAGTGATACAAGTGTTATATAGGAATAAAATGTCGCTGCCGACACTTGAGTTTGAACATAGATCGCCAGTGAACAAACACAGGCGATCCCATTATTGAATTAAGTAGACCACGTGACCATAGAGGAAACGCATATTATGTAGGAAGTAGCTGATGACTAACGATCTCTGTTTCTAGTCTATCCTCTATTTCTATACGGATCACCATTTCTACTCTAGCCTCTATTACTATGTAGACCGCTATTCTCAGCTCTATTCACCATACTATTTCTCTATTCAGATCACTTTACGGTGGTTACTATTAGAGCGAGTATTATCGAGCAAGTACTATTAGTGCGAGATTATTCGAAGGCGTCTGACATCAGTATCGTTCAATGGCGTACTATAGTTGTATCTGCAATTACAAAGTCTCTACTACAACGAGCACTACGAAAGTGACAACGAGTATTCGTTGACATCACAAAAGTGGCAACAGGTGTTCGTTGACATCACAATAAATAGTCTTACTAATTAATACATAGTTAGGGGGAAGAGGTGAATTTATACCTTTCCTAAGGGTATTTACGAGGAAGTGAATATACTGAACACAACTGGAATTAGAACTCGGCTCTCCGATTAACATTTCTGAGTCTTTATCCATTACATCACCCGCATATCCAAGAATAGAGCAGCTGATATTCCCAGGAGGTCACCCATCTAGGTACTGACCAGGCTCGACGTTGTTTAACTTCGGTGATCATACAAGAAGCGATGTTTGAACATGATATGGCCGTAAGCCTCGACTGTAGATATAAACTTGAGTCACAGTAGAGGTTCAAGACACGGACACTCACTATTTACATTATTCGGACTATTGTCCTCATCTTTGTTGCCATATTTATCACAACGTTTCGACCGTTGTACACTCCGGCCTTTTTCAGGTGGTTGGAATGTCGAACTGAACCATTTATTTCGCTCGCTGGGGTAAATAAATATGAGGATAATAGTCAGAATAATGAAAATAGTGTACATAACGCCTCATCTCAAAAATATAGACAGATACTGACGGACACTCACTAAGAGAAAATTCAGTGAATAAATGATTGTTCTTTCCATAGTATATGATGCCCTGGCATGGCTTCTCTAAAAATGGCCATTTGAATGATGAAGTAAAATTAAAAAAAATATATATATACCTAGTTAAATCAATAAGTCTGTTATCTAATAATGAATCCACGGCATCCGTTTTAGTCTCGGGAGACTATGGTCTCTGGGTTAACTTTCAGTGCGCAAAGTGTTCGTAGATGTGGTTACCCATGCAGTAGATACCTTCGTATCCAAAGGAAAGGCAATTGCTGATACGCGTGGTTCGAAGTCGTCGCAGTAGTTGCTATCAAATTTCAGCGGTGTTGACTCACCAAGGCTTTTCCCAGTAATGGTCATAATCGCAAGGCAGTCGAGTTTTTTTTTTAATTCAGAGTTGTTATTCTCCTAGACTGGTTGCCAAACGAGGCGAGTGAACCCAGTCTATCCTAATGTTTAACCCTTAGCTGAAAGGAGACCTGTTATAATCATAGCTCTATTTTATTTATTTATTTTTTTTTTTGAGAAAATGAATTTGAATCAGCCGGAATTTGAATTCTACCCGTCGTTCCCAACTTCCGCGCCGATAACCGCTACGCTACGAGCATATTTCTCCAGTTCTCTGCTTGGTCCATTATTTCATTCAATTACCCTCCCTCCCCACCTAAGTGTGATATAAAATATTTATATATCCTATTCTCAGATAGACATGATCAGGCTGAGATAGATAGATAGATAGATAGATAGATAGATAGATAGATAGATAGATAGATAGATAGAATGAGAAAATTGTTGTAGAAACTTAGTCTACTGCTTATGAATATAAATACACATACATACGTGCAAATGATATGCCACGGAGACCATGAAAATAAAATTGACTTCGTTTTGACAGTATGCCCCACAATGTGGCCTTGTGTCAGGCTAAGCTAAGCTCTGTAAATACGTGCGCACCGACACTGGAACGTGTCCACAAATATGAATATGCAACCAAATAAATCAAAACAAAAACAGAAAACGCGCGCATTTCAGAAAAAAAAACTGCATCAACTGAACGCATTCTTAGTCACTTGGCTGTGCAGATGCGCCATTTCTTTCGTATAAGTTTGAATGTGCACTTTGAAACACGTTCAACGCTGCATCCTACGCTGTTTCCTCCAGGGAAACATCTGAAAGCGTAAATATATGCATATCGAAGCTCTCTGTGAAAATTACAAACAGTAATGCACGTATAAACTACAATGCTTGTGCATTGTCTGTCAGTTCCGCCTGCATATGCTCTGATATATATATATATATATATATATATATATATATATATATATATATATATCAAATATGTGGTGCAGTTTTTTTTTTGTTTTTTGTATGAATGATTCATGTAAGATAGATAGATAGATAGATAGATAGATAGATAGAATGAAATATATGTCAACAAAGACAGATTAATATGAACAAACTGAATTAGATAGATAGATAGATAGATAGATAGATAGATAGATAGATAGATAGATAGATAGATAGATAGATAGATGTGTGTGCCATTAAGTAAGTTTTGCCTACTTATTTTTAATAGGATCTTCTCATGATTGGGGATAAGTTTCTTAGTATCCTTATTACAGGAAGAAAGAAAATTGCCATGTTGATGCATATTCATTTTATTTCGAGTACTTTCGACATTAGCTCAATGTCGTCATCAGTGTTTTTTAAGACAAAAATTGTTGTGATCATCATTTTCCTAAGACAAAATTGTTGTGCTCATCTGAAAATTAAAATTTTTACATATGAAGTGAAAAATGTTAAGGTTATGAACTGTAACATTCTTTTAATTTTATCATGTAGGCACATCTCTAAACGCCAAGGAAGTAACTTATTGTAAAGTCTTAATATTTATAAAAAAAAGAAGAAAATCACTATTTAAGACTATTAGTTAAAACCTAGCTATTTTAAACTATATACTGTAAACATTTTGAAAGATGTGTGCAGTATTCATGATTAAATTTATTAAGGGTTGGTTTCAGCATCTTAATATAGATAGCTTCAAGAATTTTAACGCATTTCGGCTATTTCGATCTTGCTTACTCTCCTCCTAGCGAGTTAGGGTTAGCTCTCCATCTTGGACTCGCTGGGTGGTATAAAGGTTTCAGTTTTATGAACTACATGAAAATGGAAGTCGTGGTCAGTCACTGCCAACCTGGAATTTGACTTAAAGTATGTTAAAGCTCTGCCATTTTTTACTACATTGAGCACACTTTCTCCAGTGTGCAATCTTAGTCAGACTCTTTTGATAGCTTCTCATACTTATCTGTAATTATATATATATATATATATATATATGTGTGTGTGTGTGTGTGTGTGTGTGTGTGTGTGTGTGTGTGTGTGTGTGTGTGTGTGTGTGTGTGTGTGTTCATCTATAATAAAAAAATACGAAATAATATATTTCTGAGTGGAGAGAATAAATGAGATTTTAAATTAAATAGATGCCAAAGTGGAGAAGATTATTTATTTATTTGGTAAGCATGATAAAAACTTTTATTCCTTCATGAAAATTCATAGCATCGTGAATAATCCATAATTTTCTCTGGCTTTTTATAATGGCTATCGCTGCAGAAATTGAAAATGGCGTGCTGTGCTCATATAACCTTGGAAAAGGTATGTATCAATTTCGCTGCAACTATTTGTTAAATAGGATGCATCCCTTGTCTTGAGTGGAAGCCAGTATAGGGGAAAGACGATTCTGAATTCAAAACCATCCTGAAAAGAAATAGGAACCATCAGCTTATATAGCCGTAGCTAAATCCACTGCTGTTGTGACTGCAGTTCATGCGATACCCCCAAAGACACCATTGAGTTACATGGGTTTTGACACCAACTATCAGGTCAATGTAATATTCCACTTGAAAGAATCAAGATACCTGGTTTGAATTGGCGAATTCTTTAGGAAAGGTGTCGATATCTTTAAAAGATTGGAACGACGAAATTACTCCCGAATAAAACAAGTAAATGTTTGAAGGGCGACAGCTAATAAATCGTTTGTGCAGAAGCTCCTGTTCCAATTCCATGATACTCTTCCTTAAGCTGAATCTGCATTAGGAGTGCTGGTGCTAATACTCAGCTGAATATGATTTGATGTGTTTATTTAACGGCTTATCAACTCCTTAAGGTTCATTTAATGCCGAAATTTAACCTTTTTGAGAGCAATGAAATAATGAAAATATGATTTTTGTTATTATATTTTGACATCTGAATAAATGGTAGATGATACTTAGATTTTTTGCATATACATGTTTGTGTGGATACAATTATTAAAGGCGGTAATATGTGTTTTCTTTCACAGTTTTTTGAAGTTATATTTTGGAATATAGTTTGATTTCTTTAAGAAACTGTAGGATATTAATTAATGACATGAAAGAGTTATTTCATGTTGGTTGTTTAGTTGATTTTGTTTAGCGGCATATAGACCTCTATGGGTTATTTAATACCAAAATCTAAATATATTTTGAACAACATTTTCTGGCTTCAACTATAGATGAAATTTATTGCTAGTCATTTTGCTTTAAAATTGTATTGTTGGTAATATTTTTTTACATAAAAATGTATTACCGGTATTTTATACTTCCATGTTTTTTTTTTGTTTTTGTTTTTTGGTGGGGGTCACTTTTTGCCCATAGCGGGGAAACCTTACCGGTGCTACCATCAGGGTCAGCGTGAACATGGAAACAACAGCAATTGGGACATGGTTTCACTCTCTTAAAAACCCATTCTCCCGATCCGCGAGATTGCTGCCGGATTAAGTTTATCGCTATATCCAGGACTCTCAACTGTATACAACCAAAGAACTGTACCAAATAACAGAAACCACATCACTTTAAGACTACCAACAGCAGTATTGACAACAATGGAGAGCACATGAAACTAAATAATGACATAATAAAAATTCTGACATTCCACACTACTTCAAATAAAAGGTTAAGAAGGAAATTCCCATCAATACTGGAAAGGGCGATAACAGCTACTGGACTCGAAAAACCTATTATCCTGAAAAGATTTTATAAATCTCAACAGAAGGCAGAACAAACTGCTCGGACAACGAATAACAAATGTTTCCTTGTAGGAAAAGTAGATAATTACTATTATCATCATGCGGCAATATCACTTGAGGACCGTCTTTTTCTTAAACATTTCACCCCAAGCAAGACGGAAGTGCTACTAGCATGCAAGGGGTTACAGAAAATGTAAGTAAGGGAAATGAGGGGGGGGCTTGAGGAAAGGATAAAGAGAAGGACGGAGATCAAGATCAAGTCATCAGAAGATGTCGATTGATATTACATTTACATTTTGAAGATTATAGTTATCAGGGAAGCAATTAAGTGGAAGGGTGTGTACGGGAAGAAGCTGTTGGAGTAGAAGAGGCTGTTACATTTACCTGTTTCGACAGTAAAAGGATGGGACCGGGATGCCAACCTAGTAACACGCTTAAATTAGTCGGGGCACCAGTGAAAATAGCTCGTCAGAACAGTTGCCATCAAAATATTTGTAGAAAAGAGAGTGAAGCCACATCACGTATGTGAGACAGTGACTGGAGTCGAGATGCCAGGTCAGCACCTATAACATTGTATATCCGTCTATGGATTTTGTCGATGAACAGCTGAAGCATCACACCGTATATAGCAACAGTATTCAATTCAAGGACGAATATAAAATCTTCAAATCTAGATTTGTAGATTTCAAGGATGGACTCAGACGAGTCTTAAAATGAAACGTTAATTTCTCGTGCAATGTTCCATCAAAATGAGCTGACTGTTTCAGCTAAATTTTTTCATAATTTCACCTGTTATTTTTTCTGTCGACGCCCTTCAAACGTTTTCAAGTTCTAAGGTTTTCAATCAAGCTTCTTTTTTTTACCTTTATTTTTTTTGGCGTAGGCTCAAAGTTTCTTGTTATCTTCCAGAACCAAACCGCCAATAGGTGCATGCACCTGGTGCATCATGACCAGAAGATGCAGTGATTCGTCGCAGATGGGATTCTTGGTACACTCTTTCATAGTATATATATATATATATATATATATATATATATATATATATATATATATATATATATATATATACATATATATATATACATATATATATATATATACATATATATATATTAAGAATTCATTAAAGACTATATATATATATATATATATATATATATGTATGTATATATAAATATTTCTAAAGAATTAATTAAAGATTATATATAAATAAATATATTTTTCAAAACTATATATATTATATATGTAATTTATTCGAAAATTATAACATAAATGTTATAAAATCACTACAAAAATAGCCATTTTGTTTCAACACTTTTGATGTCTTATCAAGTGATGGTGTTAAATGTAAAATATAGAGTCATTCTATATTCAACCCCATCACATGATAAGACACCAGACGTGTTGAATCAAAATTACTATTTTTGTAGTGATTTTATAACATATTTATGTTATAATTTTCGAATAAATTATATTTGCCCTAATCTGTAGCGAGCACTCTTTTAAGAATAGTATTTTTAGTTATTGGAATTTATTTCGTATACACCAATCCTATACTTTATATATATATATATATATATATATATATATATATATATATATATATATATATATATATATATATATTCCAATAATTAATTAAAGTCTATATATACGGGGTGCAATGGATATATTGTCATCTATACTATGCAAAAATGAAAATAACACTGACATCTCATTTTAATAAATATATTTACTAAAATTACACAAAAATATCTTGAAATAGTAAATAGCAAATTTATTCGATAAAATCGCCATTAGCTTCGACCACGGTTTTTTTTAGGTATGTCTGCCTGAATAAATTACAAACATTATGTCTGCTTATTTTTATCATAATCCTTTCATATTCACGAATATTTTTCCGTATATTACAATCAAATGTAGCAAGAAATACACTGTAACAGTGAAAATCACTGTTATGGCGAAGGAATCGCCGAGTCTCTTACACTGTAGCGAACTAGCCACATTCCCTCCGTATTCCAGCGGTGAGAAAAGAAGAAAACCATAAACTGATTACACGCAACGATTTTCTCTAGATTTGTCCTGCTCAATTTGTCCTAAATTGGGAAGAAATCAGCCCGGATCAATGGGGAAATCTTGCAATACCGATGTAGAATCCAATAAGGAATTAAAACAAGCGTTTTTAGTAGTCTTTGAGGAAAAATTGTAAATCTATTGAAAGGCTTATGGGCCTTTATAGATTTTCTTCTAAGTGCCGTGTTCCTTCAAGATGTAGAAGATCATGTCTCTTCACAACTTCCTGTCCTTTGTAGAATAGGGATTAGAAAAGATAGTAAGAAGACAATACTTATTAAAAAGCATCGTCTTCATGTTATCTCTTCTAATCCTTATCCTGTCAACTATTTACACAAGTTAGGCCAACTGTTCGCTGCTTTCCCCTGTCCCTCTTGACTCCGATATATCCTGTGGCTCTCAAATTCTCCAATACTTTTGTCCACGTTATATGCCCTAAAAGTTTTATTTTGTACTTTCTGATCGTAAATAGGTGTCCTTTTTTATCATTTTTCTTAAAACTTCGTCGTTATCACACATTTTAGAAGTCACTTGTACATATTTCACTGATATCTTTTAATGCTATAACACGTGTATAGTACCACGTAAGAACAAACCAAACAACAGTACCGCCGGTGAGGCGAAAGGAAAAGGTGACAAAAATTGTAAATATAAAATTCTTTTGTCTTGCCGATACAGCGGATGCGAACTGGTGTCTCTTTAAATATGGGCAAGGAAGGCGCCTTCGCAGGAAGAGTAGAGTTAGTAAGGCGTGGAGCTGGTGCATTTGTCGCGTTGGTTAACCAACGTCGTTATGGTGATGTGCGAGAAGCCTGGAGTGGATTAGAGAAACTGTGAATCTGCCCCAATTTTTTGTGAGTAGCTTTCTTAAAAACAAATGTGGTGTATCTCAAAAACATCTTTTTTTCCTGATATTTTTTTTCTTTGGCGACAACGTTCGTCATTGACTTCTTTTATGACATGTTTTATATTTTTTGAGGGTATTTGTTCTGAAGGCCGGATGTGATACTCGGACCCCCTGCGCAGAGGATTTCATTTACTTATTTATTTATTTATTTTGGTTTTGCTTCCTTAACATTCACAACAGTCTAACGTATAGTGTGAATCAGAAAAAGATCTAATTTGAAACGGAGTATAACACCTATTTTATTCCATTCTTTACTGTATAACATAATTAACATTTATTTTAATTTATAGAATATTGTTAATTTGTACATAGATATTTCTTTAATATATCTGCAAAGGGGGGCGTAGCTTCGTATCCTACCGGAGGGCGCCTATTTTCCTTTAATAGGACTTGTTCAAGTCGGTAGACAAAAATAAATATACTGTTTAAAATAACGGTGCGTACGCTCAAATATGGGTATCCACTAAAAATACGTTTAAATAGATAAAAATATGATTTAGTTTAAAACTGTGTAACAGTGTAAATTTCAATGCTTTATCATATATATATATATATAGTGTGTTAAATATAGTCATTTTTTCACGAGTCAAAACTCATCGTCTGCATGACACTTGCATATATTTGAGAATGTGTATGGGCACGTGTGGTGCATTTGCGTACGTATACAGGTAAACACGTGGGTGTTTATATATATATATATATATATATATATATATATATATGTGCGTGTCAGTAAGTATGTCCTTATATATCTCCAAAATCAGTAAACTCATTGCAAACCCCACAAGTCTTTCATAAGCTGCATATTATGTGCTTCGCCAAGACTACATACATAAGTTTTTCAATTCAGAGTTGCCCTTACAACTCATGGCTGAAGATCTCTGACCGCCCTACTGTTACCCATAGTTGAATTTTTTCGTTTTTTTTTTTGTTTTTTTTTAATCGGTGTCACTCAGTGCAAACACAAGGGATTACAGGGTGTAGAAGAATTGGGATCAGAAACATTAATAACGAACGGAAAGAGAAAAGAGTAATGAAGAATACAGTAGATAGCGATTGGCGTTGTATTTAAATTTTTGAAGATTAAAACTGGCTCGAAAGCATAGAGCCAGAAGGGAGTTCCATAAGCGAGAAGTGCGAGAGAAGAAATTGTTAGTATAAAACTTCCGGCTACATCTAGCCAACTTCATAGTTGTCCATCTCTTAGACGCGTTGCGATTCAAGTCTATAGGACGCAGTTTGTCCTACTATTTACCCATAGCTGGGGAGAGAGAAGAGATCGATTCATACCTTTCCCAACGGTATTTGCAGTTAAGTGAATATAACGAACTCGACTGGAAGTCGAACTTGGCTCTCCGATTCCACAGTGCGAGTCGCCAACCATTACTCCTCCATGTTTCCACGAGCTGCATATGGGTTTGTGTCTGTTTCACTGTCTATGCTAGTCCGCAAATATGTGCGTTTGTCTGCTTAGGTGTGCTTGTGTGTTAGGTAGAACTATTGAATATACATTTCTCAAAGGCTTTCACGGAAAAATAGACCGATTGAATCAATTTACGTCTGACCAACATTTCTAAAATCGCTTGACCTTTGCAGTTTGTCACGTGGCAAATAAATGTAAGAAATTTCGCACACATCGATTTTTTTTTCGTGTCATCCTCTCATAACCTTGTCCCAAACATCGAAGTTGCTAAAATTTACGGTAAGAAATGATCTTCTATCTTTGACCTCTTCAAGTCAAGGTCAACCCTTATCTTTCCGCCCCTCTTCCCAGTCTTCATTTCTCGCCACCTTTTTCTCCATTCATATCACGTAGCTCATTCACCCATTTGGTTGACTGCAATCCTTTGTTTGGAGTAACTGTCATGTCATGTAGTCGATGAAATTTAGTATTAAAACAATTGTACATTTTTATAACAGTATATTTTTTTTTAATTATTTCATCCCAAGCAAGGCAATAAAGACACTGTGGAGAATGGTTACTGAGCGTGAATGAATAAGAATGAGAAAAGCATTATTAAAGAGCGAGAACAATAAAAGAAGAGGCATTAAGAAGACAGTAGATAACGATTGACTGTGCATTAACATTTTTGTAGATCAGAGTTGTCTGGGAAGCAAGAAGGCGGAAGAGAGTTCCACATACGAGAAGTGCGAGAACAGAAATTCTTAGCAAAGAACTTACGGTTATATCTAACCATTTCAAATGAGATCTGATTGCCAACCTAGTACCGCGTCTAAATTCATCAAGTTCAGGTACCATAGAGCAGAGATAAGCAGAAACGCAAATTCCGTTACCTGCATATCAACAAGAAACAGACACAAAGCAAGCAGCAATATACCAGTTAAAGCAAATATTACTGTAAAATCTGCAGAGTGAATGCATTACCACAATGTGCTCACGAAACTTCGAAGTCGGCATGACTGAAATAACACCACACAGTTAAGAGATAAGTTTCTCCACATTAATTCTCTCTCTCTCTCTCTCTCTCTCTCTCTCTCTCTCTCTCTACATATATATATATATATTCCTTCTGTCTCTGTCTGTCTCTCTCTCTCACTCTCTCTACACACACACACACACACACACACACATATATATATATATATATATAAATATATATATATATATATATATATATCCAAACAAAAACATGTTAATGTTAGTTTGATGGGCAAACGTGAGAACTCCGAAATTAACTAAAAGTAGTTACATAAACACACTAAATCCATGCAAACAAAAGTATTAGCATTCGAAAAATACTCGGGGAGAGGGGAACAAAAAATGAACTTCGGGAAATCCGATTGTATAAGACAACTAATTCAGAAATTTGATTAAAAAATGGATAGACAAAACTTGTCGATATTATTCAACAGAACATGTTTTTATGAATTCCTCTTATCTAAATGCAGATTATATATATATATATATATATATATATATATATATATATTATTGATATTTGGGAAAACGTTCATGAAGGTTTTTACAAGTGTCAATAACTTATATCTCTGTCGAGATTACATACTCAAAGTTATTACATATTTGTGTGTGTGCATGTGTGTGTGTGCACGCACGCGCGTGCGTGTGTATCCATACAAGTTTTGTTAAATCCAGCCGACAAGTTCTTCCTGTTCAAGATGTACATTATAGATGAACTGTCATACCTGTTTACTGTATGTTGACAACATCCAATTCTTGATAATAATCGGGACAAAACCAATAAAACATCAACTTTGCGCACAATATGCGCAATTTGGAATCAGATGTAAAACATCTTGTACGAAAACGGAAAAATACATTTCAATCGAAACATTAAACAGACCGTTTCGGTTGAATTAAACGAAAATCAAAATACAGAGGTTTACTTTTGTTTGTGTATTTTACGTCCTTATTTAGTTGCTTTTTGATCGGTATGGCGGCCTTTATCCTGTTAGCTACTACGGATGAATTTGCGTGGATTTATATAGATATTGGATAAACATAGCATGACAGACAAGTCTTCGTTGAATATCCATGTGAACATTGTACTGTGTGATGTTCGAACTACTTGATTAATATTCAGCAAAGGCTTCAGTGCATAGACAGAAAAGAGACTATGTTCAAAAACAAATATTCCTTATGTGTACTAATATATATATATATATATATATATATATATATATATATATATATATATATATATATATATATATGTGCAGGTATGCAGAAAAATAGGAAAGAACACGTTAGGTAAATAATCCGGAGTTCCTTAGTATTTTTGCTTTTATTTTCAAAAAGACAGTGCTCCATACAGAAGTAGAGCTTATATTATGATATTTTAAAAAAAATATGATTCCTTCGCTACATAAGAGTTCTCATGTTTCAAAAGCGAGAGCCGAGGCCCCTAATATAATTTTTGAAATTAAGTTGAATTAAGATGTCTGGTCACGCTTCCTCGTCAAGCGAGAATTTGGGAATCCCAAATTTTGGCTTCCCAAATTCTCGCTTGACGAGGAAGCGTGACCAGACATCTTAATTCAACTTAATTTCAAAAATTATATTAGGGGCCTCGGCTCTCGCTTTTGAAACATGAGAACTCTTATGTAGCGAAGGAATCATATTTTTTTTTAAATATCATAATATATATATATATATATATATATATATATATATATATATATATTCAAATATATTTGCAACGGTACAAGAGCGTATTAAGGCATAAAAAACATTTTTTTTATTGTAGGCCATGATAGATTTAAAATAAAAACACCAGTCAACCGGTTTCGTCCCCCCTCATCAGAACTGTTATGGATGACATGAATAAATGGGCAGGGAAGAGAAAAAAAAGTATATACAGATATATATATATATATATATATATATATATATATATATATATATATATATATATATATATGTATTACATTTTGTGTATTTAGGAAGCTAATTCTCTTTTAGGCATGTTTGATTGAATAAATTACAGACATTACGTCTGCTAATTTTTAATAAAGTCCGTTCATACTCATGAATAACCTTCCGTGTTTGATGTTAAAGGATAATGAAAAAAATATGGTAATGGATAACAACGCTCATCTTTGTATAAATACTTGTACTAATGAACAACATATAGTTTTGTACCACTTGTACCTCTGAAGATGATCTTGGAAATGGTCGAAAGTACTTAGGAAATGAAAATAAAATAAATTTAAACAGCTATAGCACATTTCTCTCATCCTTTAACATCAATACACGTGAGTATGAACGGATTTTATCAAAAATTAGCAGACATAGTGTCTGTAATTTATTCAATCAGACATATATATATATATATATATATATATATATATATATATATTATTGAATAATTTAGATAATATATATTATATTATTGAATAATTTAGACAAGTTTTGTCTACTTATTTTCAATAAGATCTTCTCATATTCACGGACAAACTTCTTAGTATCTTAATTTAAAGGAAGAGAGAAAATTACCGTGTTAATATATATTCATTTATTCCGAGTACTTTCGTCATTAGCCCGGTGTCGTCATCATTAGGGTGTTGCTTTTTTTCTTAAGACAAAAGTTTAACTTTCAGATGAGCGCAACAAAATTTTAACCTTCAGATGAACACAAAAATTTTGTCTTAGGAAAAACAACACCCAGGTGATGACATTGTGTTAATTTCGAAAGTACTCGGTACAAATTAGTATGTATAAATATGGTCATTTTCTCCCTTCCTTTAATAAGGATACTACGAAGCTTCTCCTTGAATATGAGAGGATCCTATTGAAAATAAGTAGACAAAACATGTCTCAATTATATTTAAGTTTTAATTTCAAGTTAATAGATTAAATTTAATATTTCCAATTAGCAAAATACATTTCTGTATTTAAATCTGAATTTAAATGGATTAGAATTATTTTTTATTATCAATAAAAAAAAACTTCTATGTTGACAAATCTGGCAACACAACGTAATTCTCTTTATTAAAAAATCTTTAAAAAGTAAATATCACTTTTCTGAAAATTTGATCAAGATTAGCTGATTTAATTAAAATGATTTGTTCAAAAAGTATTACTTTTAGTTTAAAATATCGCAGAAAAACATTTATAACACGGAGGTGTGTGTTTTGATAAGGTTCTGAAAACACTAAATAGTCTTACGTTTACGAATTCTTTCTCGGGGGACGTAACTGTAACAGTTACTTAACGAATATAATGTGAACCCCTTTTTTCATATAATTTATAATTACTCAGTAATGTTAAAAAAATTAGGAAAAAAGTAATCTATTATTTTATTGAATTTTAGGTACTTTGGCTTTATTACTTACGGAGACACTTGTTGAGGAATTGTTATAAAAATTTGCCAATAAATTTAATTTTTTTTTAAATTTCCTAACTTATATTTCTAATAAAAAATCATGTCTCACATTTTTTTAATCATGTAATAATATTCTCTTATTTAAAATACAAAGCAACTACTTTTGTAGCCAATGTAAAAAATTATCAGTGGCGGTCTCAAACTTTTGAACAGCATTGTATATATAATGAAATCTCGTATATAAATAAAGGTATATATATATACAAATTAAATATAAATATACGCAGGTATACAAGCGAGCGACCCTATACAAATACATATAAATACTTATACTATAGTATTAGAAAAACCATTGTTCAATGTAAAATAAAGGAGCTATTTAATATATATATATATATATATTAAGAAGATATTATGCATATATATATATATATATATATATATATATATATATATATATATATATATATATATATATATATTAAGAAATATGCATAATTTCTTACATTAACTGCACAACTGCAGACCTAATCTGAGCCTATATTCAAATTTAAAATTAAACAACAATTCATTCAAACATTTTAACAACAATAATATTCCACCCCAACAATAAAGTATCTCGCGAGAACCAGAAATCTTTTTGAAAACCGGTGTCAACCCAAAATAAAAATAGTAATTCCAGCAGTTGAAAATTGCTTCGGCATGAAACTCGGAGTTGTGCAATTAATCTAAGATATCATGTATTTTTCAATATATATATATATATATATATATATATATATATATATATACAACATCATCACTTAATAAGAGGACACCGGAGGTGTTGAAACAAAATGGCTATTTTTGTAGTGATTTTATAACATATTTATGTTATAATTTTTAAATAAACAATTATATATATATATATATATATATATATATATATATATATATATATGATAAATCTTTTGAAATATATATATATATATATATGATAAATCTTTTGAAATATTTAAAACTGACCGTTCTTATATAAGTACTAGCTCCTTTATCCACTGTGCTATGTGTCCTTGAGGTCACATGGCACAGTGGATAAAGGCGTTAGTTAGATCCAGTGACAGGACCCAAAGAGTGTGAGTTCAATACCTGGTTAAGGCGGTGGAGAACTTGGAGAGGAGAATTAACAGGAGATAACTTATAACTGACACCCATTAGACATGGCACGGGGTACTAGAACAGTCTACCCCAGCGAGCGAAATGAAGGGTTCAGTTCGACATTCCAACCACCTGAAGAAGGCCAGAGCGTACAACGGCCGAAACGTTGTGATAAATATAGCAACAAAGATAAGGGTGATAGTCCGAACAATGTAAGTAGCCATGCATATAAACCTTTGCAAACATGTGTTTTGTGCATGTATTTACATATCAGCATGCGGATGAAGATAGTAGGTGCGTGACGTTTTTGATTTCTGATAACGGAAAGCGGTTTTCGACAATGTTTTCACTGACTGTCTTTCACACACAAAGAAAAAAGTGCATTCACTAGCATGTTTCGAAATACCCCAAATGTGTTCCTCACGCTGATACACGTGCCAGTGGTATAACGCTTTTATTTGTTAGGACGTTCTTAATAGACTAAAGTCGTTAGAACCAAATGGAAGGGAGGAACAGATTGAGAGTAAGCTGAATATCAAAATCAGGAGGAGGCATTAATTAATAAAATCATTCAGTTTTTCGTAGCTGCATAAAAGGCAGAGAGCGACAAGGAGACCAACTGAAACCCCGAGCGGATATCAGCGCACATAAATAATGAGTGAGAAGAATGAAAGAAGGCGGGTGGGATTCAGTATACAACGTCTTAGGAGGCCTACACGCAAACCCACCTTTACTTCCAGACTCTGCTAGACATACTGGTGCCCATCGATTGAATATACACTGTACTGTGTGCGTGGCCGGTGGGGGGAGCATGTACAGACGCACATGCTTATGCACGTGCGTTTGTGTATCTTTATCTGAAGCGTCTCTCAGTGTGCTTGTGTGCACACACGAGTATGTATTTATGCATGACATTTATTATGTAATATTAAATCCGTCAGTAGCTGTCTGTATATATTTAACTGTCAATATTAAACACACGCACGCACACACACACACTCATATATATATATATATATATATATATATATATATATATATATATATGTGTGTGTGTGTGTGTGTGTGTGTGTGTGTGTGTGTGTGTGTGTTTTCAACAATAAAAATATTAATAAATTAAAATTTTCAGACACACTGTGTTGTTTATTAATATTTTTTGTTTTATTATTTCAATTAAGTTCCTAGTTTCAGACAGCACAGCCATCATCAGGAAAAAAAACAATGCCTGCTTGTCAGAAGCAGTGAACTACAGGAGTGAATGACTGTCTCTAAAGATAGTGAATTTTATCTGTAGTT
>OZ038485.1:48049015-48151515 GCA_964036315.1 Acanthosepion esculentum
TACAGATATAGCTAAAATCTGTACAAATTACAATATGAAGAAAGGCATAAAGGAAGACTTATCTTAGTAACAAGTAATTAATAAAAAATGTTAAATCTTACTTAGACAGAAAATTCCCGTCAGTGCCGCAATTGAATCTTATCAAAATATGAATTTTCAGCCTGATTTTTTAAATAACTCCGTTCCTGAAAGAAATACTCCTCTCGCAAAATATAACAGACATAATTATAATAAAAGAAAACGGTTAAATTCATAACATTTTTTATTTAAAATTATGTAATACATAAATGAATCCCAAACGAATATGATATAAATAATATTTACATTATAATAAGACAGTTACCTACAACATTTATTCACTTTTGTTTATTAGACATTAAATTACATCAATTAGCATCTTCCATAATTTACGTAGAATTTTCCGTTAGACTGAATGTATATTTATGAGCTTTCTTAAATTAAAAAAAATAGTAAAAAATTAACATTTTAATTTTATTTATAAATAATTGTTACGAAATAAAATCCTTACATTTCCCTTAATAAAATCCATCAGAGGACGAAACGTGTAAAAAAAACATGAATTTTCCTAGTATCATATATATATATATATATATATATATATATATATATATATAACCATACTTATTATAATATTCATGGTCTGTAAATTTACATTGAGCACTGTTTTGTAAAAATAAAATAATATCAATAAGAACAGCGGATTATATATATTACTGTTCTTTCCTTTTTTTTACATATACATATATACCCATGTATATATATATATATATAAGTGAACATAGAAGTCAACACTCAGAGGCGACAGTCTGTTTCATGGTAGATGCAATCGTCGGGCCTAACGATTGCATCTACCATGAAACAGACTGTCGCCTCTGAGTTTTGACTTCTATGTTCACTTTTATATATACACACGCTCTATCTCTGATAATGAGCACTTTATTCCATAAATATAGCACATCTTAAGACTATATTTCTTCATATATATATATATATATATGGGTGTATATATATGGTTATATATATATATATATGGGTATATATATATATATATATATATATATATATATATATATATATTATAAATTAATTGATTTAAAATATGGTTTTACCGCTACACAGTGATAACCATGTTTCAGAAATTGAAGCTAAAGCCCCTGAATTTAATTTTGTTATTAAACCAAAGACATTAGTTCCATTTCCTCGTCAAGCGAATTTTGAATTTTATATATATATATATATATATATATATATATATGGTACGTACATACATATATATATATTTATAATACATACATACATATATATATATATATATATATATTTATATATACATACATATATATATATTTATATTATTAGCTCTGATTTACATTGAGCTCTCTGGATTTTATCCTCCTTGGGTCTACCCATACGGATTAACTAGTTTTTCGTAAACTAATATATATATATATATATATATATATATATATATATATATATATATATATATATATATATATATATGTATGTATGTATGTATGTATAGGTGCTTGAAATGTAATAATACTATAATTATTATACCAGTATTGTAATATTGGTTCTAGGATTCATTTAATATTAGAAATCATTTAATTCATTAAAATCATTTTTAATATTTATATTTCAATAATTTTTAATACATACATTTATTATGATTTTTATTTAGTTTTATAAATAATAATAATAATAAAAGTTTTGCAGATAAAAGGGAGAGTGTGACTGATGGAGGCAGACAGCTGAACATTTGAGGGATTGATCTGTTTATTATTGATATGTTTTTATAATCAATATCTGCGCTTCGTACGCTCGTTTTGTTTTTCATTACTAAATACCTATCGTTGCACCCCCTATCTATCTATCTATCTATATATATATATATATATATATATATATATATATATATATATATATATATATATATATATATATATATATACATATATATATATATGATATGTGTGATGACTGTACAAATGATCAGACACCGGGTGTTTTTGGTCTTACTGAAAACATATATATATATATATATATATATATATATATATATATATATTTATATTGTCATCCACAGACTGACTGTTTCACTGTTTCACAGCTCATCAGTGTGGCTAGACATCCGATGGCTTCACTATATGTATGTATGTATGTGTATACACGCATAAAATGTACTGTATGAGGGAGTGCTGAAAAATTGTCAGTCCAGTAAAGAATCTCTTCAAAAATGGAAAATATCTTATGTTTGATTGTTTGTTTAAATATTGTCGAGAACTTTCACATGCACCTACATATATATATATATATATATATATATATATATATATATATATATATATATATATATATAAACAAGAGCTAATTCATACGCCTAAAAACAAATACCCATTTATATCTGTTTTAATACCATAATAAGCACAAGATGTCTCAAGTTTTATTTTATTTGGTGTTAACTGAAAGTATCATCTTCAACCTATTCAAATATTTCTCGTTGATTAATTTTAGTGCATGCATTTTAATCGAGATTAATTATTTGCAAACACTCATGATGCTAATAAATTCATTTATTTACGATTGAAATATTTCTGCATTATCAAAGAACGTTTGTGTTTAAACTGATAGATTGGGGGGGGGAGCGAATAAAACCTATATTACTTAAATCTCAGACCGCTCACAGGAAGTCACCTGTCGTCATATTCGGCTGGTGACTGTGTCGAATTAGACGAAGCAGCCGACAGACCCCCCCCCCTCCACCACCACTACCACCACCTCGGCTTTCTGTCTGAGCTGGTGTGATGATACAACCGTAAACAACAACAGCAACAACAATAACAATAGGAAGAGCAGCATGACCAGAGCCAGAAACACGCTGGTATGAATAGAAAACAAGAGTATTAGCGATCAGGGTGGTGCGGGATATTGTTGATGATGATGATGATGATGATGATGGTGATGATAAAAAAAAATAAATAAATAAAAAAAAAACATGACGATATGATGTTAATTTGTGCTGAGTAGACTGACTCACCGTATGATACTTGTACGCATCATCAAGTGTTCCTTAAAATTGACCTGTGTGCTCGATTTTCCTGCCATTTTGCCGGTAACGTTCCCACTCAAAGCCGAAGACATAGCATTATAAAAGCAGCAACGCAAACGCAGCGTTGTTTTGTAGCCACCACTCTCTTTGCACCGCCGTAGCACTGGCCATCTCACCCTCTCTTTCTCTCTCACTCTTTTTCTTTCTCTTACTTTCTCGATAACTCCTTCGCAGACTTTCCTCTATACTGTTCGCACAACTCTCCTATCACCTCCCACATTTGTCCCTTCTCTTCTATTATTCTTATCATCATCATCATCATCATCATCATCATCATCATCATCATCATCATCATCACCATTATTATTGCCTTTCCTTTCTTGTTGTTGTTGATGGTGATGATGTGGTTGTTGTTCCTGCCAATTTTCTCTCTCTCTCTCTCTCTCTTTTCAGGATGTGCGGGTGGTGTAACGGATAGCTGCTCAGGATGAGAAATCGGAAAGCGGCGTTCGAATTACACTTGGGTTCGTTTCATTCACTTATGCGCAAGGTATGAATCCATCTCTTCTCCTCCAGCTATGGGCTAAAAAGTAAGAAGTGTATCCGGAAAAATTATTGTTATTCTGAAAACAAATATGCTAATGCAATATTCACTCGTCAGTAAAAAAAATATTCGTACAATCCAAATTATGTTTTGGCTTTAAATAACCCACAAAGGGTCGATAAGACGGTAAAAACAAATCAATCAAACTCATTCTCCCTAATATCCCCTTCCCGTTACGCCATCTTACTATTTCTCTCCAAAACCCAGTACACGCCGCTCTTTTACTCTCACTCTCCTTATTTCTCTCCAACGTATACTTTCAGTCTGTCTTTCTATCTCTAGTTTATTCAATATCTTTTTCCTTGCTTGCTTAATTCCCTTACTTCTTTTTTTTTCTAGCTAAATTTCCTTCTTTTTTTCTTGCTTAATTTCCTCCTTTCTTGCTTAATTTCCTTCTTTCTGTCTTGCTTAATTCCCTTCTTGCTTTCTTTCTGCTGCATTTCTTTCGTTCTTGCTTGCTTACTTCATTCTATTCCTTCTTTCTTTCTTGCTTAACTTTTTTCTTTCTTGCTTACTTCCTTAATTACCATCGTTCTTGCTTACTTACTTTATTTTCTTCATTCTTTCTTTCTTGCTTCCTTAATTCCCTAAGTTTTTCCTTTCTTGCTTAAATTTCTTCTTTTCTTGCTTACTTGCTTAATTTCCTTCTTTCTCTCTTTTTTGCTTAATTCCTTTCCTTCTTTCTTTCTTGCTTAACTTTCTTCTTTTTTGCTTGCTTCCTTCATTTCCTTCTTAATTTTCTTTCTTCCTTCTTTCTTTCTTTCTTTTTTCTTTCTTTCTTTTTTCTTTCTTTCTTTTTTCTTTCTTCCTTCTTTCTTTCTTTCTTTTTTCTTTCTTTCTTAATTTATTCTTTCTTTATTGCTTGCTTAATTCCCTGCCTTTTTTCTTTCTTGCTTAACTTTCTTCTTTCTTGTTTACTTGCTTAATTCCCTTCCTGCTTTCTTGCTTGCTTAATTTTCTTCTTCCTTTTTTTCTTACTTAATTTCCTTCCTTCGTCCTTGCTTAATTTCTTTCTTTCTTTCTTTCTTTCTTAAATTTCTTTTTTATTGCTTGTTTGCTTAAATCCCATCGTTCTTGGTTGCGTAATTTCCTTCCTTCCTTCTTTCTTTCCTGCTTAACTTTCTTCTTCCTTTTTTTTTAACTTTGTTCTTTCATGTTTGCTTGCTTATTTCCCTTCTTTCTTCCTTTCTTTCTTCTTCCTTCTTACTTTCTTGCTTAATTTCCTTCTTTCTTTTTTCTCGCTTAATTCCCTTCCTTCTTTCTTTCTCGCTTAATTTCTTTCTTTCTCTCTCACACTATCTCTTACTCGAGAAATTCCAGTCCTTTTGCTCGCCAGTGTCTCTCGTTTAACTTTTTCTTTTCTTTTTTCGTTCTTATAAAGAGAAAACATAAAGGAAAGAAAAGAGAAAATTAAGATACATTATAAATACGTATATTTATTTTTCTTTCCTTTCTTTATTTTTCTTTCTTTCTCTTTGTCCCAATAACCTGCTCTTTTTCATTCCGCCTTTCTTTTGCTCATCATGCCTCTCTCACTTGTCATTTTTCTTTCCTTCTCTTACGATTTCCTTCTCTTTCTTTTTTTTTTTTTTTGTTGTTTCTCGTATTGTCCATTCTCTGCCTTTCTTTTAATTATTCCTACCTTAGTTCTCCATCTTGTTTTCCCCTTAAACACAGTACGCAACTCTCCTTGACTCGCACTCTCTTTTCATTTCCCTCTCATATTTGTTTCTTTCTTACTTTCTTTCTTCGGGCTACACTTACAATTTAGCATTTTTTTTATTTCCTTTTACGTTATTTCAAATATCTCGTTACTCCATGTTTAATACGATTTCTCCAGTCGGCACAGTACCTACTTTCCCTCTCTTTCTTTTCTTCTCTCCCACCCGATATGTTTGTTTAATTTGTTCACACTTTATTTACTCTTTTCCTTTCTTATCCATTTCATCTCGTTCATATTTAAAATTCCCTTATTACACGGTGTTAAATTATTATTTCACACCCAAGGCACATTAATCATATGGTTGTTTCTTTCTTTCTGTTTCATCACATTTTTAAAAAATATCCCCATTTCCTTATTCGCCCCACAACGCCCAGTATCCATTATCACTCAATCTTTCTAACTCAAACTTTCTTTCTTTCTTTCTTTCTTTCTTTCTTTCTTTCTTTCTTTCTTTCTTTCTTTCTTTCTTTCTTTCTTTCCCTTCCTTCAAGACTCAGTATACATTACCTCTCTTTCTAACTTATTCTCTATTTCTTTATTTCTTTTCCCGAGGCATAATGTACATTATCTTTGTCTCTAATTCAATCTCTTTCCTTCTTTTTCTTTGCTAAGATGCAGTATACATTACCTCTCTTTCTTATTTACTTTTCTTTCTTTCTTTCTTTCTTTCCCGAGCTACAATATTCATTCTCTCTCTCTCTCTCTCTCTCTCTCTTTCTCTCTCTCTCCCTCTCTCAGGCAAACTATATGCTTTTACGTTCGTTGTTCGCTTTTCTTTCTTGTGCGATTCCCTTTCGTCGGTTTTAATGTTTGTCTTCCTTTCTTCCTTCCTTCCAACTTTATTGCTGCTACTCTCTCTTTTGTTATCTTTTTGTTCAAGTTATTTCTTGATACAACCCTGAGAAATAAGCACACTGCTATTTCTTTTCCAACATATATATATATATATATATATATATATATACACACACACATATGTGTGTGTGCGCGCGCGTGCGTAGAGAGAGAGCGTTGAGGGCATATATTTCAACTCAACATTGTGACTGTCACTTTAAATGCTTTAAGCTATCTTCAGATGATCCCTTAAGGCATGAAACTGACAGTCATCATGCAGTGATTCCTATGTGCACACTGTTTGTATCAACAAAGCTCTCTCACCGATATTGAGCACTTACATAATAAATATAGCAAGTTTTAAACAAATATACACACACACACACACACACACACACATATATATATATATATATATATATATATATATATATATATATATATATATATATCCGTCTGTCGATATTTATTTCAGGCTGTTCATATTTCTAAATACGTTTTTATTTATTGCCTCTATTGTTTGCTATCAAATTTATTTCCTCTTTCACTCTTCTCTGTTTATTCGTCTCTAACTTAACTCTCTCTTTTCTTTTCATTCTCTTCCATGTTTCTTCCTTTTCTATTATTTCCTTTTTCGATCTCCCTTTCCCCTTTTTTGTTGTCTGCTTTTTTTTTTTTTTACGTTTTTGGGACTTTATTTGGATTCGTTCGATACCTTTATGTTCATTTTTCTTCCGTCTTTCGATATTCCTCCTTTCATTCTATTTCAAATATCGTCCTCTTCTTTTCCTTCTTTTTTCTTGTATACACACACACACACACACACACACACACACATATATATATATATATATATATATATATATATATATATATATATATATATATATATATATATATAGTATAATGAGAAGCCACCTATACTTTCTTGATATGTATATAATATATGGATAAAATAACTGAAAAAAATTTTATCCATATATATATATATATATATGATATTGTTGCTTTTACCGTTTTTGTTTGGTTGGTTGTTAGTATAACGTTGTAGTCAGATACTTCGAATTCTGTCCTAAGAATCAATTCGACATTTGTAATGTAGTCACTCAGAGAATAATTCTTATTTTAAATGAAAACCGAGTTTGGGAAAAATAATTGTAAATTACATGGTATCCATAGATAATTCGTTTTATCTACCATTTTATGTATTTTTTCGCTTTATTTACAAACTTTTCTCACACACGGTAGTCAGATTTCTTCTTTTTTTTAGGTTATCGCCCGCAAACCCAGTTTTCATTAATTCTTTCAAGGATTTCCCCATTTCTTCATTAATTTCTTCTTTTATTCTTCTTACTTTCTTCTTCTGTTCATTCACCTGTTCATTCCGTTCGGTTTTTCATTCCCCGCTTCACATTTTCTTTTCTTTCGTGTTTTACATGTTTCTTTCTTTTCTTTTCTTTTTCTATTTCTTCTTTTTTTTTAACTTTTTCCTTCCTTCATTCTCATTTTCTTTCTTCTGTCTCTCTTTTCTTCTTACCTTTCGTTACTTTTTCTTCTTTTTTTTACTTCCTCGTCATATGCTTCTGTGCGCTCTTTCTTCTCGTTGACTGTTGTTCTGATTTTTCTTTAATCATTATTGATTCCCATTTTAATTATATGCATCCCATTGCTCGGATTTTTCCTCTACTTCCCACCTTATCCATAAGAACAATCACTGAAACTTGAGCTCCTGTCGTGATGTGATGGTTAACAAGTTCGTTTCGCGAGCCAGTTCTCACGGTTAATGAATTCCACCTTCAAGCGTGGCAAACAACTATGGTCTTATTCCATTCTTTCTTACCATACTCTTTCTTTGATTCTATTTCAAACATATCTTTCTCGGATATTGTTGCTTTCAACGAGCAGACCCCTCCCCTGAACGTTCACCTATCATTATGTATGGTGGTTTGCTAAGCATAGTTTAGATATGGCACAAGGCCGAAAGTATGGAGCATCCGGCCAGGCTGAAACTCACTATTTAATCGTAAATGATCTTACTTATTATTACACGACATCGAAGTGCCCAAACTATCATGATGGATGGGTTTTCTTTCAAGGAGGCTTCTGGCCTTGAACATCTGTTGAGACGCCAGCTCTCTCCAGATCTCAAGTGGAGCTCATGTATACGATCTATTGCTTGAAGATGCTGTCAAAAACGTTCTGTTCATTGTACCGCTCCAGTAAGTATCTGACTTCCCTTGCTATATTCTATCTATACAAAGACAAGATGAAACTAAAATTAAAGTATGGCTGCCATATCTGGGATGCGAGCTGCACGGTCCTCACTTGCCTGTCACCAAGTGTTCAAAATATATCCTCTCCTCGGTCCTACCCTATTTCTACTGTATATTAATGATCTGCCTAATATCAAGAGTTAGATCATTAAAAGAAACAAATAAAATTGTATGTTCTTTCATCTGTCCTTGCTCTAAGTTTCGCAGAGATCATAGATATTCGTCAAGGGGCGCGACTGTAAAATTGAATTTATTTACATTTATAATCCGGAAGACCAGAACCTAGCAGCTTATCTTGGCTCTTACCGAGCCCAAGTGGCTCGATGTGACAAGGACTGGCTTGTAAAATTCAAATACGGCCAAAAAAACAAACTTGTAAAGTACCACTACCACTGAGCGTACCCTGAACTTTAATCTACCATGAAGGATGGGTCTTTTCTCAAAATAGTTTCTTGCCTTGAAAGTCTATTGGGACTTCTGCTCATGCGAGACTTCAAGTGGAACTCCTATATATGATCTATAGATGAAGATGCTGGAAAAAAATTATCGGTTAATTGTACCGCTCCAGTAAGTATCTGACTCCCCCTGCTATACTTTATCTTTACAGGGACCAAATAAAGTTAAAATTGAAGTATTACTGCCATATCTGTGCTGGAGCTTGCTTGTCCCCACTTGACTGTCTTGCTAGCTCCCAAAAGCATCTACGTGGCCTTGTACGTGATGGATTATGTTCCACCCTACACTTTCCCACAGACGAAACGTTGCAAGCCTCTCGCTGTTCTGTCGTTATTTCCATGGCCTGTGTTCTGGCAAGTTAGATTCCTTTGTGCACCAACCCTGAACTTTTCAACTGGGACCCATCATGCCACAGACACAAGTGTAAATTATCCTCATTACCTTCGTATCCCAATAGTAAGAAGTAAGTTTCACTCGGAAAGCTTTTTCGGAAGAGCTGCTGCTTTGTGGAACAGACTCCCGGCAGAATGTTTTCCCAATCACAAAATCTTGACCTCTTCAAGTCTAGAGTTAACCTTTATCTTTCCTGCATTAACCTCATGAACTTCACTTCTTGCCTTTTTCCGCTCATACAACACTACACAGTAACGCTCTATCTTGAGTGACTCTTTGGCCCTGTATTTGGGACTTTAGCTCATGCGAAACTTCAAGTTGAACTCATATATACGATCTATTGCTGAAGATGCTGGAAAAAATGATCGGTTAATTGTACCGCTCCAGTAAGTATCTGACTCCCCCTGCTATACTTTATCTTTCTCCATCGATTTGAGTCGCTCACCACACCCAGTCAATGTTGCACACAGAATCATGCCTGTAGTGTTAAGGTTTCAAGGTTGTTAAGCGTGCATGTATCTTTAAGAGTGGGGCAAACTAGAACTTGCTCCATAGATTGTGATTGCCCGCATTGGCATTTCGGATAGAATCGGTAGAATATCCCCATTTCTGAAGGTTGACTCTACAGCGACCAATCGGCGAAGGGATTCTGTATGGCCGAGAGAAAGCTTATGTTTCACATTGCTAAGGTGGCTGCACCACACGGACAGACGTTGACTAGGAGCTCTGTTCAGTTGTTCGACTATGTAGAAAGCTGTGCCTTGACTTAAGCATCTTACTTCAGTCAGATTAGACCAAAAATAAAGTATTGCTGCGATATCTGGTCTGGAACTGCCCAATACTCACTTGGCTGTATTGATGGCACTCATAAATGTCTACGCGGCCTTGTGGGTGATTATTTTCCACCCTACATCCTTTCCCAGAGACGAAATATCGCGATCTACTCGCTGCTCTATCGCTATTTCCATAATAATAATATGACTTCGGACGAAGTACATTCCTACATTCCCGGACAATTGCGTACCAGACAATTGCGTGGCTGGACATTTGCGTCCCTGGAAAAATGCGTCACTGGATAATTGCGGATCTCTGAGAATTTTTTGAAGTTACCATTTTTTAAAAGAGTTGTTTAATATAGAAATTTGTACATCAATATCTTTAATTACTCTAAACAAGCAGAAAGGTAGTTACCATAAATTTAAAAAAAAGAGATAAAATTTTTTTTTTTTAAAGCAAGAAAAAATTAAGCTAACAGTTCCAGTTCATTCCAGCAGTGCTTACCACAAAGATCTAACAGATTCTGGATTTTATGGATTATATTTTTATTTGGAATCCATGGCTAAGTTCCGAAAATCAAAAACTGGCGGAAAAATATGTGTGGACGAGGAAAATTAGTGTTAACTCTATCATGAAACAAAAAAAAATGACGATGTGTAGAGCGATCTTGCAACACTGTTAATCTGTCATTGAATTTTAAACAAAAATAAACTTTTAATTTTTTTTGTTTTATTCCTTTTTTAAACATTTTTGATTACTATCTATGCTTTTTTTCAAAATTCATGGTAACTTCTTTTAAAAGCTTCAAAAATTTATCAGAGGTACGCAATTATCCAAGGACACATTTGTCTAGGGATGCAAATGTCCAGAGACGCAACTGTCGTGGAACCCATTCCTATGTCCCACCACCCATGACCTTTACAACTGGGACCCAGCATGCCAGGTACACAAGTATGAATCAGCCCCGTTCCCTTCGTATTCCATTAATAAGGAGTAAGTTCCATTTAGAGAGCTTCTTATCACGAACTGCTGCTTAGTGGAACAGACTCCTAGCAGGACTTTTTCCCAATATCTACAATCTTGACCTTTTGAAGTCTCGGGTTAACTGTTATCGTTCCCCATGATCTTCACTTTTTGCCTTATCTCACGCTCATAAAACACCACATAGTAACCCTATAGGGGTTCTTGGTCCTAGTATTTAGGTTTTTTCTCTTAGACTTATTGTCACCCAAGTCTAGAGTGCCCAGTCTATTCTTTGAGAAGAGATGAATTGAAGCCTTTCCTAGGAGCATTAGTGTGAAAGTGAATGCCACAGATCAGGCCAACAATGAAGTATTACTTCCATATCTGGAATGGAGCGGCAAGCCTTCACCTAACTGTCTTGAAAGATTTTAAAAGCATCTATGCTAACTTGTGGGTGCTGAATTGCTTTCTGTTTTATGACCACTTTCCCACAGACAAAACATTGTGAGCCTCTCGCTATTCCATCACTGTTTCCGTGGAATATGTTCTGATGAGTCCTTGCTCCCACCAGCCCTGAACATTGCAACTCGGACCCACTATGCAACATACACAGGGACGAATCATGCTCATTACCTTCATACTCTATTAGTAATGAGTTCCCCAGAACAGCTGCTTTGTGGAACAGACCACTAGCAGGATGTTTTCCTAATTAATACAATCTTAACTATCTGTCTATATTTCTGAGATGAGGTATTATATACACTATTTACATTATTCGGACTATTGTCCTGATCGTTGCCGCCATATTTATCACAACGTTTCGGCCGTTGTACGTTCCGGCCTTCTTCGGGTGGTTGGAAATTCATACTCAGATGTTCTCAAGATCATATGGCACAGTGGATAAAGGCGTTAGTTAGATCCAGTGACAGGACTCAAAGAGTGTTAGTTCAATACCTGGTTAAGGCGGTGGAGAACTTGTAGATGGGAATTAACAGGAGATAACTGACATCCATTAGACATGGCACGTGGAACTAGAACAGTCTACTCCAGCAAGCGAAATAAAAGATTCAGTTCGACATTCCAAACACCTGAAGAAGGCCGGAGCGTACAACGACCGAAACGTTCAGTATTTACATTAGTCGGACTATTGTCCTCATCTATTTGTCGCCATATTTGTCACAACGTTTCGGCCGTTGTACGCTCCGGCCTTCTTCAGGTGGTTGGAATCTCGAACTGAACCCTTTATTTCTGTCACAGTATAGACTGTTCTAGTTCCACGTGCCATGTTTGATGGAAGTCAGTTATCAGTTATCTCCTGCTAATTTTCCCTCTGAAAGTTCTCCACTGCCTTAACCGGGTATTGAACTCACGCTCTTCTTTATCCACTGTGCCATGTGCCCTTGAGGACATCTGGGTATGAATTTCTGGGTATTATAAACCTAATGTTTTCAGCAACCATTTTTTACTATTGCAATTTTTGTTGTTATCATACATGTTTTTACCAGAGCTCATATTGCAACTTTGTTATCATTGCTTTTCTCTGGCACTCCTTATTACTGGTTCCCATATTGTATTTATTTGTTGTACGTTGTGACAAATATGGCGACAAATGGCGACTAATGTAAATACTGTACATAATACCTCATCTCGGAAATATAGACAGACCGAAACGTTGTAATAAATATGGCGACAAAGATAAGGAAAATTATCCGAATAATGTAAATAGTGTACAATCTTGACTTCTTGAAGTCCCGGGTTAATGGTTATCGTTCCTGCATAACCCTTGAACTTCACTTCTTGCCTTATGCTCATAAAACACTACACAGTAACCCTATACCTTCAGTGGTTCTTGGGATTTGTATTTAGTGAACTTTATTATTAAAAAGATATCAGGATATCAAATTATCTATTCAGAAAGACATTTGAACTTTTTTATCATAAAGAAAACTAAAATTAAAAAGAACCCTTCCTTTTTAAATCTATGAAATAGGTTCTATCACATAATCGGAAAGAGGACCAGTGTAGCGTTGTAGCTCAAACCAGACACCAGGTTCGTTCCCAGGGTGCAGTTTCTTCCAGTCAAACGCTTGTGGCTTAATATAAGGAAAATAACTGCTATACTCTGACTTTACAAAAGAATATTGCTACCATATCTGGACTGGAGCTTCCCAGTCCTGACTTGCCTGTCTTGGCAGAGTTCAAGAGCGTCTACGTGGCCTTGTGGGTGATTTCCCTTCCCCCACCTTCTTTCCAACAGACGAAATGCCGTGAGCCTCTTGCTACTCTATGGCTATTTCCATGATATGTATTCTGAGAAGTTACATTCCTTCGTCCCACTACCCATGATTTTTACAATTAGGACCCGCCATGTCACGTACACAAGGGTGAATCATCCCCATTCCCTTCGTATTCCAATAGTGATTAGTAAGTTTCGTTCCGCCAGCTTCTTCCCAAGAACTGCTTCTTTGTGGAATAGATTCGCGGCAGGATCAATCTGTATCTCTTCAAGTCTTGGCTTCACTGTTATCCTTGCTGCATAGCGTCATGCACTTCACTTGCCTTTTCTTGCGCTCATACAGCGACACTCGGTATCCTGTACCCTGAGTAGCTCTTGGGCCTTATATTGGGTTACCATAAAAGAAGTTTCTTTTTTAGTGTAACTGTTTGCTTGAAGCATCAGATTAAATCCTAAGTAACAAATCAACATTTGCAATTTAGTCACACATTAGTTCTTTTAATTGAGGACGATGTTTTCTTTTTTTTAATCTAATAATATTTTTGTGTAGTCCTGAGGCAACCGTTCTACACGACAAGTATAAAACACCTATGTATATGAAGCTATGAGTTTGGCTTGCGATATGGCTTAATCGTTATTAGCACGGAAAAGGGGCCTGGCAAACCTCAGACGAATTTTGGCTGAGACTTATTAGAGAATGCGTAGACTCGCACCCAAAGTAACAAACCTTGGGCAAAACTTAGACGACTTGAACTGAGTGGGGTCTGGAATTTTAGGCTGTGGTGAGTTGTCATTGTTTATGTTTTAATATAAAGCAAAAAAACGCGCGAATATAATTGGTATGAATAGAAATTAAGTTTGCTTAGCACTATGCCTTTATCAGTAGTGTGTGTAGACACTGAGGATAGGAAAATAAGCTGTTGCGTTTTTGTAGGTGAGGGATAACAAAAGATACGCCGCCTTAAGCAGCTGAAGAAAGGCCATGCAAAATCATTAGACCAATGAAATATCTTGTTGAAAGTCATGAAAATATGCAAATTCCTATGTGGCAGAGTGGTTAGAACGTTCGCATTCTGACCATGAGACTATGTTATCATTTGTGGAGCAGAAAGCTTGTGATACGGAAGAAGTAGTTTTATCGATTAAACTACAGGGAATAACTAATAGCAATAAATGTATCCCCACGTAATTTTGTTGAAGTGCTGCTCTCTCACTTAATAATAATAATAATTTTGTGATGTGCGGTGTCCTTTAATGATTAATCATAATTCAAGACTTCAATGTTAAATAAAACAGTATTTAATTAAAACCGCAAATAAATACTTAACAAGAACAGCGAAGTAAAAGTCAACCAAAGATCATTAACCATTTCAGTGAATACCTTGCTAGTAGCGGCTTAATGTCCGGTAAATTCTAAATCAAAACCCAAATCATCGACGCCCAATAATTCACACTAATTTCACTGAATAGTTCCACTGATAAGTTCCTGAATAATCACTGCAGTCAGACACCGCTATTTATACACCTGGCGGAAAACATATATTCATAAATCCAGTGTGTCACTCTCGAAACCTCTGGTGTCGGTAGTTACTCATTATTTTCCTATGTGATAAATAATAATAATAATAATAATCAATGTCCTGATGCTACAAAAGATCCCACTAACAAGCAGATTGTAGGAGGAAGTAGGGTTCGGATAAGGGACACTAACAGGAAATCAGCATCCAGCATCACTCGCCAAACCCTAACCTGAAAACCTCTGAGGAAAACGAACAGGAGACGGCTTAGAGTCATGACACTGAGAACGAATTAATGAGATGGGGAAACAACTGGACAGAAGTAACTAGAAGAGCCCCAAAACGAGTTCGATGTGTCATTGATGTTGCTGGCCTATGCACGTTTAAGAGATGATGATGATGCTAATAATAATAATAATAATAATAATAATAATAATAATAAGAAGAAGAAGAAGAAGAAGAAGAAGAAGAAGAAGAAGAAGATTGTTGTATAGTTGGAGTTTTAGACCTGATAAAGACAGGAACACAAGAACAAATCAACAAAATCCTTGATACACGAGGTCTTCAACAAATAAAACAAATCGTTCTAACAAGCAAAGGCAATATAGTGCGAAAAGATGCCTCCATTTGTTTGTTGATTTGTTTTAATTTTTTTGGTTAATAGTTTTTCTTTTGCTTAATTAAATGGAAACAACGAAAACGTCATATCCTTTGCTCGCCTTAACTCATTGGTTATTACTCGGCATATTATTATAAAACAAATAGAGGTCAAAAAGACTTTTTTTGACTACAAATATCTAATAGGTCAAAAAGACTTTTTTTGACTACAAATATCTAATAGATCAAAAAGACTTTTCTTGGCTCGAAATATCTAATAGGTCAAAAAGCATTTTTTAAATACTTTTTATACTACAAAACCTACTACAGAAGGCAGTGAATGAAAGCGAGAAGAAAAGACTAATCATATAAACTACAAGAAGACAGAATGCATAGTTATCAGCAAAAGGGTAAGCTCAAAATGCAAATTACAGGTCGGAGATACTAAAATCAAGCAGGTACAGAAATTTAAATATCTGAGAAGTGTTCTAACAGAGGACAGAAAGTGCCACACAGAGATCCAAAGATCTATTGAGATGTCCAAAGATACATTCCAAAAGCTAAGGAGTGCGTTAAGAGACAGGCAGATTTCGTTGGAAACAAACAAAAGTGTACTGAAATTTATTATATGTGACCTTCTCTATGGCAGCGTATCCTGGACAATCCCCTCAAAGATGAGGAAGAGATATGAAGCAACAGAAAGATCCTGAGGATACCATGCGCCGAACATTTGAGCAACGACGAGGTTTTGGAGAGAATGGAAACAAAGAGGAAACATATTTAGCATCAGAAAGACAGGCAGTTGAAATTTCTGCAGTACGTAATGAGGAAAGGGGGCTTAAAAAATCTGATACAGGACAGTTAAAGGGGGAGAGGGACATCTGAAAGCAGCGCGTAACATACATACTGGGCTTGAACAAGTGGATGGAGAAACATGGGAGAAATAACAAAAAGACAAAACTTATTAAGAGCTACACGGGGCAGGAAGATGTGGAGTGCCATGAATGCATGCGTCCTGAAGGAATAATAATAATAATAATAATAATAATAATAATAATAATAAATTATTCTGACAAGTACAGCCCACACTTTACGAAGGGCTTTATCTATGTAATATTTTTTTTTTTTAAGTGGAAAGTGTAATGATACCATTTCTAACATTAGGTCCCTGGGCGGGATCCGGAAAGAAATGTGTAAACGCCAGATATCAAAGAAAATAATAATAATAATAATAATAATAATAATAATAATAATAATAATAATAATAATAATATGGTTTCTTATCTTAACTGAGTTGAGGTATTAGCAGGTACATGTTTTGCCATTGTGAATTAAGATGGGCTATAGCACCACAGATGTCGCTGTCAGTTACCTGATCCTAACCAGTTGGGCATGCCATTAATGGGTGACGGACTCTGTATCTCTGTTCATGAGCGTGACGATATGGGAGAGCATCATGAACAATAATCGAAAGACTTGCTATTTCCTAAGTTTAATGGATAAAGCTGCTAAGACGACTTGAGAGTCATATCGAGATTCTCGGGAACTCCCTCAGTTGGAGACGGTCTCAGCGTTAGCCATCCATAAGGTATTTCTAGCTGAGACCCATCTGCAAAGTTATACGATGGTTTTAACTGTCTCGTGCACATATAGCAGTCAGGCACGTCTCTCGCATGCCCTTATCAGACTAGGTGTCATGATCGTTATATTGGACTCCGTATATTTGTGCCAAAATATTAATGAGATTACTAGCATCAGGTTGAAACATCGGTTCTCGTTCGATCACTGAAGTTAACCACCGTCTGGTACTGAATACTGAGCTGAATTCAAAAAACAGAATATCAGCCATGAACACCTTATCTGTCACTGTGGGGCAAAACGGTTTCAACATTCTTAACTGGAACATATCTGACATTAAGTGAATGCACGCCAAAACGAGAAAGCTTCTCACCTGCCACTGCATGCATCACCCCAAAGTGATCTTGATCGTCTGTATGTGCCCATATCCGAAGAAGGCAGAGGATTAATTCAACTAAAACTGTCTTACAAAACTACAACAACTGGCCTTCAAAGACACCTAGAAACTACAGAAGATTGGATGATGATCTCTGTCAAAGAACGTGAAAGTAGTAAGCGACTTTATTCAGTAATAAAGGAAGCCAACAAGTTCAAAATAGCGTTTAAAGTGGGTGTCGAAATACAAGTAAAGCATAATACGTCTAGTGAAGCTGCAAAATACTTAAAAAAACAAAGAAAGGGAAATGGAATCAACCAGATACAGAAACGATGGCAAGATAAACAGCTTCACGGTCAATACTCTGCCCGTACCTAGCAAGCTGATGTAGACAAACCCGGGACCCTCCATAGTGCAGGGCTAAAAGCTGAAACTGAAGGTTTGACTCTTGCTGCACAGGACAAATACTTGCTGACTAGAAATTACCAAGAACACATACTGAAAAATTGCGTTAGTAGAAAATGCAGATTTTGTGATAAATATCCAGAAACAATTGACCATCTTGTATCAGGTTGCGCGGTATTGGCACCTACTCAATATATAACACGGCATGACAGAGTGGGTCAATATCTGCACTGGAAAATCTGCAACACTTACAGAAAGGAAACTGCAAGAAATTGGAATGAACACCACCCAAACCCGGCTACAGAGATAGGGCCTGTAACAATTTTATGGGACTTTACAATACATACAAACAGAACAATCAAAGCTAATCGACCTGGCATCGTGATCAGAGACCGCAGAAACAAAATGAGCCCCCTTATTGACAGGGCAATCCCTGCAGATTGCAATGTATCTTGAAGAAACTATCAAAATACCTTTAAATCGAAATCTCAAAAATGTGGGGCCTAAGGACATTTTACAATTCCAGCTGTACTTGGAGCCCTCGGATTGATTGGAAAAGATTCCAATAGACTCATTGAAGGAATCCCTGGTAGCCCATGCCTTAAAGAAATAAAAAAAATTGTACTCATAAGTACAGCCCATACATTATAAAAGGCTTTATTTATGTAAAATATGTGCAATTTTTTTTTCAAAACTGCATAGTGGAAAATGTCATAATGCTATTTCTGGCCTTAGGTCCCTTGTCGGGACCCGCAAAGAAATGAGTATACCCCAGAAAGCAAAGGAAATAAAACAATAATAATAATAGTTGTACTTTTAACGTTGACTGCATTCAAAATTCGTTACACTGAGGATCTAACATTTTTGTCTCCGCCCACTAACTTAAGGCATTTTCAGAATTAATGAAGTAAATATCGAATTTTACTATTTTCCATCTTACATTCGTTTCAGCAAGTTGCAACAATTAATCTGACAAATACTGAAAATGTGAAAGAAAAATCGATTATCAGAAGATTTTGAAATTAGGGGGAAAATGTCAATCAAGTTTCTACGTTGTCACCCTTTCCATTTGTACTCCATACACTTAGGCCATGTTTTCAGGTCTGGGCTTGCTGGCCAGCGAATATACCTCTTCATTGTGCTTGATCAAATCGCACCCACCTCCAGCCAACCAAAAAAAAAATCTAATATTTCTGACGATATGAGAAAACAGTTTAGGTTTTTTTTCCTTGAATGTTCTTATCTAAATTTCAAAAGAGGAGGAAGTCTCCAGGACTGTTGGACATGGAGATGTGGGAAGTAAGAATATTTTAGCCTTCAGAAAGGATGAGCACCACGTGCAATTGTGTAGAAAAAAATATAATAATTCTATAATCATTTCGCCCTGAGAAATGTGACAAATCCACCAAGATGCAAAAGGTTACTGAGAGTGAAAGAGTCTGAGAACATTACTCAGGAGAGAGGTCGATAAAAGTACAGGGTACAAGACGAACAGAAGATGGCGATCGACATGCATTTAAATATTTGGCGATCAAAGTTTCTGGAAAGTGGGAAGCCGAAGGAGGTTCCTCGAGCGAGAAGTGCAAGAGGAGAAACTATAAACATAGAACTTATGGTTGCAATCTAGTAATTTCAACTGCAAAACGGTGAGATCTAACTGCCAATTTAGTACTGCTTTTGAATTAGTAAAGTTAAGGTAATAAATAGAAAGTAATGTATATTTTCCAATTTACGAACGATTACACACTCATATCAAAATTGTGGATAAACTGTCTAAACTTCGTGTTTCTTTATTGTTTTTGTTCGAGCACTTTTGACCGGCTCGAATATTATCGGGAGCTAACTGTTGTCAATATATATATATATATATATATATATATATATATATATATATATATATATATATATGTGTGTGTGTGTGTGTGTGTGTGTGTGTGTGTGTGTGTGTGTGTGTGTATATATATATATATATATATATATATATATATATATATAATCGGTTAGCTATGACGAAACATTAACTCTTAATAATCACCGGGAGTACACGAAAGTACTCGAAATATAAAATTTAAAAAAAAAACAGGATAAAACATGACCCTTGGACAGATTATACATATTTTTTATATAGATGCGCAACAACTAATTCGTAAATTGGAAAAGTACAATAGAAGTTAAAGAAACTGACCTTATCCTTTGAAGTTAATAAAACATGTTTAAAGCAATCAATTATTACTGTTTGAGTATATATATATATATATATATATATATATATATATATATATATATATATATATATATATATATATATATATAAAATAATTGTCAATATATTAATAATTGAAAAATATATTAAATAATTGTCGGATTAATTTATTTCATTATCTGTTGTCATTGTTTACGTTAAGATACGTTTCGTGATTTAGATATGATCGATCACGAAAAATTGTCGAAGATTTGTGTTCATAAACAGTAATTCAGACTTTGCTAATGAAACGCTTCTCTGTAGCTGAATTGTGCAGCATATCAGGTCAAATGACCGTTTCCGTATAAGAATACAGGTTGCATCCCTTTCGGAGATCGAGATTTTCTACGAAATTTCTTGAATATTCAGGCCAGTAAATGTAATTAATAATATTTAATTAAAAACAGAGCATTTACTTAGATAAATTCTATATATAAAAATAACGTGTAATCAGAATATATATATATATATATATATATATATATATATATATATATATATATATATATATATATATATATATATATGAATATAAATATTAGGGTTATTTAGAGATTAAGTGACAACAAAACCGGAAATAGAATGTATCTGGGTGATGGTCTATATTTACAGTCACACTTGGGATCGAAGTCAGTGCTGGTCCGCCCTTGGTGAGTGGCGGACTTGTCGCGTGGTTCTGATTCAGTCCACACGTCGGGATGAGTAGGTGAGTGAGAAGTTGGTAGTGGAGAAAGCTGACATGGCAGAAGTTGTCCCCAGTTCCACATTCCTACCCATCGTGACGAACAAGCGAAGCCCTGAATAAAAATCCCTATGGAATAGGGGGAGAGCTTCGTGTTATTATTTCTCGACGTGGCATTTGTCTTGTTAACTTGTGAGCATGCAGAGGGTCCTTGCTCAGTTTTCGGTGCACACTGACGAAATAGCGAATCGAAATGCAACGTAGGTTAATAATTGCCCGGTCGGGGTGGAAAGCTTTGGTGAGGGCCATTTTGTATATTTACATCATGAGAGCTTTTATATCTGCAGTTATCTTGTTTTTTTATTTTTCAAATTATCGTGTTTTTGTTTTTATATTTTAATTTTTCATAAAAAAGAAAGAAATGCAAGATTTCTTGTTCCAAAAAAAGAAGGAAAATAAGGCGCTAAAATGATTTGTGCAGTTTCAGGAGAATTTCTCCCACTTCTCGCTTGTGGAAATCTTTTCCGGAATCTTGCTTACCATTCAACTTTGCATTTTAAATTTTTGGAGAGCGAAGTCAATCGTTATCTCCTGACTTCTTAATTCCTGTTCTTTTATTGTTCTCTTTCCTTAATAATGTTTTCTTATTCTTTCACACTCAGTAATTCCTTGCGTCTTAGTGGCTTTATTGTCTTGAAATTATTAAAATAAATCCATAACGTGTGAAAAGTGGTTTGCGATGGTATCGTGTTAACGTTGCTCGGCTGATGGTTTACCTATAAGATATTAAATTTTCTAAAATCACGATGTAATATCCAGTAAAATTTTTATTTAGTCTATGTAGCCGCTTATGAGTATTTTATTTTTATTTTTTTATTTTTGTCATCCATATATTTAAGAAATCCTTCTCTCATTTTTTTGGAGGTAATTTTATTTTTATTTTTTAAATATCTCTTCTTTTTTTGTCGGAATAGAACTGCGTTTTCATTCTATTACTTTCATATGCGGCATTTATAGAATTGATGTAACATCGATTTTTTGTTGCAAAGATTAATACTTATCTAGACATTTTTGGAGGTGGAATGAATTCTCTCAGAATATGAAAGTCGCCTTATCAGAAACCTTTAATAAAATGGAAAGTTTTCTCGATTTTATCCCTTCCTTTCACTTTCTCTCTTTTGTTTTCCCACGCATTCTTTTCTCTTTCTGTCTCACTCTCTCTCTTTATATATATATATATATATATATATATATATATATATATATTTTCTCTCCTGATGATGGCCATGTTGGCCGAAACTAGTCGATGAATCTAAATGAAATAATAATAATAATAAAAACATAAGAATATTAATCTACAACCCAGTATGTCTGAAGATTTTAATTAATTTTTTTTAATAATTTTGATCGTTCAAAATATATATATATATATATATATATATATATATATATATATATATATATATATATATATATATATATATACATATATATATTGAACAATAAAAATTATTAAGAAATTGAAATATTCAGACACACTGGGTTGTAGATTAATATTCTTTCGTTTTTATTATTATTATTTCATTTAGATTGCTCGACTAGTTTCGGCCAACATGGCCATCATCAGGAGAAAAAAATATTTCTGCTTGCTGGTAGCAATAAACTACAGAAATGAATGTCTTGATGGAGAAAATTAACTTTTGTCTGTAGTTTTCATTTGTTTTTTATTTGTTTTTTATCTTTTTAACATGAATTTTTTAACATTCCTTGTGTTGATCAAAAAGTGTCTTTTAAGTTGTTATTTGAGATAAGAGCTGGATGGATTCATGTTGATTTGAATTCCCTTGGTCAGTTTGGCCAATTTATTGGTTCCTGGAGAGGGGATGATATATATAGACTAGAATCTAGGTCTCGACCCTTTTACCATGAAATGTAACCACCACTTCTACCCCAAGAGTTTCTTTCCTCGCACTTCCCGCCTGTGGAAATCCCTTCCGTTTCCTTGCTTCCTTGATAACTACAAGCTTCAAAAATTTAAATGCAACATCAATCGCCATCTTCTATCTTCGTGGACACCGTTCAGCTTTTATCCTTTCTTTGCCCCCCACCTACTCATTTTTTTCTCTCACTTTCGCTCTCTGTAACCCCTTGTGTACTACTGGCATTCCCGCCTTCCTTGGGGTGAAATGATTAAAAAAATATTATTACTATTATCATCATCATCACTATTATTATTATTATTATTATTAACATCATTATCATCACTATCGGTGTTATTGCTGCTCACTCTCTAAATGTTCACACTGGTGATAAATGTTTACACTGGTAAATGGTTAATGATTTTGGAAAATAAGAGAGAGCCTGTTTTTACCAATCGAACGCTTTTTTTTAGCAATTCTTTTGTTGTGAGAATATACATTTAATTAAGACACAATTATTTTCAGAAATATGAAGTTCACATAATAGTGTCCGGATTGGTGCTTTTTATTGATTGAGTGTCTTAATTTGTTTAATGGCGTTTAAACTCCTTATGGGTCACTTAATGCAGACCCATTTAATTTTCAAGAGACTAAGAAGGAAACTACAAACTGCCATGCGTAACTGTCAGAGAATGCGTACACTAGACAGAGTAAAAATGCCAATTCCAGACCCTACAGCACTTGCAAGAACTTTACCGGGGCGAAATGGCTGGATGTGAAATCGTGATAGCGACGGATTATATTTCTGTCTAAGTTTTAATATAAGACTGAAAAAAAAAGCGCAAGAACAGGCAGTACGTTTGTGGGCAGTAGAGAAGTTGTGAGATTTTTAAACTCGTCCGACTTTTCTCTCCCAGATTTCTTTGCGAAATAATGATTTCAGCAGGGGAAACGCAGGACCTATTGACCTCTTTAGAAAAGAAGACAACTATTAAGAAGGGGACAATAACAGAACCGGAAGATAACGAATGACTTTGCATTTAAAGATCAAAGTTGATTAGGAAGCAAAAAGCCAAAAGAAACTTCCACGCGCGAGAAGTGCGATAGAAGAAACCATTAGCATAGAAGTTACGGTTGCATCTACCCATTTCAACCTTTCTCGGCATCACTGCAGTAACGCCATGCGCTGTACATTCTAAATATTCGTCAAATTTCTTATTTAGCAATGATATTCAGAAAACTTAAAACGATTACTTGGTTACTTATTTTAGCGCATCATTTTACTTATAATTATTGTTATGCGACGCGAACAATAGTCAGTGCATTATTCAAACAAATTAGACGTAAACAATCAACACCGTGAAAGGAATGAAACTGAAGTGTGCGTAACTTAATGGGGTTGGTTCTTGAATTAGTAAAAACAATTAATCAAATATTTTAGTATAGATCTTATGCAATTCTCCTATCATTTTATCAATTCCACTGGGTCTTGGATCTTAATACTTTGCATATGTAATAATCTTCCTGCGTTTTAAGGGTTGAATGATTGATAGATTCTGGATATTTTTTCAGAATGTGTACCTTAATTTGTTCGTCGTTATCACAGTTGTTCGTGATGAAACCTTCCGCAATTTTAGTCGATGTTACATTCTTTTGTTGTACATCGTACCTGTGGCCATTACATCTTTTGTTTAGCTTTTTTTTTTCTTTTTTACAACTCACATAAATGAAGTCACGTTTGGTACAGTGGGCGGTGTATATCAAATGGGAATCAGGACAACTACGACCTTTTGAAGAAATTGTAATATTTCTCTTTTGAATCGGTTATGGAATCGACTTGACTCGTGTTGTTGCATAACGAACAAGGTTTCCCCCTTCTATGCCTGTTTTCTGGACTACAACGATCGAACGCCCCAGTAGAGTCTTGAATGTAATTGTTTGTATTCGTTAACCTTTGTCTGATGTTTTTCCTCGGGCTAAATTAAACGATAGGCGGCTTGTCACGAGCGACTGTAATTTTGGCAAACATCGAAATCGCGCTCTTCTCTAAGTGTTGCAAAATATTGGAAGAATTACGTTAATCATTTTGTTTATTATTATTATTATTTATTCACGTTTTCGAGCTAGCTACAATTCGTGGCTCTCACTGGAGATTATGCTACATCAAATCTACTCATTACTCCATGAATATTATTATTATTATTATTATTATTATTATTATTATTATTATTATTATTATTATTATTATTTTATTTAACAATAAATGCTTATAGGCTCAAGTATAATAGAAATGATTTTGACAAGAGACTTTATGCTGTCTGAATAAACCAATGAGAGAGTGTCTGTTTACACATGCGCAGTAGGTTTACCACTGATTGTCTGGCAAGTAACTCCAAGACCATGCAACATGCTCTCGCAATATTTAAAGTGCCTTGATGCTCAACGTGTTGATTTATGGCATTCAAATGCAATTAAACTTTTTAAAGAAAATGTCTGCTTTAATGTAGCCCGGGGCAAGAAGGACGCATTACCGAACTCACACGACTATCTTGTAAGCAGAATTCCATACGATATGGGTAAACGTTTTTAAGCCAATGAGCTAAAATTCAATTACATGTCCATTCGTGAACACCGCACATATCATACTTTAAATATTGTAAGGATATTTATATATATATATATATATTCGCTGTTTTTTTTTTTTACCGCGGCTTCAGTTATCCACGGCCAATGTTAGAAATGAAAACTTCATAAGTTATACTTACTAACGAACTCAGTTCGTAAAACTAATGACGATGCCAATTCGGACATGCCAAAGAGTAGCTCTTCCTTCAAACCATATCCTCTTGTTTGCTTAAACTGACGATTTCGTTTTACCATATATCTAGACCACGATTTTCTCAACCTTTTTACCTTTGTTCCACAACTTGAAATAGTTTTCATATCTGAAGGAACCACTACATAAAAATTCTTATATACTATTTTCTCATTTTTATATTTTATCGTGGTTCACCTGGTAAACATAATATATGGACGCTCGTCCTATACTTGAGTGAGTCGTTCAATGATACACAAATCCGTCACGGACAGGTCCTATCCACTAACCAGTGAAGGCGGTTTCACACTGAAACTATATATAGACATCGCTAAATGCATTCCCTATGAGTATTATAATTTGAAATTGCAAAAGAGGTCGAAGACTTTATTATAATAACCAAGGATTCTTCAACAATATGCCGTACAGAGATAGTAAAATTATGAATAGAAAATTAAACAAAGATTACACAAAGATACTTTAGTCTACTCATCCTTCAGGGGAACCCCTAGGGACCTCTTGCGGAACCTTAGACTTCCGGGGAACACCGATTAAAAAACACTGAGCTAGATTATAATTATCAACTGTAATGTTGGAAAGTGAAAACTTCACATAAATATGATGGAAAATGTCAAAATTTTCATCTAAAATCAAGAAAGTTCGGACATTAAGTGAAACGGTAACAATAAATGGCAAAAAAGGGTTAATTTAAACTGACAACCAGAGGATTATTAAACAAGTGAAATTGATAAAAAAAACATGAAATAATCGTTTGTCGCACAACGTTGATTTCAGTTCATTTTTTTATAATTGTTATGTTATTTTAGTTATTATTGTTACTCGCTTATCATGTATAACAGTATATATATAGGCACAGGTTGTTAATTGGTTCCAGGGGTCACGACTTAGTACGAAAAATGACTTAAGTCGGAATAACCACACAATAAGACACAAATGAGTATTCCCCGTTGACTATTACAGTATTTATGATATGTATGTACAATATTCTGAATAAAATAATTAATTTCCACTTTATCTTCCAGCGAGATAACCTTAAGCTTAGCATTAACACTTGCACCGGAACCTTTCTTCGGAGCCATAGGCAAAAATGTATTCTAAATCACAACTGAAATGTAATTGAAAGAACCTCAACGGCAGAGCACTGATGTAAACGTGTCTGAATTCAAAATCAGTGTTGGAGCGGAAAACAACGCACGAATGCCGCCTGTTGGCAGGAATTTGAAATATGAACATCTGCTGAACATACTTTATTATACTAATTGTTTTATTTTTTATGATTCTATGATATATATAAATATATATATTTATATTATATTGTGTTGACTTCTATCTTCACTTTTATATATATATATATATATATATATATATATATATATATATATATATATATATATATATATATATATAAAAGTGAAGATAGAAGTCAACACTTAGAGGCGACAGTCTATTTCATGCTAGATGCAATCGTCAGGCCTTTATATATATATATATATATATATATATATATATATATATATATATATATGTTTATAGGGTGTCCATAAAGTTAGTGTGCACTTTTAAAAAATTATAACTTTATTTGTAATTGCGATAGAAATAATCTGTAAAAAATGTTATAAAGTTTAATGTACCTAGTTTTAAGTATCGCTAAAATAACTAATGTGATTTCAGGCATTACTGTAAATCAGTTGGCAAATGTTTTCCGTGAATTGCAAAATCGTATTATCCTTTGTATTGCTAATGATGGAGGACATGTGGAAACTTAAATAAAATTTCAATAAAATCTTTAAAAAATATAGATTTACTTCTTTCTAATCCTTTTTACAAATAATTTCTATCGCAAATACAAATTAAGTTATAATTTTTTTTAAAGTGCACACAAACTTTATGGACACCCTGTATATATATATATATATATATATATATATATATATATGTGTGTGTGTGTGTGTGTGTGTGTGTGTGTGTGTGTGTGTGTGTGTGTGTGTGTGTGTAAGAGAGTACAAAACTGTCTATATTTCCCACTGTCACAAATGCTTTCGGACACTTATTTACCCATTTTCAAGAGGGGTTTGATTTAGTGGCTGTTGATTTCTCTTCCTATTTTGACTGTTTAAGATGTATTTTTTGTGTAAGAACAAAACAAACCGCCTTGAAAATGGCTAAAGAAGTGTCCGAAAGCGATTGGGAAAAGGAACAATTTTTGCACTCCCTTACTTCCACCAAACAGAAAAATGTAAAACACTGGAAAACTGAATAAAAAAAATTAAATTTTCCTTCTCTGTCATATTTAACGAAAGACGTTTAAAGGAAACTTGCCAATAAATATACATTAATACGCACATACACACACACACACACACACACACACACACACAAACACACACACACACGCGCGCGCACACACACACATATATATATATATATATATATATATATATATATATATATATATATATATATATATAACACGTCTAAAACATCACATTGCCATACTTTCTTGAATCCATTCTTAAAGAATGTAACTTATATCTATCTAATAAAAACAGTACGTACGTAAAAAAACAACCCCAGATTAATAGAATAGCACCCTACTACGCCGACAGAACAAACGAAAGTAAAAACATTAAAACTCTTCCTACTAGACATACATACACAATTACGAATACACATAACCACCTGATGCCCGCTTGGGCATATTATTTATTTACAAACTTATATACATATAGAATTATTTACAGTTATACATTGCTAGCCAATGAGATCCATATCACACAAAATTGAAAATATCAGAATTATGTTTTTTTCCCTGTTTTCTCTCAATCTCTGACAAAGCTTTAATCAAGGTGAAACATGTTAGATTTATAAACTTTTTCTGTTTGTTCTTTATCTTATCCTGCTGTCGGATTCCGATCTAAATTTGATCTTTAACTCATATAACCACTTTCTGGTTTCAGTAGGCTACATTAAAATCCAACAGACACCAACGGCTCTTATATAACTAACAAACAAACAAACAGACCGGCAGACAGACTTTCTGGTTAATTTAATTTATAGTCAATCTTATCTTCAGAGAAGCCGAGCATTTTTCTTACACACTGTTTTGACTTTCTTTCTAACCCGAAGAAGCCAAACTTAACAAACATTCTCATCGCTTACAGGTTTTCCACTTAGTCTCTTTTAAAGGGCAAAGAAGATATAACAGCCTAGAACAGAACTTGAACTCGATTCGTCGATTCCACTTCCCGCGCCGATAGGCATTACGCCACCCGTACGCCCAAGCCTATTAAACAGCAATATCTAAAAAGCTAAGCAATAGTAGAAGCAGATATATATATCTCCAGAAGTCTTACTCCTTTCTTACCATATACACACAAAAAATCCAACACGTAATATTATAACTCCTATTACGTCCATAGCAACTCGAACGGCACCGATAACAGCACTAATTACGTTACTTATAAGACTCATTCAGTAGATATACAGAAATAGAAAGGTGTGTAATACAGTGTAACCCGGATATAAGAGAAACACGGATATAAGATACTTCTTCTCCGGTCCCGACAACTCTCTTATATCCGGGTTACACTGTATATAGAAAGGATGTGTCTACTTAAAAGAATTATTCAAGCTTTACAGTGAAGTGATTCTGAGAGAATTAGTATTCCGTCCAGGATTCATTATAGGCGGCCACAAACTTAGATATGCAGATGACACAGTGTTGATGGCAGATCAGTCAGTCAGTTACGTGCCATGCGAGATACACGCTTAAGCGATCATCTATCTTTCGAAATAGCAACTTACTCATACTGACGTATGATTGGGGTGTGAAGAAGAGGATTCATACCTTTCCCAAGGGTATTAGCACGTAACGTAAGTGAATGGATTCGACTGAAATTCGACCTCGGTTCTCCGATTCATTAATCCGAGCCGCTATCCATTATTCCACCGTGCCTCCTCTGAGAAAGGAAAATACTCCCCTACAGAAGTTTGGGAAGCAAAGCGAAAATAAATGACTAAACATCAATTGCAAAACAGAATATATGATTTTCAGTAAAAAGGAGAGCCCAACAAACTGGAGATGCAAAAATTAAGCAAATTTAACAAAAAACGGAAAATGCGACACCAAAAACCCAAGCGGAATTGGAATAGCGAAAGATGCCTTCCAAAAGCTAAGCAAAGTACTAAGAAACAAGAAAATCTCTTCAGAAGCAAATAAGGGTATTTAAACATCCTCCTAAATGGCAGTGAACGCTGGACAATCTCAACTTAGATGAAGAAGAGACTTGAGGCAACAGAAACGTGGTTCTACAGAAGGATGCTGAGAATACTATGTACCGTGTGCTTGTCAGGCAAGAGGCTCGTTGTCTTCCCTTAGCTCTCTTTCCCTCAATATCCTCCGTGATGGTTAAGATTCTCCTTCTTCATAATGTGTTCAAGGAATTAAGATTCAAGGGTTAAGATTCTCCTTCTTCTTAATGTGTTCAAGGAATTCTTCCTGATTCTGAATATAAGTTTTCTTTCCGTTATCATTTTCTTTCAGACTTCCTTTTGTTTACTCTCCCTCGTCCATGGAATTCTTAGCATCCTACTGTAGAACCACATTACTGCTGTTTTTAATTTTCTCCTCATCTGTGAGGAGATTGTCCAGTATTCACTGCCATATAAAAGCGTGGTATCACTCTTCTCTTTGTTTCTAACGAAATCTTGCTTAGCATTTGGAATGTTTCTTTTCGCCAGTCCAATACATGTTCGGGTCAATTAGATACAAAAGACGAAAACAGTGAAATAATACCCGAATAAAGTCATGCTTCCAAAAAATTGAATTTTTCATACACGTTGAGCAACCGAGTATATTCAGATGAACACAAAAAAATTAATTATTTTGAAAACACGTATATTAAATGACAATTACTACTTTAATGAGTTCGATCCTCACTGGGTGTCCAATGTCTGTCCTTCTGCCAGACTAAGCTAAGCTTACTAGATGCTCATTACTCCTATAATAATTTCAATCTTCCTCAAGTGCTCAACATGCCTGGCCTTGTGATATGAGCGTAATAAATGCCCATTCATTTTATACCGAGTTCTATCTGCCCTACGTTTTCAACATTTATGGGTCTTGTACCAGACTCATATAAGCATAATAAATGCCTATTACTTCTATGTTGAGTTCTGATTTCCCCTAGTGTTCAACATGTATGGCCTTGTGCCAGACTCATAGGCATAATAAATGCCCATAAATAAATACTTCTATAATGAGTTCGATCTTCCCTAAATGCTCAATATGTATAGTCTTTTGCCAGTCTAAGCTAACCATACTAAATACCTGTTAGTCTTATTAGGAATCCAATCCATTTTAGGAACTCAACCTTGCATCAGACTCGTCTTATCATACTAAATGACCGTTACGGCACAAATGCTGAAATAATTTCGATCCTCCTGTGGTACAAAACGTGCGCCGCCTTGTGAGAGACAAAACGGATCATTCTAAATGTCCATTACTACTACATTGAAGTAGATCCTCGCCTTGTGACCCAGATATGTATCTGTGAGCCAAGTAAAAAACAAGGTTATTAAGTACTGATAAAGTCCGCTTGCGAAAAAAATTCCGCCGTTGAATGAGATGTTCGCGCGAGCATCTTTTCCTCTCTCTCTCTCTCTTTCTCTCTATTAAAATCTATTTCTGGCTGTACTTGTAAAATCACATACACATGAGATAACGGCAGTAAGTGAAAAATTGCAATTTCGAAGATATGATTAAAAACAAAATTCTCCCTGGAACTTCGAACGCTATATATCGTAAATTATACAACAGAGATAAAGAACTAGAATAATAGGGCGTGGCAACATATGCTTCTCCCACCGTGCGAACAAATAGATACACGTATATTTAGTTTTTGTGAACAAATCATTCCAAGCAAGGCGATAATGCCTCTAAGACACAAGGCGGTAATGGGAGTAAAAGAGAAGGAACTGGAAATCCAAACCAAAAGAAGAAACAAGGGATAAACCTCTACTCCTGTTCAAAAGAACGGGGAGCAGTGTGAACTGGATGATAGGCGAACCTATCTATTCCTGTTGAAGGAAGAAGAAAAAGTAAACATTTCAGAGTTTAAGCGGAGATGTTAGACGTATAGATTTGAAGTAGACCTTAGAAGGAACCGGAAACACAATCCGAAACAGGAAACTATGGATAAACCTCTACTCCTGTTCAAAGGACAAGAGAGGAATGTGAACCTATCTACCCCTGTTGAATTAAAAAATATTAAAAGTGAATAAATAATAAATAAAATTTCAGAGTTTAAGCGAAAACATTAAACGTATAGATTGAAGTAGACTTTGGAAGGAACCGGAAACCCAGACCTAAACAGGAAACAAGGGATAAATCTGTTCAAAATACCTGGGAGTAGTGTGAGCAGGACAATGTATGTGTATGTGTGTGTGCGTGTGTGTGTATGGGGGGGTTAACACTTGTGATGATTCGCGTGCGCGCACACAATGCATGCATCTCCGATGAGCTGCTTTCGCTGGTTCCCAGGCCTCATGAATTTAAACGTCCCACGAGGCTGGCATCCCGTTCCCACCCCTTCACCGTTGAAACTGTTAGATGTAGACGTCTCTTCTACTCCAATAGCTTCATGTCTCGCACATCTCGCCTGTGGAACTCCCTTCCTTATTCCTGTTTCCCTGACAAATACAATCTCCAACTATTTAAGTGTAACGTCAATCGACATCTCCAGTTGCCTTGATCTATCCACTTCCCTTCTCCACATCCTTTCATCTTTCATTCCTATCTGCTCTCGCTCCAAATCTTCTGTAACCCCCTTGCCTTGATCGATCCACTATCTCTCTCCACATCCTCTCCTTTACTACTCCTATCTGCTCTTCCTCCAAACCTTCTGTAACCCCTTGCGTGCTAGTGGCTTCCAAAACAACAAAAATACGATTAAATAAGAAACAAATAATAAGACATTCGTAAATTTAACGTTACACTTTTATTTTGCTTTATTCGAAATTCCTTCCTTTTACCATCCTCTGGAATTAAAAACAGACACTGCGAGGCTAACACAGAAGAAGCTCAGTAGAATTTAGATATATACACGCAGTAGCCCCACGGGATACACATGAGGTCTTCCTGACCAATGAAATCAAACAGCATAGAATTCAAAATAGCGAAGCATTCTCTGCATACCCTCATCCCTAAAATCTCGGTGATATATACGAGAACGGGTCTTTCAAATTAATATACCCGTAATCCACCTACCTATGTGGTCTCCTGACAATTTTCTATCATATTCCAGATAATATTAAAAGGTCAGTTCTGTTTTTGTATTCTTTTTATTGCCAAAGTCCAGTCTAGGGCTGTAGAAACGATTCTTCTGCTCTCTTTCCGCCGCTACTATATATTTAATTTCGTCTCCATTAGCTTCATACACAATGTCTTTTCTCAAATATACTCCATTCAATGGGCACTCTGAGAAAGAAAAATAGCAAAGATACTGACAAAGATATATTTATATATGTATACTTATCATGGGTTTTTATAGAAAATAAGGACAAGAATCTCTCAAACCGACGTTTATCGATCTGCATGTTATTTTTTTCTGTGCAGCCCCGACAAATCGCAAAAAGAAAATAAGAGAAAATCGCGAAAAAAGAAAAAGATAGAAAAAACATTTTCCTGGGAAAATAGTACACATGTCTTCTAATAAATACGCCCGATACGCATCGTATTTATAGATCCATCGCGTTTAAGGCTGATTTACGTATAAACGATTCAATGTCTATTAATGGTGGTACAGAAAGGCACATAGGATTTTTTCGTCACAATAAGATCTCATTCGTTTATACCTTATTTATTGTGGTTCTGTAAGTTTCGCATTTTATTTTTTCTGGGGATATTTTTTTCCGTTTTACCATTGTACCATGTATGCAAGCTTTACATTTTACGCACAACAGCTTCTTTTCGTAGAGAAATATGTATAAATGTACATGTTCACATCAATACAATAGTATATGATCATAATTCTTATATCTAATTATAATGGTGCTTGTCCCTCCCTTACTTAGAACGACCGCTATGCCTTGCCGATATTCCATAAATAATGGAATATTCCGTTTCGGTCACGTTGAAAGATGGAAAAAACATATCAAATACGCTACTTGGTTTCAGTGAGAAAATGAAAGAAAGAAACATAGAATTGTTTAAAGTTTCCTGCGAATACACCGCCCCCCCAAATGGACTATTCCGTTTTGATCGCATGGAAAGACGGAAAAGACAGATCAGACACGCTACTTAGTTACGGTGAGAAAATAAAAGAAAGAATGGTTTTTACGGTCTGTTTTAGTGAAATGAAAGAAGTGGTCAATTTCAGTTCTTTTCATTTGTATCCCCTTACTTCTTAAAGTAACGGCCAGCATTCATATTTAAGACTTATTGCACTATTTTGTTAAAGTTAAGCTCAAATATTTAACGTTGCGATAAGGGGGTGTTTACAGATATTTTATTATCGTAGAACTCGCCATGAGCTTATTAAATCATTAACTCAAGAATTAAGATTCATCAGAAAATTCAAATATATATATTATATATATGTGTGTGTGTGTGTGTGTGTGTGTGTGTGTGTGTTTGTGTGTATGTGTGTGTGTGTACATGTGTGTGTAAAATATATATAATATATATATATATTATATATTTTTATATATATAAGTGAACATTGAAGTCAACACTCAGAGGCGACTGGTTGTTTCATGCTAGACGCAATCGTCAGGCCGTGAAATGTTGCATTTAATATTTTTATGATTCCAGGGAAGTAAGAAACTGAAAGAGAGTTCCACAGCCGAAAGAAGAAACTATTAAAATAGAACTTACGGTGACATCTAGCTCTTTCAATAGTAGAACGATCAGATCTAACAGCCAATCTAGTAGTACACTTACATTAATCAGATCAATGTACCAAAGAAAGCTAATCAGAACAATTGCCATGAAAATATTTATAGAAAAAACCCAGAGAGAAACCACGTCACGGCGGTGAGAATTTGACCGAAGCCGAGATGCCAGGTCAGTACCAATTATTTTATAGAAGCTTCTTTGGATTTTGCCGAGAATCTCGAAATATATAGCCGGAGTACCAGATCAGATATGGCAGCAATATTCAATGCACGGACGAACGGTACATTTATAAATATGCAAGATGAATCCTTATGAGAAAAATTATCTGTCACGACACAGTGAACCCACTTTGCTAGCAGCAGATCTAGGAATTGATTCAATATAATCACTACATTTCATCTCAGTGGAAAACGGGAAACGAAGACGCAATTAGTTGATCTCCTGGAAGCTAACATCAGCCATACCGAAATTGTTCTCTGTGATGATCAAATAATATATGACATATGTCCTAAGTGTCTGACTACTGCGTAGGAAAATGAAAGTTTTTTCTATCTGAATTCTACATTTGAATAAGGCTGGATAATCGACAGGTTTAAATATTGTAGTGACAGGAATAGTAAAGCAAAAATAATTTAAACTAGAAAAAATTCAGAAGGAAAGAAAATGGTTTCCCTGAAAACTTACCGAAACGAACGGCACTAATATACTTTTACACTCACCCACGTCTATCAATATCACTCACCCCCGTCTATCAATAAGCTCACTATCAAAAAAGGTGTTTTCGATTTAATGCAAATTCAGAAAAGCAAAAATATTAAAAAGTTATCGTTTGATTGGTTTTGTTTAGCGGCATATCAACACCTCTATCGGTTATTTAATGCCGAAATCTAAATATTTTGTACGTAATTTTATTGCTTCAACTACAGATATTTTGTAAAAAAAATTAATACTTTCAGGGCAAGCTTACGTTTTTAGATATATAGTTTATAGATATAATGTATTGGTGGTGTTTTTTTAAATGTATTACTGATAATTTCACTATAAAAATATATTGTTGGTAATTTTTTTTATAAAAGTCTATTGCTGGTAATTTTTACCATAAAAATGCATTTTTACTACTGTTTTATTGTCATCTATATAATACTAAAAATCTGCGATTGCGTGGTACGTTGTCCGTCCAACGCATAATGATTTAAGTTAATCTGATTTAAGTGAATAAGATTTTTTTAAAATACGAGTTGTTTATACAGTAAGATTTTTTATTTTAACGTTCTTCAAATGGGCATTTTTTTTATTAAAATATTTTAAAGTTAAAGACAGACACAAAGAGATCCCGCTTTGCTGTTTCGTCCAGTTGATTGTAGAATAATTATTTATATTTCAGCTTTTTTAAACAAACATTACTTTAAATATTTTAAAAAATATTTTCAAGTGAATATGATTTTAAATATTTTGGCGTATTAAAAATTATTTTTGGGTTAATCAGATTTTAAAAATATTTTAAGTGAATAAGATTTTAAAATACAAGTTGTTTACACAGTAACTATTTTTATTTCAACTTTCTTCAAACAGACAATTTTTAATGATAAAATCAGCTTCAATGTTTTAAACCCTGACCCGACGGTTCACAGGTAGTCTAATTTTGATATAAAATCGTACTGTTGAATATTTTCCTATAAAAACGTACTGTTGGTCAATTTCCTATAAAAACGTACTGTTGGTCAATTTCCTAAAAAATATATTGCCGGTCACTTGCTCGTATTAGTTTTTAAAAAAATGTATTGCTCGTAAATTCACTACAAAAATGTATTGTCGGTATTTTTTATTAAAAATGTATTGCTGGTACTTTTACTATAGACATGTATTTTATACTTTCCTAATGTCTTCATTTTTCTTGGGAAGTTCATTTCAGTAATCAGGAGGACAGTAGATAGCGATTGACATAGCAGTGAAATATTTGAAGATTAAAGTTGCCTGGAAAGCATTGGGCGGGATGAGAGTTCTAGAAGCAAGAAGTGCGAGAAAGGAAACTGTTAGCATAGAACTTACGGCTACATCTAGCTAGCAAGGAGCTGAAATTCAAAGACACTTGGTACCATAGCGAAGAGCTCATCCGAACAATTACTATGAAAGTATTTATAGAAAAGGCACATAGAGGCAACCTTACGGCAGTGGGAAAGTGACTGAAGTCGACAAGCCAGATCAGGACCGATAACATTGCTGATTCTTCTTTGAATCTCATCATGGAGCTCTAACAGGGACACCGGACCATATGGGTCAACAATATTCTAAGCTTGAACGAATGGTAAACTTATAGATATATAAGATAGCTGGAGAGAATTTTTTTTTAAATCTAAGGTAAAATTTTTGGCTAGAGCGCCAACTGTACACACCATCATCCATCATTGTCAGAGTACTTGACGTTCATCAATAGATGAAAATGTCACGAATAATACAACGTAGCGATTACAGAGAGTTATTTCGCTGGCCAGCGGACACAAACCAGGTGACAGGATCGCACCTCGAAACATTATATAACTACCACATGGCCACATTTGGTCTGCGCCACATCAAAACAGTACAATCACTCCGAACCAATAGTAACAATGATTCATCGGTCCTTGCCACATATTTCCAAACGTCACGAGCCCAGTTGAATAGGTGCATCTGGTGGCGGGCTGATAACAGGGTGATCCTGGTGGATCTTCTACTGCCATATCTAACAGAAGCGAAAGAACGCGAAACTTACCTATTGGACATGTATTTGATACCACTACGAGCGAATATGCCTGAGATTTGAGCCAGTGTCGCTTGCCTGTTACCACAAACAATTCTATCCTATTATTAAGGACCCGTGGTCGATCACTGTGCCATTTAACATATCGGAAATAGAACATCCTGCGGCCCAGTTCAAAAGCTGTATTTACTGTGACCCATTTCAATGATGTCGGGTAAGGTGGCGCCACCTACTATTACCTTTATATACACTAGCGTGCCAAAAGACATGGGAAACAGTATGTACACTATTTACATTATTCGGACTATTATCCATCTTTGTTGCCATATTTATCACAACGTTTCGGCCGTTGTACGCTCCGGCCTTCTTCAGGTAGTTGGAATGTCGAACTGAACCCTTTATTTCGCTAGTTCCACGTACCATGTCTAATGGATGTCAGTTATCAGTTATCTCCTGTTAATTCACCTCTCCAAATTCTCCACTGCCTTAACAAGGTATTGAACTCACAACTCTTTGGGCCCTGTCACTGTATATAATCAAGGCCTTTATCCACTGTGCTATGTATCCATAAGGACACATGGCACAGTGGATAAAGTGGTAAATAGTGTACATAATACCTCATCTCAGGACATATCTACCTCATCTCAGAAATAGAGTCAAATACTGAAACAGAATGTATTAAAGTTTGTTGATAAAAACATATTAACAATTTCTGTATCAATCTTATATTCAAAGTAAGAAATAAACCTCTTAAATAGGTTTTGATTTCTGTTGGTTGCTTAGAGGTGTATCAACCCCTATGTGTTTAAATAGATTTTGAATGAAATATTCTGCAACCTGAACGTTTGACATACACATTGACTTGGCATATTTGAACTTTCGAAAACGCAAAAAAAGATCTGACCTTTGTCACGAAGTCCTCTTTGTATGTTTTAACCTTTTTCAAGGTCTGGGGTTTTGTGACTTTGACAGGTAAATAGACCACAGAGGACGCAACAGATTTCCGAAGAAAAAAATATCAACAATTCTGAGGTTTGAACGCGTTTTGTCACATTATCGAAATATAAAAAGTACCTTCCCTGTTTACAGCCTATTTTTACATCATTGATGACTGAAACATACGAGAAATTGTCAGACGCATCAACACGACGAGCTGAAAATAAATTCGTAAATAAGTCTCAGATTTTATCTGTCTATATTTCTGAGATGGGGCATTATGTACAATATTTACATTATTCCTCATCTTTGTCGCCATATTTATTACAACGTTTCGGTCGTTGCAGGCTCCGGCCTTAACCGGGTATTGAAATCACATTGTTTGGGTCCTGTCACTGGATCTAACGAACGCCTTTCTCCACTGTGCCAGGTGTCCTTGAGAGCACCTGTGTATGAATGCCTGGGTATTATAAACCTAATGTCTTCAGCAATCATTTTTAGCAGTGCTCATATTGAATTTTTTTGTTGTTATTATCGCTTTTCTCTGGCACTCCTGGTTGTTATATTGTATTCATTTCTATGCTTGGTCGGCTCAGGAGCTTTTTGTGGCCTAGCATATGTGCTGATTCCTTAAGTTTACGAATTTTCCAATGGTGTTCTTTGTCTATGATCTCAACCTGATCGCACACGGGGCGGTGATCTCCCTTTTCTCTCCATATGTGGTCAGCCCCAATATCATGAACAATGCCTGGGACGCACTTTAACGAATGTTCAAAAAAGAAAAAAAGAAAAATACACTGACGTGCCAAAATTCATGCGATAATTGTTTAATGGAGATACCCCTCTATCCTACCGAAGTGTAGTTGTTCAGATGATTTTTGTGTAACGCCATATCAAATTCTATGGGTTATTTAATTCCGAAATCTAAATATGTGGAAGCAATTTTATGCTTTCAACTACAGATAAAATGTATTCTTGGTAATTCTGCGACAAATAGATTTTGTTATTTTTAGTATAAAAATGTACTTTTCTGCTTTCATATGGTTTTGGTTCTGCGCGGGGATTCACTATTTGCCCATAGCTGGGACCCTTACAGGTACTACCACCCCGGGTCATGGTGGATCTGAGAACAACAGTAATTTGCTGTTTCCCAGCCCCTCAAAACATCCAATATCTCGATCAGATGGCTTGCTAACGGATGCAATTTACCCAGGACTAGCAACTTGACGTGGTGCAATGCAGAAACTAATGTGCAATACAGATGTGACCTTTAAGTTCAACCAGGAACTCACACTCTCCGCCACACTGTTATAAACTTTCATTAAACTCGCATGTCTTTTTCGGCTACAGCTAAGTGTTAAGTGTTAAACACTCAGATCCTTTCGTAACAACAAATTAAGCAAGCAACGCTTGAGACTGGAGTTTTTAAAGAGAAAAAAAAACTTTGCATGGGGCAATCCCAAATCTCTAAACAACGATGGAATATATTCCAAACTAGACTAAAAGCCGCCTAATGGGTGGCATTTAAGTTAGTTTCTGCGGAGTGCTCTTGATTGGGCCTTCATCACAATAGGTAGAAAGGAGCAGACGAGATAGGCAACAAAAAAACTACAGAAGTACTCAAAATTGATCGCCGCATTTAAGCATTGCATTAATATTTAAGCTTACCTATTAAAAGTTCAACGATAATTCTTCTGGCGCCACTTAATTTAAAGACAATTTGACGTACGTATGTCCTTACTTTCTGTATAAACAATTATTTTTATTTCATGGTTGACTTTCGCTGGATTTAATTTAATTTCGATTCTTTCCAAATTTATATTCAAGTTATAAAAATTGTTATCGTACAAAAAATTCGTCGCAAAAATCACATAAAAACTCTCCGAAAACAATCGTATTAATGAAAAGTTGGGAATCGAAAATTTCAGGATTGCTGGTCCGGATCCGGCCCGGAATATTTTTAATTTTCTCACAGAGCCGGCCTGATTCCAAAATGGTATAATATGATGAGCTACGGCTTCGAGGAGTAAAGTTGAAAAAGTGTGACACACTGACATTCGCATTTATTATATAGAAGAACTAGTCTATATCATTAGATGAAATTTAAGTCGCAGTGTTACTCCTCTTAGATCAATAACTTAACAAATACTAAGGGGTAATCTCTCCCCCCCCCCTTGAACTTAGCTGGTCACACATAAAGAAGTGCAGCAATTCTACGTGTTACCGATTTCATAGGTGGTCAGAAAAATATGGAAAAGTAGAGCTGTACTATCACGATAATTACCCATAACTCATTGAGATATGTAGGTGCAGAGTCTTGAGTGCAAACAGATCTCTACTACACTCCATAATTTCTCAATTATGCTCATGTAGAGCGAACATGATTGCCACACTAGAATAGGTCAATTTTGGAACTGTGGTATTGCACTGTGATGTAATAGAATAACCAGCCACCCCCATGAATGATTACACTATAGGTAGTAAGTACCTATAAAGTCAACTGTCTACGAGAGACTCGATGGAAGATTGAGAGCAGTCACCACGTGTGACTACTGACGAACTCTCTGCTTTGGCAGAGAGGAACTCGGACGAGGCTTTGCCGCAGGGCAAAGTTTCGTCCGAGGAGGTAGACAGTTCCTGAACCCGTTTATACGGTTTCTAATGGGCATATTTTTGGCCGAGACTACGGTCTCGGAAAGCCCACATTAAACCGGCCTTGTGCCACATGCGACCCGTGTGGGGCGTTGTTAAATATCGGAAGATTGAGAGCGAGAAGATGCAATCACGTCCGACCTTCCAATTAGTGGCACTCACTACTAGATTGACCTGTGTGTATAACTGTACCGTACTTTATATTGTACTTGATTTGTACAATAAACCTTTCTTCTCGTATCCACCTGGTGTCAAGTATTTATTCTCTTAGTACAGAATATAACACACTGAATTTAAAGTTGGGGTTTGACATGGTAATAATGACACAAAATATATATTTTCCAAAACGTTTTTTGAGGAAACGATTTTGACGATTAAGTTTAGGTTCAAAGTTGTAGTGTTGGTATTTCATTCCGGTGATCAGTGAAAGCCTTATAAATTTTATAATCTACTGAAGCATCACATAATTTATATGAACAAGCAAGTTATTACTAAAGTGCCATCAACTTCATTTACTTCAAAGGGAAATTATACTATTATAAAAACAATTTAGCTATATTTTGATGCAATATATTATACAGTACAGTAGTTTTAATGCCATTTAGAATAAACAATGCAAATTTGAAACATTTTGTCTTATAATTTGTGTGCAGCAATATTATGGTGCTATGTATACTTTTATCTATTCTTTGTTTTTATTAATTATGACTTAACAAATGATCTAACAAATCTTACTCATTTAATAGCCTTTTTGTAATCGTTTACAATTTTTTTACTTAGTTTTTACTTATCGAATACAGTAAACAAAATTGCAAAATTTGCGTGTGGTGATTGATTAGAATTCTGGATTGAATATATTTTCCATTCAATGTATATAATACAAAAGATATCAACATTATTTGTATTTATTCTTGACATGCAAAAACCTAAGGAAATTAGTTATTTCTGTATGTTTTACAAAGGATTTTTACAACTAAATGCTCAAAAACTCCTAAAAGATATCGATCTAATTCTTGGTGTAAGTACTTAGCACATGAAGCCCCAGCTTTCACATTGAGTGCAATGCTGATTTTCTCAAAACAGTGAAAATTCAACCTGCCCTCTTTCCACACGGCGTTCGTCAAACGTCTCCAGAATGCCCATTAATCTTAATAGGAGTAGATAGTTTCGCCTATCACCTGATTCAGACTTTTTTTTTAAAGGAGTAAAGGTTTATCCCTTGTTTTCTGTTAAGCATAGGTTTTCCGGTTCTTTACTTTATACTTCTAACATCTCCGCATAAATTCTGAAATTTTGTTTAATATTTATTTATTGTTCCTCAGTAGGAGTAAATAGTTATCTACACTATTTACATTGTTCGGACGGTTGTCCTCATCTTCTTTGCCATATTCACCGTTCATGTTGCCGTTGTGTAATTTCGAACTGAACCCTTTGTTTCGGCCACTGGCGTAGATTATTTCATGTGCCATGCCTCTTCCTGATGGAAGTTTCAGTTATCTCCCTTTTTACTCAACTCTCAAAATTTTTGTTCACCTCTCCTGAAGCCAGGTACTGAATTTACAACTCTTTGGGTCAAGTCACTGGATCCAACCAACGCTTTTATCCACTGGGCCATGTCTCCTTGAGGACATCAGTGTATGAATTTTTAGGAACTTTTAAAATTAATGTCTCAATAACCATGTTTTACCAGATCTCATATTACAATTTTGTTGTTATTATTGCGTTTCTCTCCGTATTACTGACCAGTTTAGAAGATTTTTGTGGCTTAGCATATGCACTTCTTCCGTTAGTTTTCGTATTTTCCAGTAATGTTCTGTACTAATAATTCCCTAAGCCGACCAAGCATAGAAATTAATATAACATGGGAACCAACATTACGGCGTACTAGAGAAAACAATAACAACCAAAAATGCAATATTCACTCTGGTAAAAATGGTTACTGAAACATTAAGTTTATAAGTTCAAAAAAATTCCTACACTGACGTCCTCAAAGACACATGGCCAATGGATAAAAGCGTTCGTTGGATCCAGCTAAGCGTTCAATATCTACCTACTGCAGTGGTGAACAAAACTTGGAGATTTGAGTTAAAGAGAAATAACTGACATAAAGGGTTCAGTGCGAAATCCCAATCACCTGAAGAAGGCCAGAACATATCATAGTCGAAACGTCGTAAAAATGGCATCAAAGGTGAAAACAACAGTCCGAATAATGTAAATAGTGTAAATAATTACAATACCTCATCTCAAAAATATCGATAGATATAGGAGTAAATAGGTTCAACTATCGTCCGGTTGATACACGTAACTGCTCTTTTGAACAGGAGTAGACGTTTATCGCTCGTTTCTTGTTTAGGGTTGAATTTCCGGTTCCTTCTAAATTCTATCTCTAACGTCTCTTCCTAAACAAGTTTATTATTTTTTTCCTTAATAGGAGTAGATTGGTTCGCCTGTAGGTTCAGTGATAATGCCACTAAGACGTAAGGGGTTACTTGGAGTAAAAGGGAACGAAAAGGGTAGTTGTTTGCACGTTAAAGCATTTTATAAGCTATTTCAATTCTACACGTGAGACTGTAAATAGTGACTTGTCAAATTCCCCTACAATTTCAAATATGAATATCAAATCGGTCTGGCAGCCTTGAACATGGTCCATTCTAACTCCGATTCCTCATTCCGCCTTGCCATGAGCAGCCTAGCAGATATTCACATTGAGTCACCAGATGTCAGAGCACAACATATATTTGATGTAAGTGTATGGTAGCGCTACCTACCATTACCTTTACATACTGGTTTTCTTTTACTTTTGGCACATTAGTATAAAAAAGATCCATTATTAGACAAATAAAAAAAGCGATTAAAAATGCATCCTGACAAATTACCTTGTTACCACTGATTTCTGAATCAAATCCTCAGCCTCTGTAAGGATGTCCTGTTTGAAAAGAAAATGATTCTACTGAAAACTACTTAAGCACGGCTACCTTCGACCGTTTATATCTCGTATACTCATTGTTAACATAAAGCTAAAATATATATAAAGACGGCACGAACTGAAGATACGGATCGTGTCTTAACCAAGAGAATTGGTCATCAACCAGCATTTAAACCAGCCGTACTTTTTAACAATCTGGGAGTCTATTGATAATTCCTCGTATATTTGGTAATTTGGCAGGCTAATGTCTTTGCAATAAAACTGAGATAACAATGTTTATCTTAAGAGAGAAGTTAGCGTTTTCGATATATGAGTAAATATTCCTCGTCGAGGTTGGCGTTCAAGTACCGGTTAAAGAACAGAAATTTGAATGCTGAATTTCAAGGGGAAACTGCCTTCCCAATTTGAAATATTAACATTATTTCCTAACCTCCATTTCTCCTGCGGTCGTATTAAGCTAATGGAAAAAGAATCCATTTTGTCGTGATTGAGGTATTACATTATTGTCTTTTGTTGTCCGATGTTCGGAAACGAGAAACCACGAAAAACATTCCTACTTTGAAGATGTGTGATGCGGTCAATAAACCAGTAGTAATGACTTCCATGTCCACACTGTCTCTTTCTCATATATATATATATATATATATATATATATATATATATATATATATATATATATATATATATATATATTGATAATATTAGTGGTCAGTATATATAAATATATATATATATATATATATATATATATATATATATATATATATAAATTTCCAAGAGGATAGAAACCAGGTAGAGCATTAGTTCTGTTTCATCTTCAAGCGAATTTTAAAATAACTTATTTTAAATTTACTGATTTTTAAACGCACATATAAATTCATAATTTCCTGTTTCCAAGGATACAGAGAAATCCAATCAGTCAGACAGGGGCGGTAGCGTGTTCATTTTTATTAACTATTGTTGTATCAATTATGAGTTACGTTCGAAAAAGAGATTAAGATTAGGAAGGGTAGGAGTTTATTTTATCCATTGGGCCATTTCTCCTTGAGAATATCAGTCTAAGAATTTTTGGACTTATAAACCTAATGGCTCAGTAACCTTTTTTACCAGAGCTCATATTAGTATTTTGGCTTCCTGTTTTTCTCTAGTACTCCATATTACTGATTACATACCTTTCTGAACCGTTATCTATCACACCACCCGCACATCCAAGCTTAATGTGCATGGTAAAAATAGAACTTACATCTAGCTATTTCAACAGTAAAATGATGAGACTGAGTTATCAATCTAGTATTACGCTTAAATTCATGCGACCGAAGTTCTACAGAGGAGAGCTCATTAGAACAATCGCCATGAAAATATTTATAAAAATGACAGAGTTCAGATTTTGTAATTGACCTCTGCCAGTCAGAGTATTGACAGTATCCCCATACTTTGAGTGTTTCTCAAGCTTTGTACTGGATGACAAGTGGTCAGCCATCTAGGTAGTGATCAGGCACAACGTTGCTTAAATTTCCTAATCGGCGGTGAACCGGTGTTTCAACGTGTTATCGTTGGATATACGTGATATGATTTCCCAACAGTACAACAACACAAAAGGGGGATACAGAGAGAATTATGATCGCTCAGATAAACCTTAAACAATAACGTCGGTCAGGTATATTAGCCATGAAATTTCAGGATACTTAGAGAATCAGCGATCACGAAAAGAAACATGGAATCTGTTATGCTAATAATAACAGTAGAAATTAATCTGAAAACTAGCAAAAAAGCTGTGTTTTTTTTTCAAAAGAGATTTACAGAAAGAAAGAAAGAAAAAGCACCCTTCACGAGGCACTAATTGAAAAATTATCCTACAAATATTTACTGGAATTGGATAGGGAGGAGTGTTGGTTGCAGTGCAGCTGGCAACACCTTTTCTCTTTGATGTTCAGATTTTCTTTCTTAGAATAATGCACTGGATGCAATGCAAACAATCATCTGTTCATACGCTTACGCAGACAGCTGCATGCACCAAGCCCCACCTCCACGCACAAACGAACTAGAAGAGCATAAAAAGATTGTATAATATAGAATATTTTCATTTATTTCATTCCAAGCAAGGCAGTAAAGCCACTGAGACATAAGAGGTTACTGAGTGTGAAAAAAAAATTATTAAAGAGCGAGAACAATAAAAGAACAGGAAAGAAGAAGACAGTAGATAGCGATTGACAGTGTATTTATTTTTTTGAAAATCAAAGTTGACTGGAAACCATAGAACTGGAAGAGTATGCAACAAGCGAGAAGTGCGAGATAAGAAACTGTTAGCACGGAACTTACAGCCACATCTCGCCAGCTCAGCTGCCAATTGACGAGATCTCGACGCCAGTCTCGTACTGCGCTTGAATTCCTGATGTCTAGGTACCATAGCGAAGAGCGATATTTATTTCCGCTTCAAATACAGAAAATGTGACACAAGGCCAAAAATGGGGAATGCGGAAAAGATATGTCTTCTTCTTAAATTTAAACTTAGCTAGCCACAAACATTGACCTAAACATACCACAATATTCCTAACACAAAAACAACGCACTCTTACTTACCTTTCTTACAACATCCACCATAATACCTCATTGTCTCTATGAAAATCCTAACTAGTCACCATATGTACAATTCATTGTCTTGGGGGGGATAAAACAACAATTTAAAAACTACCCCGAATGTGTATTTACAATATGAATACAAATCTATATACAAGAAACAAAACAAAATAATGTTAGTAATAATCCCCACCCCACAATCCTTAACTGTAACCATAACAAAGAGCTTCTCCGAATAATTACGATGAAAGTATAAAAAAGACACAGAGTGGCAACCTCCAGATCAGGATCAATAATATTGCAGATTTTCTTTGGAACTTGCACCGAGCCAATATAGCACGAGGTTTAAATTCATAAATTCTAGGTAACAGCGGAAAGTTTCACCAGAATAATTACCAGAAAATATTTATCGAAAAAGCACAGAAAAGTTACATCAGCTGAAAAGTCAGGCAAGTTCATGGATGTTCAACATATGCCTATAAAACGAAAGGGAGTCGGAGTTTTTTTTTTGGGGGGGGGGGGTATATACTCGACTCTCCCGTCGAATTCGACGTATGAGGGTCAAGCAGACAACAGCACATGAGATTTGATTATAGTGGTGAAGGTTTCGTGCAGGACCATCGACACTTTTCGAAGGGAGAATACAAGGTCCCCAAACGACCCTCCGTAGGTTTCGAATTCAGAGTTGTCCTACTCCTAGACCAGTTGCCATCCAAGGCTATAGAACCCAGTCTGTCCTGCTATTTACCCATAGCTGGAGAAGAAGGGGATTCACACTTTTCCCAAGGGTATTAGCACGTAAGTGAATGTGATGGATTCGACTGGGGTTCGAACTCGGCTCTCCGATTCCTCAATCCAAGCCGCTATCCATTACTATTTTGTGTGTGTGTGTGTGTGTGTGTGTGTGTGTGTGTGTGTGTGTGTGTGTGTGTGTGTGTGTGTGTGTGTGTGTGTGTGTGTGTGTGTGTGTGTGTATATATATATATATATATATATATATATATATATATATATATATATATATATATATATATATATATATATATATATATATATATATAAAGAAGCAAAATATATATATTAGTACTTAAATTATTTGGGATTGATTTATGTGTTATAAGTTTTGAATAACATGAAGTTATGGATTTAACCGTTTGCTTCTTTTTCTTTTCTTCTTTTTTTTTTTTTTTGTATTTTTGTGGTCATGTATCCTGGCTTTGGATAATAGTAATTCTTCCAGGAAAGTAGATATTGGGAAGAATCTAGAATTTTTCAAGAATTCCTTGGTTCCGCCAGGTTTAACCTTCACGGCTAGGACCCGCCATGCCATTTCCATCGGCCAAAAGTAAGTTCCATTCAAATTCATGTGAACCACTGCTCTGTGGAAAAGACTCACAAAGGATGTTTCCCCGATCACTACAATCTTAACCTGTTCAAGTCTAGAGTTAACTGTTATCGTCTTCTCCTATCTGTATAAGCAAGCCCTTAATGGAACCCTCTACCTCGAGTGGCTCCCGGGCCTTGTACAGTGGGAGCTTACTGTAAAAAAAAGCTAATTCCTTTTGTTATTTTTGCAAAGAATGGGAAAATGGATGTATGCCTTTTCTATACAATATTTATACCAATTGAACGAAAGAATCTCGGTCAAATTTCTAAGATGATACATTGATTCCCTCTTTTTACGCCGATAACCATTACGCCGCGCGCACATCCGGTGGGAAAAAATACATTATTATATTTTAGTACGGGCTATAATTATAATCGCAAATATGTTGCAAATGTAATTTGCATTTGCACCTGTTTCTTTTTCTTTCTTTTGCTTCGTGAAAATGCATTCTTAGCTGCAGTTGGGATATCTTTCCTAATTACACGCTTCGCCATGAATAAGATCGGGAGAAAACCAAGAATTCAGAGTCTTACACTATCGTCATATGGCTTCTCTAATTGCTTGATTTTAAGAATTTAAAAAAAAATTTTAAAATTAATCAGACATATTATAAAGATGGTGATTACGTTAATAATCATTAAATCTATATATAAAATTCTGTGACTTCCGTTAGTCCGTCTTTCCCACCCTCTAAAATAGCCATAAATTGACCGATCAAAATCAAATTTGGTGGAGAAGCGCAAATAGGTAAGGAACTACAAAGTTTGTTTTACTAGAATACGTAGTTTATGACAATAAATTTCCATTAATTTTTGGTGGAAAAATTTAAAGTTTTATTATTTAACATGTAAAATTTAAAAATTTTAAAAACACACCAAAGGAAATAGAAAAATGAAGCGTAGCTGACCATATATGGAGGGAAAAGGGAGATCACCTCCCCTCTGTGGGATGAGATTTAAATAACAGAAGACATCAATAGAAAATATTAAAACTTATGGAATCAGCGCATATGCTAAAAATCTCCTAAGCCGGACAAGCTTAGAAATAAATACAATAGGGAAACCAGAAATATGGAGTGCTAAAGAAAAGCAATAAAAACAACAAAATTACAATATGAGCTCTGATAAAAAAAATATTACCGAAATGTTAGGTTTATAAATCTCAAAACTTCATACAATGATGTCCACAAGTACACATGGCCTAGTGACTAAAAGCGTTGGTTGAATCCAGTGACTTGACTCAAAGAGTTGTGAGTTCAGTAAAAAGAAAAAAAATCTTGGAGAGTTGAGTTAAAACAGAGATAACTAATACTTCCATCAGGAAAGTCCATGCCACATTGGACTAGAACGATCGGCCCCGGTGGACGAAATAAAGGGCTCACTTCGAAATAAAATCTACCCCGGTGGACGAAATAAAGGGCTCACTTCGAAATAAAATCTACCCCGGTGGATGAAATAAAGGGCTCACTTCGAAATAAAATCTACCTCGGTGGACGAAGTAAAGGGCTCACTTCAAAATAAAATCTACCCCGGTGGACGAAATAAAGGGCTCACTTCAAAATAAAAAAATCTATTTAATGATTAAAATAACAACTTGTTTAAATAAAATGAGATATATTTTTTCCATATCTTTTCTTTAAGTTTTTATATTTCATCGATTGGTTTTCGAAGTGTTTGTAAATCTCGACAAAAATGTTAGCGATAACTTCACCAATACTGAATATTATTAGGATTTCAACACGATGAAGGGTACTACAAAAAATTCTAGTTGTATAAAAGGACGTATTCTAATTCCGGACTGTCGAGTTCACTTCTGCACTAATACGCTTGGGAAAAGTAAGTTTGTATTTTCTTTTTTCTCGTCCCTACTTATAAATGAAATATTAGAACAGACCGATTGGCAGTCAGCCTAAGGAATGAAAAATACTACAGTGTATTGGAAACCGTGAAGAAGGCATCGACAAACTAGTCCAAAATATTTCTCTTTATCCAAGGTAAGCAACCAATCTTGATGCCTGAATACAAAACCGTGGAAAAAGCAAACAGGACACTACTCCAATATCCTTCCAAAGAACCCATGGCAATTCACATATAATAAAGAAAAGGAATCTATGAAGAGACATCATCATCAACATCCTAAGGGAACACAGTATTTCAAAAAGGAAAAATACAGCGCGTATGTACGAGGTCTGAGCAAAAATTATCGGGACTGTTGCTATGGTATGCCGAGTGAAGCCGCTTGTTACTGATTGACTCTAAACTCTGTTACGCATACACACGTTCTCGCTCACTTGCATTGTTCATAGCGATGCTTGGAAGGAATGTGTGTAGAGTGTGGTTGTCTCACCACACCAGAGAGTTTTCATCAGTGATTATGGCACCTGCAGCTGTTTTTGACCAAGGACATCATTCACCAGGTCCGACAACAGCTATATTCCCAAGATCTTACCCTTTGCGACTTCCTCTTTCCAAAAATTAAATCCCACCTGAAAGAAACAAGACTTCGAGGAAATCCAAGAGAATGCGATTAAACGGCTGCTTGCTATCCCAAGAAGTTCTAGGAATGCTTCCATCAAAAGAAACAACGCTGGATAAAGTGTTTGGCTTGAGACGGGGACTACTTCGAAGGAGATTCAGTGCTGAATTGATAGATGTTGTAGTTTTCTTTTTATAGTACAAGTCCCGATTCTTTTTGCTCAGAACTCGAAACATGCTAATAAACTTAAAATGTGTATACTTTTGACCTAATATTATTTAGAAAGGTATGAAATCATTTCTTATCTCGCCACCCGCGACGGGTTAAATAACTTGGATCACAGCCAGTATAGAAAAACTACTTTGAACGTAAAACCGAGAAGACAACGGTGAAACTACTCCACTATCTTTATTTATAATCTTATGGCAATTCAATGATAATAAAGAAAAGGAATCCGTGAAGGGTCCTGATCGCCTGTGTCTTGAAGGGACATGCATTTAAAAAATGAAAAATACAACGCGTCTTTATTACCAGCGTCTTTATTACCAGCACACACGTTAACAACAAAATAAATAAAAAACAGCCAAATGATTTTCATATATTCCATCATATATTCATTGTTCAGATATTGTGCATGGGTTGCGGGTGCACCTCGATGTGGTGTAATGGTTAGCGCGCTTGTCTTGTTATGTCTGAGTAGTGAGTTCGGTTCTTACTGGGTGCCCCATACTTTCGGCTTTGTGCTATATCTAAACTACGCTTTGAAAATTAGTATATGTGTATATATATATTCTGATTATACGTTATTTTTATAGGTACAATTTTTGTTTTGTTCTTTTTTAATTAAACTGTACTAATTTCATTTATCGGTCTGAATGTTCGATAAATTTCATAGAAAATATGCATTCTTCAGCAGGAATCGAATCTGTATTCCTATATGAAAAAGTCACTTGATCTGATGTGCTATACCATTTAGCTACAAAGAAGTGTCTGGTTAACAAATTCCGAATTACTGTTCTTTTTTTTTTAGCTTCTCTGTAGCTAAATGTTATAGCACGTCAGATCAAATGACGGTTTCTGTATAAGAACACAGGTTCGATGCTTCTACCGAATTGAAAACAGAGCATTTACTTAAGTAAATTGTATCTATAAAAATAACGTATAAACAGAATATATATTAAATTGTTTTTGGACTTAATTCAATCCATTATATATATATATATAGAAGTGTGTGATCATGCACATATATAAATTTGCAAATAAATATTTAATTTATGGTGTTAACAAAACAGTTCTCAGTGTGGTAAGACAGTCCTATAAAGTACATTAACTGAAGATTGTACTAAACATGAAACTCAGAGTCAAACTTTCAGCATAAGGTAATATGTATATTTATTAATATATATTAAAAAATATGCATAATACCCTACATTAATTGCACAACTTCATGCTGTCTGCAATCCTCAGGTGCCAATTTCACTTGCCAATTTCACTTGTATATTTAGGGTATTATGTATATTTTTTAATATTTTAAATAGCTCTGTAATTTAACATTGAGCACTGTTTTTTCTTTAGGGTATATATATATATATATATATATATATATATATATATATATATATATATATATATATATATATATATATATAGTAATGATAACAAATCCATTGATCCAAGTGGATCCTAGTCGTATAAAAAAGAGCAAGTAAATTTCTGTTCTTGATGCGACAGACGATGGTGTTTCCGTCTACCGAAATAGACTATATTCTTGATTTGGGATTTTATTGTTTATTAATTAGATATGTTAATAATAGCTGGCCACTCATATTCGAGGATGCACGTCTACTAGGGCGGATGGCCAATCCCTATTGCTCGCTCAGGCACTTACCAAAGGTGCCGCACGCCGGGATCGACCTCGATCCATTCCGATAGCATCAGGAAGTCTTCTTCCTGACAAATCGACCATTGTGAGATTCGAACCCAGGTCACATGGTCCAAAAGCGAAGGATCTAACCACTCGGCCATGATATCACACAAACACACACACGCACGAACGCACATACACACATACGCACACACACATACACTTAACAGAATCATCTTAGCCATTTTTAATGAAACATATATTAAAGGGAGATTACTCAACAAATATTTAATCACCTCTTCAAGGTCCAAGAGCCAATCAAAATAGAGGATTCCTATATAAGACTGGATGGCCGCCAGAAGAGCGGGTTATATGTGCAGTTTATATGGTTATGTTGGAGAGATAACGATTGGCCCTAAACTTAAAGAGATTAAGATTGTAGTGATCGGAGAAACATCCTATCGAGAATTTGTTCCACAAAGTAGCGGTTCTAGGAAAGAAGCTATCCAAGTAGAACATTCATCTTACTTTTCTAATATGAAAAGAATTCGGATGATTCGTTCCAGCATCCCAGTCATGATGGGTTTTAACTGCAGGTCAGAAAGGATGGACCTACAGAATGTCGGTGTTATGGAAACAGCGATATAGTAGTTAGCTGTTTGCATCGTTTCGTCTGTGGGAAAGAGTTGTGTGGTGAAAAATAAGTCATCACTCATGAGAGAGCGTAAATGCTTTTGAGACAGGAAAAATATACGCAGCAGTGTATATATATATATATATATATATATATATATATTTAAGTGTAATGTCAATCGACATCTCCAGTTGCCTTGATCTATCCACTATCCTTCTCCAAATCCTTTCACCTTTCATTCCTATCTGCTCTCGCTCCAAATCTTCTGTAACCCCCTTGCCTTGATCGATCCACTATCTTTCTCCACATCCTCTCCTTTACCACTCCTATCTGCTCTTCCTCCAAACCTTCTGTAACCCCTTGCGTGCTAGTTGCTTCCAGCCTTGCTTGGGGTGATAAGCTTTAAAAAAATATATATATATATATATATATATATATATATATATATATATATATATATATATATATATGAATATATATACAATTATATATATATATATAAATATATATATAAATAAATATATATATATATAAATATATATATAAATATATGTTTTGAACAATAAAAAATATTAAAAAATTAAAATCTTCAGACACACTGGGTTGTAGATTAATATTCTTTCGTTTTTATTACTTCAGTTAGATTCCTCGACTAGTTTCGGCCAACGTGGCCATCATCAGAAGGAAAAAAATCTGCTTGCTAGTAGCAGTGAACTACAGAAATGAATGTCTTGATGGAGAAAATGAACTTTTGTCTTTAGTTTTCATTAGTTTTTTGGACAGTTCTTGTGTTGGTCAAAACAGTCTCTTTGAAGTTGTTATTTAAGATAAAAGCTGAATGGATTCATGCTGCTCTGAATTCCCTTGGTCATTTGACAGTTCATTGGTTCCTGGAAAGGTGATGTGTCTCTGTTAAGAGTGTGTGTTATTTGGTTCTTATGGAGTCGGTGGGTATGATGTGTGTAAGTGTGTATATTCGTGTGGGTTTATGTATAAGTGTGAGGCCTCAACACTTCCGCAAGGATGTCTATCTTGTGCGGGTGAGAAATGTGGGTAGGTCCTGATTTGTGGGGTTATATATTAATACTATCTATATTGTTGAATTTGTGATTAAGCCCGTCTGCATAGACCGTTTTTAAACGCCGAATCCACTTATTTTCACACACACACACACACACACACACACACACACACACACACACATACATATATATATATATATATATATATATATATGTGTGTGTGTGTATGTGTGTGTGTGTGTGTGTGTGTGTGTGTGTGTGTGTGTGTGTGTGTGTGTGTGTGTGTGTGAAAATAAGTGGATTCGGCGTTTAAAAACGGTCTATGCAGACGGGCTTAATCATATATATATAGTACAGGTAATAAATCTGTTAGTATATAATCCAAGTTGATCCTAGTAATATCAAATATTAAAACTGATTCACAAAAAAGAGCTCAATGTATTTATTATAACAGAGCATATAAATTACACAACAAAATCTAAAATTACCTCATATGGGGGGGGGCAATAGATCTATTTCAACCATCGAAAAGCACGTTGGTCACATTCAACCACGGTGTGTAGACTGTGTTCGTGTCGGAATTAAAGATTTAAAATTTAACTTTGTCAGCAATCGAAAAATTGATACAGAACTTACCCATATAGACGCATCAGCCAGACGACATGCCCGCGTTGGTAGTAAGGGGAGGGCGAAAGTGAAGGGGCTCAACTAAATCAACCCAGATATTAATATTATGATCTCCAAACTGGGATTATATGAAGAATGAGGTGTTGATTTGAAACTAAGAACGGGACGAAAAGGGAGTTATACAAAAAAAAATTTAATATATAAAAAGTTAAGATCCCACTTAAAAATTAACAAATTATACTTACAAAAGAGATATATTAACAAGATTAACAATAAATTCTATTTAGATAATTTCTATTTAGCAAGAATATATTTATAAAGAAATTTATATTAAAGAATAAAAAAATAAAAGATAAAATAAATTATCCATTTATAACTTTAATGATAAGTTAAATTATATATATAAATGTATGTGTTGTGTGCGCGTGTGTGTTTGTGTTTGTGCATTTAAGCAGCATATTTTCATCCAAGCATGTTCGGTTGAATAATTTAGACGTATTATGTCTATTGATTTTAGTTTCAAGTCCACGAATTAATTTCATGGTGACTGTAGAAAATTGATTAAGAAAATTTCCAAAATTTTCTTTCAAATAATTTTCATTTTCCCAAGTACGTTCAATCTCATCTAAGACCATCTGCGTATGTATGGATGTGTTACGCGTTAACACCGTAAATTTAAAATATCTTCTACCTCTATGCAAGGGAAGTAACTTACGTCTTTTTTAAAAGATTTTTTTTTAAATGTTTCTTAAAAGATTTTTTGAATTGTAGTATTTTAATTTAGTATTTTTATATAACACTTTGCTGCTTTACTCGTAGTTGACTTTATTTATTTTTGGTCGCAATTCTCTCATATAAAGGGCTTCCAAAATTTTAAGTTTTTGCTTATTACTATCTTGATGGAGCGCTGATGTATTTTCGATGAATCTCTGTCTAAACTGTGAATGTGGACATGAGTGTTACATTATATATATATATATATATATATATATATATATATATATATATATATATATATATATATTCCATCTTACATTCTGTTTTCAGATATTGCATATATTGTCTTTATTATATGAATGAATATATACATATAAATTTAACAGAATTACATTATCGTCTATTTTAATGAAACATTAAAAATGGATTGCTGACGAAATTTTTAATACTTATATATATATATATATATATATATATATATATATATATATAAAGTACGCAACAAAAATGTATAGACACTTCAGGAAAGGGAAACATGTATTTGTAGTTTTGTCAAACTGCGATAACACTGTTTACTGTAGTACGATATTTTCTCGGCAGATGACATTAAACTGGCGGCCCTTAAACAATAAATGATGCATTTCAGTATTACTCAATGATCTTACCGATGTGGCCTCCATCCTCTGGCTTTCGCCTTCTATATTTTGGATAGGATTCATTCCATTTTTCACATTTAAATTTGATTTAAATCAAAGGAAAAAAATTTCAGTGAACAGTTTGTGCAAGAACAGCTTGATCTGATCCGTTTGATATGTATTTGATGCAATATTTGACTGGATGAACTAATGAGCAGATTTCAACATTGCTATGACAGTTGAATTGTTGCAACAAATATGCATTGTAAGGCATTACTCATTGATTGATGATTTCTTACTCAACTTGACATCCATAGTCTTATTTTGATCTTGTCGATATGACCTCCACCTTTTCGGGATAGCAGTCATTCCCTTGTTCAAATTTCAATTTAATTTAACTCAAAGGGAAAAAAAAATCAATGATCAATATGAAATATAAGGCAAGTACTGTAGGAGTCATTTCCTTGCTCGAATTTAAATTTAATTTATATCAAAGGAAAAAAAATCAGTAGGGGTGTGTCCCCGGGAAGCCCCTTTGATCAAAATGAAATATACTTATACACGTACTCTGGGTAATGTAGTTTAAGAATATATGTGGTTCTATCTTCAAAACCCGATGAGGAGTTCGATAACTGACAGAGGCTACACCTTTATATATATATAGATGGGCTCATACATTACTTTTTCTTGATTCAAATTTCCGTCACACCTGTGCATGTTGATTTGCCATCTTTAATAGGCTTCTTCCGTCCCTTTATGCAAAGGCAGCAATTTGGCCGGATTTCAAGAATTTGATCAGTCCACCTGGACACTTTTCGTGTTTCGAGAAGAACGTGAATCAGTTTTTCTCGTTGCGGCCATATTCAAGTGGCCTCGCGAATTCTGCCTTCAAGCAAATGTTTCATCAGTTACCCTTTGATCTTCCGTTCTCATCGAAGTCATACTCTCGTTTCCATCTACCAGCGAACAGATCCTATTATCTAACGAGGAAGCTTGCCTATCGACAACCTTAGACTTGACTACAATAGATACAACAATCCTTTTGCTACCCTTTCACTGCCAACCGCCCACAAAAGAACATCTGTAGAGCTTTCGAGAAAAAGATTTACTATTAAGGAGAGGGGACAATAAAAAACAACAATTATGAAAACAGTAAATAACGATTGACATTTAAATATTTAAAGATTAAAATTGACTGAGAAGCAAGAAGTTGAAAGAAGCATTTCAGTAGTTTTAAGTATTCCATTGCCTTAAGTATCTGAATGAAACATTTCAATAGTTTTCATTATTTCATTGCCTTAAGTATTTGAATGAATGATTTCAATAGTGTTCATTATTTCATTGCCTTAAGTATCTGAATGAAACATTTCAATAGTTTTCATTATTTCATTGCCTTAAGTATCTGAATGAAACATTTCAATAGTTTTCATTATTTCATTGCCTTAAGTATCTGAATGAAACATTTCAATAGTTTTCATTATTTCATTGCCTTAAGTATCTGAATGAATCATTTCAATAGTTTTCATTTTTTAATTGCCTTAAGTATCTGAATGAATCATTTCAATAGTTTTCATTATTCCATTGCCTTAAGTATCTGAATGAAACATTTCAATAGTTTTCATTATTCCATTGCCTTAAGTATCTGAATGAATCATTTCAATAGTTTTCATTTTTTCATTGCCTTAAGTATCTGAATGAAACATTTCAATAGTTTTCATTTTTTAATTGCCTTAAGTATCTGAATGAATCATTTCAATAGTTTTCATTATTCCATTGCCTTAAGTATCTGAATGAATCATTTCAATAGTTTTCATTTTTTCATTGCCTTAAGTATCTGAATGAATCATTTCAATAGTTTTCATTATTCCATTGCCTTAAGTATCTGAATGAAACATTTCAATAGTTTTCATTTTTTAATTGCCTTAAGTATCTGAATGAATCATTTCAATAGTTTTCATTATTCCATTGCCTTAAGTATCTGAATGAAACATTTCAATAGTTTTCATTATTTCATTGCCTTAAGTATCTGAATGAAACATTTCAATAGTTTTCATTATTTCATTGCCTTAAGTATTTGAATGAATGATTTCAATAGTTTTCATTATTTCATTGCCTTAAGTATCTGAATGAATCATTTCAATAGTTTTCATTATTTCATTGCCTTAAGTATTTCAATCAAACATTTCAATAGTGTTCATTATTTCATTGCATTAAGTATTTGAATGAATCATTTCAATAGTTTTCATTATTTCATTGCCTAAAGTATTTCAGTTAAACATTTCATTTACCTTGGTCATTTTACTCGTCTTAATCATCTAAAGGACTTTAACCTACAAATTCGTTTGCCTTGAATATTTTTAATCGTTTACTTTGCCTTGACTATATTAATTCACTTGTTTTAATCATTTCACTCGCCTTAAATATTTGGTTTCATCATTAATCTTGCTTTAGTCATTCCAATTTTTAATCACCTTAAACGTTTGCCTTACTCAATTCATTTGTCTTGCCAACTTCCTTAGCTTTATTATTTGTTTGCTTTAATCATACAATTGCCTTAAATATTTGGCTTACCGTATTTTCCGAACTATAACCCGCGACTTTTTTCTCGAAATATGTAGGGTGCGGGTTATATGAAGGTGCGGTCTATATATGAATTGTGTCTTCGAACCTTGAGTGGCCGGGGTTAGGGTTAGTGAATATAGCTTCACAGAAACCAGTCGCCAGCGTCGAACCAGTTATGACCAGATAGTTGAATTTATAGGAGTGCGGGTTATATACAGGTGTGGACGATAGTACGGAAAATACGGTAATCATTTTATTTGCCTTATTCACTTCACTTAGATCACTTCACTCGCCTTGCTAACTCTGGAATACACGGCCCAAGAGTCACAAAATTGATAAAGGATTGTATTGTAAGGACGTACAGGTAAGAAGCAGAAGTGCGTATTATGAAGATATGCAGGATAGATAACGTTTGACCTTAGACTTGAAGCCGTTAAGATTGTAATGATTTGGGAAGCATTCCCTGGGAAGTGTGTTCACAAAGTAACAGTTCTCAGGAAGAAGTAGAACGTCCTTCTTAATAATGAAATACGGAAAGGATGATGTTGATTCACTCAGGTGAATGGAGTATGGCGGGTTCCATCTGTGAAGGTCTGAACTGGCGGAATGAAGCTTATCTGAACATTTGCTATGAAAATAGCGATAGAGTAACAAGAGGCTAGCAATGTTTAGTCTGTGGGAAAGGGGTTGTAGAGTAGTAAATAATTAATCACTCACATGACCACGTAAACGCTTTTAAACTATATCAATACTAGAAAGAAAGTATGAGACAACTCCAGTGCAGCAACACTCGATTTTTGGCTAGATTTGACTCTCGCAAATATAGTGCAATGCAGGAGGAATCAGGTACTTGCTAGAACGGTAAATATATGAGTGGATGTCGTTCTGTTCAGTCGGAAAAAAAGCTGCCTACGTTTTGTTCAGTAATCCCTGCTGCTAAAATAAATAGAGGCTCCTTATCATTGTGCCCGACTTAAGTTGCCTGTAACTGATCAGAGGTCATAAGAAGAAAACATTGTTCATCATTGATGAAAAATATGGAAAAGACGAAGCAAAATCCGAATATGCAAGTTTACTGTTTTAATTTTGTTTTATTTGTGTAAACTTGCATATTCGGATTTTGCTTTGTCTTTTCCATATTTTTCATCATACCGTCGTATCTACATCCACATATTTGCTTACACATTGTTCATCATTATAATTCCTTCCAAGGCCGAATCTTGTAATGACGTCACGTCTGACCTCATTTCCGCCAAAATTGGAGGTGAAACTGAGGAATAATAAGGATCATATTTTTTAATAGTCGATTTCAGATAACTCCTAACCCGAAACCTAAATTGAAACACGCTGCCATTGATTGGGAACGCGCCCTCTATTGCAAATGCACATCCTGATGTCTGCAGGAAACATCTGGAGGATCCACCATAAAATGCAACTTGTTGCGTATTGTATCAGACGCGTATACAAATAATGCCATATTGTTATGGAATGAGTAATTTTGGTTCAAAATAACGATCTACTGGACGGAATTCAGATATCCCGAACTGAGCAGGGATTGTTTGAACTCGTAGGCGTCGAATCCTGAATGTGACTAATTGCCTTTGTTTAAATTTCGATATACGACATTAAAGGCGCGCAGACAATGAAACGGCTGCACGAATTTAAAGCATCAAAACGTTTCGCCGCATACGGATACCAACCCGTGTTCATGAGACTGCGGCCAACCGGTCGATATACGTCCGCTCGAACATGTCTCTCACACTCTTGCTTCCTCCTAGAAACGATACTAGGACTACTGACGAAATAAACGAAACGCGAGAATTTGAAAATGGAATTGACTCATAATTTTGCCTTTGTGCAGAGAGACAAGTAAAGATATTTTCTTACTGTTTGGTCCTAAGAAGCAAGGGTGTAGCATCAAGCGCAAAAGAGCGTCCAGTATCATGTTTCTTTTGAATTTCAATCTCCGTTTCACTCGGTTCAACATCCTGAATAGCGAGTTATGATCAAACGAACGAACTAAATAACATTTCTATCATAACAGGTGTTAGGACAATTTCATTTGTCATGCTCATGATACGAATACATCACTATTTTTTTTCATTTCATAGCGACTGTTTTTATTCAATCTATGAATATTCACATTTACATTTAATGGTATATATATATATATATATATATATATATATATATATATATATATATATATATATATATATATATATGAAAATTTCTCAAAGTTAACTTTTAGAGAAGACAATCTTTATAAATAAATGACAATAGGAAAACAGTAATTGCTGACGCGTTTCGTCCAATGTGGACTTTTTCAAAGCAAAAATCGAAAAAAAAAAATGTTTTTTTTTCGTTTCTTGCTTTGAAAAATCCACATTGGACGAAACGCGTCAGCAATTACTGTTTTCCTATTGTTATATATATATATATATATATATATATATATATATATATATATATATATATATATATATATATATATATGTGTGTGTGTGTGTGTGTGTGTGTGTGTGTGTGTGTGTGTGTGTGTGTATAATTAAGGCAATATATTTTAAATATTAAAATACGACGTACTCAAATTCAAACGAACTTTTTGAGAAAATCTTTGTGTATAAAATTAGAAATTAAACAGTAAAATAATGATGACAGAAAACTCCATGTCAATAAAAAAAAACAGACGACATGCGAAAAACGGATGTCATCATTTGTTTAACAGGCACTCCTACCCTACCCTACCTTAACTTAACCTGATTTTGAAAGTAGCTAAGATTTGATACAGAAGTTGTCGATGTAAACGAATACCCTACCATCCCTTATTAATAATGATATAAATTTCCTGTAACCTTGAGAACTAATAATATCAAGATTATTTGTGCTTATAAACCCAGTAAATTGCAAAATAAGTTAATTCAGCAATCGCTTAAAAATGAATCAGATAAAGATTTTAAATTTAATTCTATAATTAAATTTAAATTTTAGTTTCTGTTTTTGAAACATGATAATTCCTGTGTAGCGATGGGACCATATTTTTAAATTAGTAAATTTATAATGTTTAGTGTCTACTGAATTATATCGAGCACTTTTTTTAAAAAATAAAAATACTTAATAAGAACACCGGATTATAAATCTTACTGCTCCTTCCCATTATTTTAATATATATATATATATATATATATATATATATATATATATATATATATATATGTGTGTGTGTGTGTGTGTGTGTGTGTGCGCGCGTGCGTGTGTGCGCGTGCGTGTGTGTGTGTTATTACTACTACTACTATAAAGATTATTTTTAGTTGCTATCCCTTTTTTATATTCTGAAACTGTAACAACCGGCCTAGACTGAGAAGTCTTGCAAAAGAAAATGTACCTACTGACAGGAATCGAATCTGTGTCCCTTTTTTTTAAAAGGGACTTCTAAATGGAAGCGAGATGCAGGTTTGATTCCTTTCAGGAGTTACAATCTTTCTTTGGTTTAGACCGGTTATTGTTAATTTCACAGGGGGGGGGGATAGTAACTAAAACACGCGTATCGACTAAAATAAACATTTATAGTAATAAGAAATAATATCAGAATAAACAAATCATTTCAAATAAGTTACTATATATATATATATATATATATATATATATATATATATATATATATATATATATATTGTGTATTTAGGAAGCATTCCTTCATTTATACATGCTTCATTAAAGACAACAGACAAGGTACTGCGATTAATATTTTTATTTAATTTTTCTTGTGTTCGATCAAGTGTATTCTTTTCTGAACACAGAGTGTGTAGAAACTATCCAAATGTTCTGTAATTCCGAGCGCTTTCGGCTATTCTTTTAGCCATTATCAAGGATGGTTTTATTTTTGCTTTATAATTGAGTGTATGGGTTGTGTGCATGATTCTAGAGTTATATGGATATTTATTTCATTTTCCGGACACAACACTGGCCTTGTTTGCAGTTAATGTTACTGAGTGTTGGCTTTTTATTTTGTATTATTTTTATTATTTAGGCTTCCATTATGTTTAATCTTTTTTTTTTTTGTTTACATGTGGATAAGTTTATTATGTTTTTATTTTCTACTAGTATGTTTCGGATGGAGTCTGTTTGTGTGTGTGTTTAAATGGGTTCTAATAGAGCTGTGGTCGGGTAGCTGTAACGTAAGGCGTGTGGACAGACATGTAATAGTGTGACCGATGTAATTACTCATGAATTCGGTTTGATCAAGTTCCTTAAGGGGCATTTGAACTAATAAATAATGTTCGTTCGTTGTAATTTCGATTTTGCTGGTGTGTTGTTATTTTTTAGGATAAGGTTTGCTGTTTTAAATTTTTTGTAGTAGATAATTAATTTGATTTGGTTTTCGGGTCAGTTGGGGTAGTGTATTTCTTTATATTTCTAAGTGAAGATTAATCTTGTTTTTAGTTGACGTGCATTTGGCTTTTGTAGAAAATATGTTACTTTTTACTGTGTGTTCACTATCATTGTTATTTACTTTTGGAAAAAATAGTCTAATTTGGTAGTCTATAAGGTAGTTAGGGAAGTCATTGTTAACTAGTGTCTTTTGTATTGTTGAGTTCTTTAAGTAAGAGTAAGCGAGAGGATGAATTCCCATACATATATATATATATATATATATATATATATATATATAGGGATTTCCATATATATATGGCGATTGCACTAACATGAAACAGACTGTCGCCTCTAAGTGTTGACTTCTATGTTCACTTTTATATTTACACGCGCTCTATCTCTGATATTGAGCACTTTATCCCATAGATATAGCACACTTTAAGACTATATATATATATATATATATATATATATATATATATATATATATATATATATATATATATGTGGAAATCCCTCGATTAGTGCTGCTAATGTGTACATCGGTAAATATTAAAAACATTTTCAATTACTATGGTTAAACTGAAGAATGTTTTACCGGAGTAATCGAGTATTATGTATGCACTAATTGAATTTTGGTATGTAAAAATGCGCATTAATATATATAGATATAGATATAGACATTCACACAAACACAAACACAAACACAAACACACACACACACACATATATATATATATATATATATATATATATATATATATATATATATATATATATATATAACAAAGCTTACTACTCATAATGCAGCACTGACCAGCACATATAAATAGTCGAGCAAAAGCTCAACACACATGGCCTGAAGATTACGTTGAAGCATGAAGCAGATTGCCGCCTCTTGTTGACATCAATGTCCACTTTTATATTTACATAAGATCTATTTTTGATACGGATCACTTTTAATATTGCATGCCTTCAATATATTTTATCATATATATACATAACAACTCCTGTTTGTTCGTTTGTTTTTGTTCAAATATTTCCACCGTTTCGGTCATTATTAAGAATCAAGTACTCTCAGTGTATATATATATATATATATATATATATATATATATATATATATATATATATATATATATATATATATATATATATGTATACACCATCCATTTACACAGTTAACGTTCGATTATTTTATTAGGAATACCGAGCTGTACCCGAAATTCTTTAAGAGGAAGATATTAAAGTAAAAATTTAAGCATAGGGCGTTGCATCAGTTGGGGGCTGTTGTTTTTTGGTAGTTAGTAAGTAATAAGTTAAGAATCTGTCTATATTTCTGAGATGAGGTATTATGTTCAGTATTTACATTAGTCGGACTATTGTCCTCATCTTTGTCGCCATATTTGTCACAACGTTTCGGCCGTTGTACGCTCCGGCCTTCTTCAGGTGGACAGTGGATAAAGGCGTTGGTTAGATCCAGTGACAGACCCAAAAGAGTGTGAGTTCAATACCCGGTTAAGGCAGTGGAGAACTTTCAGTTGGAAAATTAGCAGGAGATAACTGATAACTGACATCCATCAAACATGGCACGTGGAACTAGAACAGTCTACCCCACTGATCGAAATAAAGGGTTCAGTTCGAAATTCCAACCACCTGAAGAAGGCCGGAGCGTACAACGGCCGAAACGTTGTGACAAATATGGCGACAAAGATGAGGACAATAGTCCGACTAATGTAAATACTGTAATAAGTTAAGATCTATATTCTTATAGAAGTTTGAATCTGCTTCTATGCCTACATTTTAATACTAGCTCTCTCCTTTGATTTAATAGTTTGCATTGATCAATGTATTTTATTATTCTGATTTTTTTAACTCTAAAGGTATTAGGGGCGTGTGCGAAGCGTATTATTTTCCAATCTATCTGCGGGTTTAGACCCTTTTCCTTCAATTCCCAAAATTTCTTTGAAAGGGCTGTTTGGAATTTTAATTTAGGTATATATACATATATGTTTATGTGTGTATGTATGGGTAATTATATGTATGCGTATGTAGGTATGTATGTAAATGGGTATGTAGGTATGTATATGTGTTGTACAACACGATTTATTCCATTGGGTGTTTCGGTTTCACTTACAGACTTTGGGAATCTATTATTTAGATAATTTATTCTAACTTTAAACTGTCTTGTCTTTAAATCCCCCATCACTTAATAATAAAATCCACTTGCAGGAACCTAAATTCATTTACATACAACTAAAGTCTTTGGTCATAAATAAACACCCACTCTGGCTAATCTCCTTGTCACCAATCCAGACGCCTTATCAAAACGAGGCGTCCTCTTAAATATCCCCGTACGTTCTCACCGACTGCTATCTAAACTAAATTTAAAACCCTTATTCCGAGACAGTCAGTTTAGGGCTAAGGAGGACTGACATATGGTTGTACTATTCAGAAATAGACAATATCCCACATTAATTTTGTTTTCTTTTGCTGTATAATATATATAAGTTTGTATGAATGAATGAATCATGTATCTGAGTGAATGAATCATGTATTTATATCATGTATTATTATATGGGGTAGTATCAGTATTATTTGTATCGCCTATTAAAAAAAATATATAAGGCTAAAAATCAATACATTCAATGCCTTAGTCGTTCATCGCAATAAATCTGACCATGAGGTCCACTTAAAAAAATGCATTTTATTTAAAACAGAAAGTAATTTATTAAGGCGACAATGTATAGAATGTGCATTAATTTCAAACTTTTCCACGGTAAATAAACGCCCTGAATCATACGGCGTATCAACTTTAACAAGCCTATTGCTATTACAATGTGGAACATTAAAAGTCAATCGGGCGAAAAACGAAATGTAGTAGAATTCCGGATTTGGACGAGACAGGTTATGCTTGAAAATACAGCGCTGAGTCGCAAGTCATCGTGACCGAGGGTATGATCGTCGTGGCGTTGTTCAAACTGCTGATCATTACAGGAACTCTCCCCACCCCCAGAAACTATAATTAAGTTCCGCTCAGCACAGTTGCAGTTTATACCACAAGTTGAACACAGATGTGTCCGAGGAGGTGTCTATGATAGGGATTGCCTAGTCGCCCGAGTAAACGGGTCTTTTTTTGTATTTTTTACTGATAGTTAATCCAATACACGGTCCAAGAGCCTCTCATGGTAGAGGGTTACTGAGTGAGATTGTAACAGATGGGAAGCTGTCTGAGTTGAACTTGCTTTTTTGTCAAAGTAAGACGAAGTCAATACGGATGGTTTGCCACCATGAATAGGGTATGGTGGATCCTAGCTGTGAAGGTCCGAGCTGGTGGCACTAAACAATGTAATTCGTATGAACATCTACCATAGTAATAGCGATATATTTATCAGAGGCTGGTGATGTTTCGTCTGTGGGATATAAGGGTTGCAAGAAGGAGAATAATTCATCATCTACAAGGCCCCACCTATGCGCTTTTGAACTTTTGACGCTGGACAGTGAGGATTGGACAGCACCAGACTTGATATGGTAGCAATACTCCAATCTTGGTCTGATTTGAGAGTGTTCTTGGGCAGATCGTTGATATGAATCAGAAAGAGTTTAGGACTAAGGAGAGTGCTTTGGGGACGCCGACATTGATCTCATGTGTCTCAGATGCGTGACTATTAACAACTACCTATCAGGAAAATGTACTCAGAAAACGAGATTAGCCGGCCATATGTTATAGTAGTACTTTTAAAGGTATTTTACTATGAAATTGCAGCATTAAGAATCCGGAAGAGATTGTCAGTGGAAGAATATATATATATATATATATATATATATATATATATATATATATATATATATATATATATATATATATATATATAAGGACATTTTTATGTTTGTACATTCTTTTTATAGATACAAATATTTAAGTAAATGTTCTGTTTTATAATAAACAGTATGAAACAACATTCTCGGACATTCAGGCCGGTAAATATTGTTTAAACTGTTTATTATAAACAGGGCATTTACTTAAATATTTGTATCTATAAAAAGAATGTATAAACATAAAAATGTCTTAAAATAATTGTCGGACTTTGTCCATTTCATAATGTGTGACGTCATTTGTTTACATTTGATACGCCATGAGCAGATATGAATGTACGTGAGAGATTCATGCAAGATTAAAGTTTAAAGACAGTAAAATCGACCTTGCTAACCGAACGCTCCCCTGTAGCCAAAACGGTTAAGGCACGCCAGGCTATATGATGGTTCCGTATAGGATACAAGTTCGATTCCTGTCGGAGGACGAAAATTTTCTATGAAAATTTCTCGGACATTCAGGCCGGTAAATGTTGTTTATTATAAAACAGAGCATTTACTTAAATATTTGTATCTATAAAAAGAATGTATAAACATAAAAATGTCTTAAAATAATTGTCGGACTTTGTCCATTTCATAATATATATTGTGGAGTAATCTTTTTTTTGTGTGTGGATCTGCGGGTTTTGTGACGGATATCCATACGGAAAGTGGAATCGGGGAGTCGAGTTCAAATTCCAGTCGAGTCTGTTGCTTTCACTTTCTCACTAATGCAGCCTTGAAACATCCGTTGGGATTTGGATATAAGAAGGACATTTGTTTAGACGTCTTGTGCTGGCAATCACGATTTTTCTTTTCTAATGTGAATAGTTATAACATTGTTTCTAAACTACTGAGCATTTTATGAATAATAAACAATTACTTTAATAAAAGGTCCAAAATGTGATAAGCTGTTGTAGCAGAAAGAAAAATGATGCCGTAGAATATGAGACTTGGAATTTCTAATACGCTATCCTCAAATATTAAAAAAAAATAGCTAATCACGTCTTAACATTTGAAGCGTCTTCGTGTTATATTTTATTTGAATGATTTCATTACAGAAATATACTGTAAATGGATTTATTATATCAGTGCATTCAAAAAAGACTGTAACGAGAGTAGTGCATAAAAGAGAATTGCCAAGGACCAGGAATGAAGGGCCGATTTAAAAAACAGAAAACGGCTATTATATGTGCTAAATCTCCTCGTTGCAGATTCTGTCCAAATGTTATGCATCAGACGGTCAGTTATTCTAGCAGAATCAAGACTTTCCAAACCAATTTTAAAATCTACTTCGATTTCTATGTGTCCTCCAGGGCGTTGGCGATCATGGTTATCTATAATATCCTATCCCTTGTAGCCCTTAACGATTTGCGTCTTTTCGTTGTCTATCCTAAAACATTTTCTCGTGTTCGCTAGGTAGGTAATCCGTTGTTTTCCTCTATTCCTCTTGCCTTCAGTCTGTCTTGTGAGTATCAAATTTTCTAAGCCCTCTTTTTTTCATTATGTGCCATAGGAATTTCAACTCTCTCTTCCTGATATTAAGTATACGTCTGGTTTTTATTTCTAATATCTCTAAAACTTCGTCGTTGCTCACATGTTCGTTTCACACATTCTCAGCCTCCTTCTATAGAACCACATTTCTGTTGCTTCAAATCTCTTCTTCATCATTGAGGAGAATATCCAGCATTCGCTGTCATATAGAAGGATAGATATGATGTATTTTTCTGTTTCTTAATACCTTGCTTATCTTTTTGAAGGCATCTTTCGCTATCCCAATGCGCCTTCGGATTTCAGTGTCGCACATTATGTCTTCTGTTAAAACACTACCCGGATATTTAAATCGTTGCCCAATATACATTATTAATTTGAAGATTCCATGGCTCAAATATCTCAGTTCTAACCACTTAGCTAACGTCACAACCGGGGACCTCTGACTGATTTGTTTGCCTAGGCTTTAATATCTTATTTAAAATCTGTATGTCTGTTTTATGGTGTTGTACATCAGCTAGGATTTCACGCGCCTCGTCACGAATGCTATTTGAACAATTTTAATGTTCACTTTGGTTCTTCTCCGACACATCAACCTAATTTATTGTGTTGATCTCGATATGGTTTTAACCTGACCTTTTTTTTTTCACTTATTGTTAAATAGCTGGGCAAGTGCATTGAAATGTAAAAAAAAAAAAAGCATAATTTTTTTATAGGCCAAAACTGACCGGGTGGTACCAGCGAGGCATTTTTCAGCAATTAACATTCCAGATAGAATTCGTTCTGCCCACCGCCAGTCTGACACACAAAGTGATTGGACCATGTCCTGAAATTATCGTTTTTCGTCCTTGGCGATTTTATGACCTTGTCGGATGATTTAACGGTCAGAGTGAACTTAGTCTTTATAAAAAAGAAAAGAAAAAAAAATATATATATATATATATATATATATGTGTGTGTGTGTGTGTGTGTGTGTGTGTGTGTGTGTGTGTGTGTAATATGATATGAAAGGTTTATTTAACTTTGAAATATCAATTTTATCCCAACTTCGAAGTTTCTTGGTAAAATTTCCAGTCTTTCAGGGGGTTCTGTTCTTTTTTCATTTTATATATATATATATATATATATATATATATATATATATATATATATATTTGAACAGCAGAACAATTTACGCCTTATTATGCATTGCTAAATATCTATGTAGCATTAAAATTGTTCAAATAGCTTTCGTGACGAGGCGCGTGAAAGCTTACCTGTTATTTTACATCAAGTAGTATTTTATTAACACCAAGACTCAATTTTCGATATTATATATATATGTATGTTTGTGTGTGTCTCGAATGATTTGCTAACGAATGAAAAAACTTTCCAGAATCAATAAATCAAAGTTTTATCATCAAGATCTTAATGAAGAGGACCAAAGTATTCTTTTTTTATTAAATTATATTTTTAATCCTTTCTACAGGTTTAGGGTTTTTTTATTCGTCAGCTGGTGACTAAAATTTAGTATAGGAGATTTTAGCATTTTTTTACGGTGAAAATTCATGCAAAAATCAAATGATTGTTGGGTTGAAATGAAACTTTCAGAACTATTCATAAATTAATTAAATTATTTTAAAATGTATCGTTTTTAGAAAACGTTGCTAAAAACTATATTTTTTACATTTATTACTTATTTAATTTCACGAAATTTCGAGAAAATCTTTTTGAAGGGATTTATTGATTATATTTATTATAAGCAGGAGTCTTTGGAGAATTTAAATCAGCATATTTTTTTCAAAAAGAACATACCCAGTTTTTTTTTTGTTTTTTTTTAAGCATTTCATCCCAGGCAAGGCCGGAGTGCACTAGCACGCAAGGGGCGACAGAGAATGAAAGTAAGATCAAGTCACCAGAAGATGTCGATTAAAATTACATTTAAATTTTTGAATATTATAGTTATCGGGGAAGCAAGTAAGAGGAAGGGAGTTCCACAGTCGGGAAATGCGAGAGAAGAAGCTGTTGGAGTAGAAGAGGCGGTTATATTAAACTGTTTCGACAGTAAAAGAGTGGGACCGAGACGTGAACTTAGTACCATGCTTAAATTCATGTAGTTGGGGCACCAACAAAAATAGCTCATCAGAGAAGTTGATATGAAAATATTTGTAGAAAAGACAGAGGGAAGCCACATTACGTCTGTGAAGTTGAGATGTCAGGCCAGGAACTATCACATTGCATATCCGGCTTTGGATTTTGTTGAGAATCTTGAGATGAACATCGGGGATCGCCAGACCATATATTGCAACAGTAATCAATGCAAGGACGAATGGTAGATTTGTAGATAAACCTTCTGGCGCGACACAGAGAACCAACTTTCCTTGCGGTAGATGAAGCTATTGATTCAATGTGTTTATTTCACCTCAGGTCAGTGGAAAACGTGAGACAAAAAGGCGTAGATAGACGCTCTCGTGAAGTTAAGCACCAGCCATGCTAATAGGAGTCAGTGGGGGGGGTCTCTATGATGGATAAATGAGAGCAGTTTCATTTTGGAGGCATTAAAGTTTACAAGCCATTTCCTGCTCCAGTCAACCACAGATTAGAAGTCATTTTCCACACTAACAGCCAGGTTAATTTTGTCAGCAATGCCGGATTTACTTTTGAGACAAGAGTAAATGGTAGTGTCGTCTGCGGAGATGCCGACTTGAGATGTGTTGGCATCAGGAAGATCGTTGATGAAGATAGAGCTTTGGGGAACACCAGCATTCGTATGCAAGAAACTAGAGGAGAACCCGTTTAGGACGGCCTTCATTTCACGGTTTAACAGGAATGACTGGATTAAAACTAATAATCGTCCTGTAATACGGTGTCCTTGAAGCTTACGTAGAAGGCCGGCATGCCAAACCCTGTCAAACGCCCTAGAGAGATCTAGAGCCACAGCTGGAGATTCGCCATTATCATCAATAGCTTGGTATACGCATTCAGTTATGGCCGTAAGCACATCAGCGGTAGACCGGGCAAAGCGGAAACTTGTTTGTCAGAGAGCAGATCGTGGGAGGTGAGATGCTTAACTACTTCGGTATTGAGTAATGCCTCGAAGACTTTGCCAAAGAATGATAGGAAACTGATAAGACGGTAGTTAGATGGGTCATAAGGATCTCCAGATTCTTAAAAACAGGGTCAACAAATAAGGATTTCCAACAGGCTGATAAGCAAGTGTCAGCGACGCAATAGTCATATTGTTTGGATAGAACTGGAGTCAGCTCAGGATCCCATTTCTGACTACAGCTGGTATCCCGTCACCTCCACTAAATTTGTGAAAGTCTAATTTATAGATGACATCCAGTACCATCGGCGGTTACCGAAAATCTGCTCTGAATCATAAAATAAAAAATGCAATTAAACTAAGACATGATTTACTTAGAAAAGCTTTTAATTAATTTTATGAATAAGATATAGGGATACTATTGTCCTGAGAAAAAGATTTTTGGATGAATAATGTATTTTTACAAAAATTGTTTTAATTTTTTTAATTTTAATTAGATTATTTATAAAGTTTTAAATCTATTAGAATTGTGTATTAATTTTTAACACATAGCTTCTGTTGTTTTTAAAAACTATATTTACTAATCACAAATGGAAAAGTTTACTACAATTCAGCGATCTCAGTATTTATAAAGAAATTCGAATTTTTTGTTTGTACTTATATATATATATATACAGAAATATAGTCTTAAAGTGTGCTATATTTATGGGGTAAAGTGCTCAATATCAGAGATAGAGCGTGTGTAAATATAAAAGTGGACATGGAAGTCAGCACTTAGAGGCGACAGTCTGTTTCATGCTAGTGCAATCGTCAGGCGATATATATATATATATATATATATATATATATATATATATATATATATATATATATAAACTTGCCGATTTTTGTAACTACCAATAGAGCTGTCAACGCCTCATAAAAATACCCACCTCCATGTTAAAAGTGTAATTTGGCTGATATTTTAAATTAAAAGTATGTATTGTTTCAAAGCACTGATTAAAATTTAAATCAGTTAATAAAGTTCAAGAGTATACGTCTTATTATTTAGAGATTTTTTAATAAAGAGAATCACGTTTTGCTGAGGGGATTGCAAATATGGCTAAAATCAGCAATTCTAGGGATTTCAAATAAAAATCATTCCAATCCATATAGATTCGTTTTGAAATCTATGAATGTATTTTGCTTATTGGAAATATGAAATTTAATATATTACCTTGAAATTAAAACTAAATCAAAAGCTTCAAGAAAGACTTCATTTTTTAAAAATACAGTTTTAGCCTTAGGTATCACTTTTTGGCTATCATATATATATATATATATATGTATATATGATCACATCTAATCTTTCGTTGTCCCGTTATTACCTGGATGTAAAAAACAAATCTATTTCCATACCTGATGATGTCTGTATGAACAGACGAAAGTACTCGTATAAAAAGACCTTATGCAACTGGAATTTATTAAAAACAGGGATCATAACATTCTTCTACAAGTTCGTGGGTTATTGTATCTTAATAAAATTGTTTGCGAAGATGTATTCTCGCCATTTATATCATTAACTTCACTATCTGTTTTTTGTATGAATGATCCATGTAATATAAATTGAACTGCATCATATATATATATATATATATATATATATATATATATATATATATATACAACAGTTCAAAACTTTGAGGGTACACCTGGTAATATTTTAAAGTGGCCCAAAAAGTAGTTGTTTTGCATTTTAAATAAGAGAAAATTACTATACATGGTTAAAAATAAAATGAGACATGATGTTTTATTAGAAATGCTATTAGGACAAAAAGAAAAAGAACATTTTATGATTAAATTTTGTTATCGTCAAAATTTTTCTCATTTAGACTTGATTATTGCAGCACAAATATTTGGCTTTCGCTGCAAAGATTTCTCAAAGTTGGTATTGATTCCATTCTTTTTTCATTAAGTCTAAGAGCTCTTCATTCTTTTCACTTTTCTGCCAAGTTCATGCCATGCTAATTGCGGGGGTGTCTTCAATCTTTTGAACTGTAGTATATATATATATATATATATATATATATATATATATATATATATATATATATATATATATATATATATATATATAAAATTAAACTTAAAAAAGTTTAAAATTTCAGCGTCCCTCCACTTCGTGTTCATTTACAGTTACATCAACGTAAGATCCCTTCAGTCTGGTGTAGTAGTATTAAAAGACGAAACGAGTTACACAAAAAAGAAATTTCCACGTCGTCATTAATTTTCCTAACATTGTACTGGAATATAAAAATTCATGTCATTTTTCTCATATATATATGAATACTTCGATTAGAGCGGCTATTGTATTCATTAAAAGATATGCACCAATCGAAAACGCATTAATCAAATATAACTTATGTAATTTACACTCCAAATGTTCGCCTCATTCACAATAAATTTCCTATATGTGTACTTTATAATTAAATTATAGATCCATATAAGAAACTACAATAAAAATGCCATGAATTAATGTTTAATACTCTGATTTCTTATTAAAAGCTCATTTAGAGTGGTTCGCCGCATGGTATTTTTCTGTTCTTCATATAATTGGCGTTACTGAGAAATTGCACCTTCAGGTTTTCTAAATATATGATAATCATAGGTATTTTAACCTGAAAATTTTATTCATAAACTTTCAATAGTAAATGCTTACATCTTTTATATTTCGATATTTTTTAATAAATGTAAATTTCTGTATCTAATTTTATCGTCCATTTTTTTAAACAAAAAATCCAAAAATTACTTTTAAGACCTTCAAAATGAACATGAACAAAAATCAAAATATCCCAAAAATTTTAATAGAGACAAATATTCAAATATGTATTTTGGTTATCAGCTTAATTTATAAAATTTATCTATTTATAACCGTTCATTTTTTTAACAATACCGTAATTACTTAGAAAACGTAATACTTGACCAACAAAATAGTTACCCATTTTTTTCCATTTTTAAATTTAAGAAAATGTTTAATTATTCGGTAACTATAAAAAAAAAATCAATTTTCAATTACTGAAGAATGTCTTACCGCGTTAATCGGGTATTCTATATACACTAATGAAATTTTGGTAGATAAAAATTTTAGCGCACTAATCGAAAACGCATTGATCGAGGGATTCATATATATATATATATATATATATATATATATATATATATTAAAAATTGTAGAAGAACAGTAAGATTTATAATCCGGTGTTCTTAGTAATTATTTTTATTATAAAAAAAAGTGCTCAATATAATTCTGCAGAGGCTAATTATAAATTTACTAATTTAAAAATATGATTCCATCGCTACACTGGAATTTCCATGTTTCAATAACGGAAACTAAAAAATTTAAATTTAACTATAGAATTAAATTCGCTTGAAAATGATCAGTACTAGTGATTTTAATTTAATTCTATATTTAAAATTGATGTTTTTAATTTCAGTTTTTGAAACATGGTAATTCCAGTGTAGCGATGGAACTATATTTTTTAATTTGTAAATTTTTAATATACACACACACATACTTATATATATATATATATACATATATATATATATATATACATATATATATATATATATTATATATATATATACACACACACACACATATATATATATATATATATATATATATATATATATATATATATATGAAGTGAGAGAGAGATGTGTTTGCGTGTGTGAACGTATATAAAACTTGGTTTGCATGAGATCTATCTATAGGCATGTATATGTTTTTCCATGTTTTATTTTAAACTGTCTTGATTTGTTTCTCCCACCGGTAAAAAGTCTGAAGCTGCTCCAGAGAAGATTATGAAGAATTTAAAAAGGAAACATTGAATGTTTTTATTTTATGAGTTTCAATTAAAAACAAACAAACAATATCACTAACTTCTCCTACTCTTTTTCCCCATCGCGATTCATATAAACTTATTTTGATCTATACGCCAATACTTAATGTCCCTTTCTAAATCTTTTGTCCAACTATTTTTGTGATTTCTCAGCCAAGCGCGATGTAAAATGACTTGCACAAAGCTTACAGTTTCTCGATTGAAATTTGTTGGAATTAAAATCGATAATTTTTTTCCTAATTTAGAATTTTTCTATTTTAAACAAATTCTTAACCCGCTATCTAGACTCTTCTAACTGTCCAATTAAAAAATGTCTTATATATTATATATTCTATTGGTCATGTATATATATACTGGGGGCAACAACAAAATCGTCTAAATCGTCTAACATCATAATTATCCATCCCACAAAACGTTTAAAATCCGATGCAAGAACCATCAAGACAAAGGTGAATAAGTTTAAAAAAGAGGGAACAGTAGAGAGGGAAACTGGAAGAGGGATCATCATTTCAACTTAGAGATAAAGAGATCAATTAGAAAAGATCCAACTGAATTCATAGGAGAGGAGTTTCAGCTATGACAATCCAAGGAGCAGTGAAAAAAACTTGAAAATGAAATCGTACGTAGAATCGAATAGTATTATAAAAACCACGGAGAATAATATATCTGAGATATTTCTAAGATACAACGGTTCAGAGCTTATTCTAAAAATTGTTGAATTTTGCTGTTAAACTTGGACAATTTTGCTGTTACACCTGGTATATATATATATATATATATATATATATATATATATATATATATATATATATATATATATGTGTGTGTGTGTGGAGGGATGTATAAGAGTATCCGAAAGAAAACGAATAAAGATGATGAGACAAAGTGGGAAATTTATTAACGACCCGTTTTGCCAGAAGAAGTCTGCTCTCTTTAGCGTCCTCAGGTAGGATCGAAAGAAAGAAAAAACAGCGGGCGAGGAAAATACCTTGGCAACTCTGAGAATAAGCTGTGTTCACTTTATTTATATCAGAGGCGTTTGGTGTTGTTGGATTTTAAATCAGTCCACCGAAACCAGAGAGTGTTTTTATTATATATATATATATATATATATATATTTGCATATACGTGTATATAGATACATACCCACCCATGCATATACATATATTAGAAACTTTTTGTATACATATACATGCCCAAATATATATTTGTGCATACACACATACAACTCTTACTTATATTATATATATATATATATATGTGTGTGTGTGTGTGTGTGTGTGTGTGTGTGCTTGTGTGTGTATGGGTATATATAAGGGGGCACATATGCATGCATATATAAGAAATTGTTTTATCTATATGTGTGTACAAGTATACATAAAATAGGCTCTATTAAATGTGTGTGCACAGATATATATATATATGTGTGTGTGTGTGTGTGTGTGTTTATGTGTGTGTGTGTGTTTGTGTGTGTGTGTGTGTGTGTATATGTGTACATGTATGTACAAATATACTAAAAGAAGTTCTAAAAATATATATGCCTTGGTGGATATGTATGTATATGCAAGTATACATAATAAAAAATAATCTTGTTTCGGCGCATTCATTCAAATTCGACCATCCCCAAACGCCTCTGATAAAACAAACAGCTGAACAGACACTCTCTTGAGTCCGGCCATTCGATGTGATAATGTATCTAATTACTTTGATTTATGCTCACACATTTTTACTAAAATGCAGTTTTCTCTTTCTTTCATTCTAACCTGAAGAAGCTGAAGAGTGCAGACCTCTCCTGACGAATCGCGTCGTTAATAAATTTTCCGCTTTGTCTCAGACTAATTTAAATAATTAAATGACAAAATGTATTAAAACTCTACTGTACGCGTTGCGAACCTCGAATGGACTTCCTCAGATTATTTTCCCCTGGAGTCACATAAATATAGTGGGAAAAGATGCACAAGGAGAAGAATAAAATCATTGTTCATTCGACATATCTCCTTTCCTAACTGTAATTTCTTAGGGCGAAATATGTAGAATATGCACTAATTTCTGAGCGTTCTCTGGGAAATGTACGTCCAGGATCATAACACCTTTCCTCATAAAATATTGCAATTCTAATGTGGGACATTTGAAATCAACAATGGTGAAAACGAAAACAAAAGGCGTAAGAAGCTGAATGAAGTTGCCAAGTTTATTCATCAAAACACATCGGACGCCAAATTTCAAAGCGAAGTTTCCATGTCTCTTCAGTGTTTCTCAATGTAGAATTATAAACAGTGTTGTTGTTTTTTTTTTTGCATTTCTTCTCTCTCCCACTATATACATGACTTCATTGATAAAACAATTATCACTCTGATTATGTCGTTTTAAGAGCTGAAAAGTTTAAATGTTATGAATCTATTTGCTCGTGGGTGGGGAATTAATCTATAAATGAATCCAAATGCGAATCATTGATCTTTTTCTAAATATTGTCTTGTTTTAAAAAAAAAATTCTACCCAGTTATTGAAGATTTAAATAATATAATATTCGTTATTTTTACGAGAAGGATCTGAAAATTTATTTGTCACTTTCAATTATCAAGTCCTGACCAAAGACCAAAATATGGGGTGGAGAGGAATCCCTTCTTGGTCAGGCCGTGAAACTTTCAACCTCGCTCCGTATTCTAATTGAATGAACCGGAAGGACGGTGTAATGGTGAGTACAGCTACCGATGAACTATCTAGCGGACAAAAAATGTTTTCAACAAAACGATACCGAACGAAATGAAATGCACGACAGGTGGAAATATTTATTACATTAAACAGGAATAAAACACCAAACATCTTGCTGAGGCAAAAAGGTACACCGCTCATTAGTAACATCATCCTAGTCCAAATGTTTAACCTTCTGAATAAAGAAAAGTACCAGTTACTCAATATCTAGGTACGGTTCCCGTTACAAACTGTGATCCGATGCCTAAGCGAAGATTCTTTTTGAAAGCATAGTTTTTTTTTTAAAAAGTTTCGGTTACTACGTATGTCCTCTACAGCCAATTGTGTGCGTCGTGGACTAAAATCACTACAGTGGCCAGATTCTTTTTTCTTATGTTTTAAAATGTAATTAAATTCAGGTCGAGGAGCAGCAATATGAAATAATACTATTTGAAATATCATTATAAACTATGGATTGCTTGGGTTTTTTTTAAAATATGCTATTCAGGATATACATGATCAGAACTATACATAACTTCCTTTAATCTGTGTAGTAATAGCCATTATTATTATTATTATTATTATTATTATTATTATTATTATTTCCAGTCAGACGAATTTCTTCACATTTATTGCAATTAGGATTGGAAGCACATACTATAAAACCGTGTAAAATTGTGTTTTCTCAATTAACTGCGAAGATTTGGATTTTGTGTTTGGGACTGCCGTCGATGAAGTAAATAAGATAAGTACGAGGGTCATTCAATAAATAAGGTGAATTTTTTGGTATAGGGACTTCTAATACAGATAGAAGCTTACTCTTTTTTTATTTTTATTTTTTGTTTTGTTTTACTTCTTTTTCACATGGATTTAATTTCTTTTGCAGGTTAAAAAATAAACTTTGAGAGTTTTGGCGATTAAAAAATATGGCCGACCAAGAAGCATGCTCCAGGATTGAACAGCGGTCAGTTATCAAGTTTTTGGTTGCTGAACGGTGCAAACCAGTTGAAATTCATAGGAGAATGTCAACTGTGTATGGTGCCACATGTTTCAGCCAAAAAATGTCTACAAGTGGGCAAAATTGTTTAAAGAAGGACGAAGCCGTGTTGAGGATGAAGACAGGCCTGGGAGGCCTACATTTAAGTGAGGTCTCCTGAGGTGACCTCATTCGGTCTGACAGAAGGGTGGCAGTGGATGACATTGCAAGGACTTTGAGCTTATCTGTTGGGACAAACGCAGTGGTCATCAGTCAGGAGTCATCTTGCGACATGACAACGCAAGGCCTCACACAGCAGCCCAAACGGTGTAGACCATCAACGAGCTGGGCTGGGAACTGCTCCCTCATCCCCCTTACAGCCCAGACCCTGCTCCTTCAGACTTTCACCTGTTTGGTCCCTTGAAAGCGTTCACGAGAGGCACGAAGTTTAAAAGTGACGATCAAGTCAAAAGTGTTGTGAGCGACTGGCTGAGGCATCAGTCCAAAGAATTTTACGCTGAGTGAATACGGAAGCTTGTGCACAGATGGGGAAAGTGTGTGACAGTGCTGGGAGACTACTTTGAAAAAAAAGTAAGCTTCTATCTGTATTAGAAGTCCTTATATCGAAAAAATTCACCTTATTTATTGAATGACCCCCGTATATGCATGTTTTGTCAAAAGATCTTAATTACACGTATACTTAAATTCACGTGACTTGATTCCATCATTGATTCACCGCATCAAAGTGTCGTTTATGATGTCAGGAAATTCTGCCGAATATAATAAAATATCACGTATTGACACGAGAGATAGAGAGAGAAATCAAGCCCTTCTTTTGTCAGTTCGTTGACAAATCATTGAACCATAAGTCGATAGTGATACTTTTTAAAATTTATAGAGGGAACTGAAAGTAAACCTATGTAAAATGTTCTACTCCTGTTTCCAATGATTACCTTCAATATTGCCCTTGTAATATTCTAGTCTCTCTGAGAGCAGTGGATGCAAGACAATCGCCTCACAGAAGAGACTAGAAGCGATAGAAATGTGTTTCTGTCGACCAGTGTTGAGAACACTATAGACAGAACATGTGACTAATTAGGAAATGTACCCAATGAAAGAAAAATCTGTGAGAACTGAGGGGCACCGAGAATGGATTATTTGTCCATAGACTAAGGAGCAAACGGTTAGTTTTAAAGATTCTGGCGATCTAAATAAAAAATCGACACAATTTAGTCCACAACATTGGCGGCGAAGAGGAGTGAGCTGTCACTTCATTCTCAGCCACGGTCATCAAATATTTATCGATCATGGATACGAATAATACAAATAAATTACAGGCTTAATGTTATTCCGAAGAAAAAATAAAGTTTAATATAATACAAAGTATCGCATTGTTAAAGTTAACATCAACACTGGACATAATCCAAATTTCAGTTAACTAATTGTTTAAAAAGAACAATAACGACGACAACAAAAACAAACGCTCTGGTGGAAAGAAGATCACTAAAAAAATATAAACTAAAATAAAACTACAAAGGGACACGTGGACGTCCCCGTAGAAAACCATGGCTGACACGTAAGACATGGATGACTGATCCTCGGAAAAAAGAACTCGCGGTAAAAATGTTGCAGGAAAAAAAAAGAAACAAACTTAGCACACAGCGAATATAAACCAAGTGGACAAAAACCCATCCTCTTATCCCGAAAACGGACAAAACCCCAGTTTTATAAATAGACTGAAAATTCAAGGAACTTCTAATTCAAATATTAGCCCCTTCCACGCCAATTATTTTTGGAAAAAAACGTTTAATTTTCAGACGATTTTTTTTAATTATTCTTAATATAGTAACTAAGAAACTAAGACACCTTGAAGTACCGGAGCGGTGGCTAATACATCCACCAGACGTATGTGTTGACAATTGGACTTGTCTCAAGCTCAGATGGGCATACAAAGAATCAAGATTGACGTATAAACACGTCTGTAGCTGGTTTTTGAATGATATGTTTTGGACGTGTTTGATAAAATAAAGTCGGAATCTTATGGGAATCCTTAACTATGAAATATATCAAATATGTGACCGTAGCATTGTTAGAAAATGTTTTTAAGGCTTAATCTATTTTCGTATACGATCTCTGTGGTTTGTTTACGTTTTGGTACAAATTGAAAAAGCACCATTCTTAAAGTTTTCTTCACATAAAATCGGGTCTTATGGGATACTAAGACATCGTAACTATGAAATATATCAAATATGTGACTGTATCATTGTTAGAAAACGTGTTTTAGAAGCTGAATCGATCTACTATGAATTTCTGTTGCAAATAGAGAGGATACATAAACTCGTGAAGTACTCGACAGAAATAGATGACTTTATTACCGTCCGCTATAATATATTGTGATTTTTTTTCCTGTGACATCCTTCTAGCCAAAATTGTGACTATTTTTCTGTGACTTTTTTCTTGTAAACTTATTACCGGCCACAGATTGACTGTCTCTTCTGCTGGCCAACATATGTTCAATATCCGAAATCCATTCTTCTTGGTTGTTTTTCCTGCCTTAGTGATTGGCTACTCCACTAATTAAATGTGTACGGTTTCATACGAGAACTTTTTATAGCACATGAAATAATGGTGGTAAAAAAGAGTACATGCACAATTTTATCACAATACTGACCAATTGATTTGCAATACAAGATAACATTTATTAAAACAAAATTAACAAGAGGAAAGTTTTAAAAAAGAGTTTCTTTTGTTAGAAGCAAATTGCATACACAACGAAATGTTCATTAATACATTATAGAGTAACTTACTGAATTGGTGTGTTTTAGTGTGAAGCGTTCACAGCCCTTTTAGCTTCAGCGTATAAAGTTCATGTCATACAGTTCGAAAGAGAAAAACCTAGAAGAGTTACTTTAGTGTTCACGTGTATTTTATATTTGAGTGCTGGGGTTGATACTATTATTATGCTGCTATTATGTTTAAGGTCACTACACTACCTAGTTTAATAATTCTTTCCGCCACCTGTATAAGACAGTCATTAACACAATATCATTTGTGTATCTTATATTGTTAAGTATATGTCCGCCAATAACCATTCCTGCCAGGATTTTCAGTTCCCTTCGGATCTTAGGAAGTGCGGTCAAGTAATGATTACGCTAAGTAGTATTTTATTTCATAAATATTTACCGCCAATAGCAGAAGCCAAAATAATTGATGCTTAATTGCTATACAGACACAGATATTTTTAAATGCCATATCCGTCAGAATGTAGACGTTAATGGCACTCTACAGACTCCTTTTCTTTATTCTTTGTTAATCGATATTACTTCTTGTTTACTTGTTGCCATCCCTAATGTTTGCATTTCAAAGTTTTAATTATCTTAGACCAAAGGCTAGATAGTTTGCCAGTCCATTGAAGGCATATATCAAATATAATGAACATCGTTTTATCCTAATAAGGTTAGTGAACCATTTAATAGTGTCAGACGAATGCTCCCAAAGATTAGTACTGGTTGTGATTAGTAAATTGTGGGCTATTTTTTTTAAATTATATTTTGTCATATAAGGCCTGGTTCTGTTTTTGTTGAATTTATTAGTCCAGATTGTGTACTGTTGAAGTTCTGTTTATGGTCCTTAAATAAAATGTAGGCATTCTTAGTGTGGATCTTTCCCACTCTATCTGCAACATATATATATATATATATATATATATATATATACAAAGAGGGGGATATATATATATATATATATATATATATATATATATATATATATATATATATATATATAAAGTCGGAGATGGTGGGTGAGGGTGGATGATATATATATATATATATATAGAGAGAGAGAGAGAGAGTGAGAGAGAGAGAGAAAGTTATTCCTAAAAACAGAATTAAAAGAGTTTACATTATTCATTTTACGAAAAAATGCTTAGATATAAGAAGTGTTGTCTCCGAGAAACATTATCTCACGCCATTCGTCCAAGTTGCAGGTCTGCCTGCTACGAAATCCGATTTTGAAATCCTCTCTTTTATCTGGACACCGAAAAGCGGCGCCAGACGCCCTGCAATCGACCAAAAGAGATAATTGCCAGTGATTTACAAATACATTTCTCGACGACGAAATAATCGCGTGACTAACCAAACAAGACGTTCAAACAAATCAACATCGAATGACTTGATCGTTACTGAAGTTTAATCAAAACCCCATGAAGACCTTGGCCTTTACCCCGACGACCTCAGTAATCTGTTTAGCTCAGACTAACTCGTTAAATAACCTAATCTTTCTTTCTTTAACATTAATAATTTGCCGTAATTAATGAATCACCGGTGACGGTATTGCTGTATTTTTAATTAAACCAACAACCAGTAATAAATCCTAATTTCAATGGTTAATATTGAGTTATCGTCTCCGGCATTTTGGGGCTACAGCGAGTTTCCTAGATGCTTGCCTCTCAGGGCATATTTTAGTAATTTTATGATTATCAATAATGACATTAAATATAAATACAAATACTACTTATTTTATGTGGCATGTTGATTCAGGATGTGAGCGATCATAGCCCTTCACGTTTTCCTATCCTCCACTATTCCTCTCAGTTAATGTTCTGTTATCTATTTAATTGAGATCGTTTCCTTCTGCCCGTCTTGCCTTTGACATGTACCATGAGTGTCAAATCCTCCAAACCCTCTTTTCCCAAGTATGTCCCAGAAGTTTCCATTGACTCTTTCTGATCCTAACCACAAGTGTCCTTTTCATTCCTATTTTTTCTTAAAACCTACTCATTGCTCACATGTTCCGCCCATGGTTACTCTCCGCAGCCTTCTGTAGAACAACATTATTCTCAGCGGCCTTCTGTAGAGCCACATTTCTCCGCATCCTTCTGTCGAAAATTGTCTCTCTTTCCTCGTGTCATTTTCATCTATAGAGGAAATTCTTCAACATTCACTGTCATATAGGAGGAGTGGTATTATACAGGGTTATTCAAGAAGAATGAACTGATTTCATGAAGCACTGCTTCAGTTCTCAAGCATCATCATGGAATGAGTCAGTGATCATTTGAAAGAGGAGTTTTCTCATTTTTGCGCTGTAGTCGCGTCGTATATCCGGCAACGTTCAGTTGTTTGCTTACCCCCGGAATGGCGAGTCCTCAGCAAAAGGCGATCTACGTCCTCGAGTTCACGAAATCAAATAAGGTTGTCATGGTATAGCGTTATTTTCTAAGGCAATTCGACATTAATCCGCCCTCTCCTAAGAACATTAGACGGTAGTTTAAAGAGTTTCAACAGAGTGGGTGTCTGTGTAAAGGAAAAAGTCCAGGACGACCACGAGTCTCGCAAGTGGCGAGAATCCGTGATACGTTTGAGGGGAGTCCACAAAGTCCACAAATCGAGCTAGCCGTGAGCTTGTGATCTCTCAATACACTATCTGGTGTATGCTAAAAAGACGTCTCCATTTGAAACCTTACAGACTACGCCTCGTTCATGCACTTACCAAGTCCTTGCTTTTTGTGCTAGGCATACGTGATCCCCAGACCTCACCGAGTGTGTTTCATTCTTGTAGGCATACGTAAATGATCGCGTTTAAGTTCCACCGCTACCACTAACTTCGATGACCTTAAACATCGAATAACAACAGCAATCAACTCAGTGGATCGTGATGTAATGATACACATCTGTGAGGAATTCTCTTATTGAATTGATGTTGCCCATGCTGCAGATGGTGACCATATTGAACACTTGTAAGACAGGAAATAAAAGTTGATTGTGGGTAAAATCTTTGTGATTGGGGTGCAGTTTTCTATTGGTTTTCCTTATTAAAATATTGCGTAATGAAATCGGTTGATTCTTTTTTAATAACCCTGTATAGCTCTTGAGCACTTTTATACAATATTTACCGTTCAACTGTTTACATAAATTGCGTTATGAACTCTCGAATTTTGACTACAGGGAATATGATGGAAGATTACATTTTGTAGCGGGTCATGCAGAATGTGACCTGCTTTCTTAAATTTGTTGTAGATTCCAAAGGTAATCCATGACGCTTACTGAGTGTAATGTAAAGGTAAGGATTTCCGGTCACAAGGTCTCAAATCTATTTTTCGTACTTGCTTCGCCCGCCTCTAAAATTGTAAAGACTGGAAGTTTCAGAAATTAATAATAGTCAAACCTCTGAAAACAGATAATTAAAAAAATGCACTCACTTGACACCCATCAGATGCAGTTTAATTATAATAAATTAAGTTCGCTAATTGTACTAAATACTAGTTTAGCCACGCCGTCAACAATAATGACTTATTTTGTCGTTATGACTGTTGTTTGAAGGTCTATACATGCGAATCTTTAATTGTATTGTTTCTGATTGATTAGCTTATTGATTTGCTTTTTCCCGAAGGGCAAGCATGGTGGAGTAATGGATAGAGGCTCGGATTGCGGACTCGGCAGAGATGAGTTCGAATTGCAGTCGAATCCATTGCGTTCACTTACGTGTTAATGTCCTAGGAAAAGGTATGAATCCTCTTCTCTCCCCACAACTATGGTTAAATAGACCGAGTTAGAAGTCCTGGATGGCAACTGGTCTCCCGCAGAAATAAATGGTAACGTACTGCAAGGGGAAAGAATTGGCTTCGTTAGTCATGTATCACGCATGGCACATAACTGACTTTTTATGGCTTATAAACCCATTGCATTCAGAAAATAATTTTAGATCGTACGAATTTTTTTTTTGGTGTCGGTAATAATTATTTAGTGATAAAGTCTTGATAATTAACCAACAATGGCGGTGGCAGAAGAAATGGATTCATACCTTTTCCCAAGGGTATTTGCACGTAAGTAAATATAACGAACGCGATTGAAATTGGAACTCGGATCTCCGATTTCTAATTCCAAATAGTTACCAATTACACCACCCGCCCATCCAAGCTTACGGCATATGATATTCCCAAGCAGTCATCCATCTAGGTACTGAAAAAGACTAGGCGTTGATTTACTTCGGTGATCGTACGTGTTAAATTAATAAAATATTAATTTGTATTAACACGAACACACACACACACACACACACATATATATATATATATATATATATACATATATATATATATATATATAAACAAACAGGGTGAGATGGGTACATTTTCACCATTTTATATATATATATATATATATATATATATATATATATATATATATATATATATATATATATATTATATGTGCGTGTTGTTAGTTTTGATTTTGTCGGTTGTACTGTATAGTAGGGTCAGTTGGCCACCATATGTGAGAAAAAGAGTACCATGCGGTAATTCACTCCGCCAGAAATTTGGAAACATGCTTTACTGCTTGGCATTCGCGCCGGAAGCTCCAATACGAACATTTCAGAGTATTTGGGTGACAGTGCAGAGAATTTGGAAAGAGTTGGACGAGTCTAATGGTGAATACGATGGTGTAGCAGCTCGGAAAACTCACTCTCATCATTCTGATACGAAAAGAACTCACGAATTTGTTGGTGAGTGCCTCAGGCTCAACACGGACGCGTACATCAAGTGCTTTGAGGAGGTTGTGCTGCTGGAAGACCCAATGTCTGGCAACAGGACTCTGCACCATGCTGCACAAGCGGAAGAACCCAGTCATGTCTGTCAGACAATTTCTGTAACCAAACCGCCGCCTTACATCTGGTCATCTAACTCCACACACTCCAACCTCCTTGATTATTATGTGTGGGGCAAAATTGATCGAGAGACCAACAATTCTCTTTGTAACAACAAATATGAACTGAAGGCAAGGATTATGGCAGCAAATACCAACTTAAAGAAGGAGATCATCCAGAAGAGTTACAGGAGATTCCGAAGTTCTCTGGAGATCGTTGTTGATGCGAATGGCGATTTTATTGAATAAATTTATTCTTTAGTATTTCAAGATATTTTTTGTGTATTTTTTGGAAATATAACTCAAAATGAGATGTTAGTGTTATTTTAATTTTTGCGTAATATAGACGACAATTTATCCATCGCGCGCTGTATATGTGCGTGTTATTATTTTACTTTTTGTGTGTGTATGTATATATATATATATATATATATATATATATATATATATATATATATATATATATATATATATATTAGCTTATCTTGTGAAAGTCAAACTTTCCGAATAAAGCGTTTGTTTTTAATTTATTTAAACAAAGAAGACTGTCTCTTACACCTCTCGAGAAGCCCGTTTCGAAGAAATCCCCCAAGCCCACCCACCAACTGAATGATATCAACTGAAAGTCCGGAGTTAAATAAACAATAATTTTACATACGAGAGATTTAGCTTAGCTTCTCAATTTGTGAAACGGTAACATTACAGAAGGTTAGAAAGTTCAGTCTTCCCTTGGAGAATGGATTAGATTCATGCCTTTTCAAAAGACATTATTACGAAGTGAGCACCAGTTATCTCGGAATTCGAACTCGAGTCGCTTTAGTCGTTAGATTACTGTCATCTTTAATCTAATCCGGGTCTACTCTTAATATGAGAGGTTGTCAAAAAAAAAAGCCTTCAACTCGACCAACTTCTCCAAATCTAACCAAATGAATAAACAGCAGGTGTTTTTTGTTGTTGTTTTTTGGTAAGAGGGAAGTACTTTGTTGGCCGAGATCTTTTCAGCACCCACTCTTACCTCGAGAGTGCTGTTCTCTCTTTATTCGCGCAGAAAAGACTTACTGTATACAAGTTCACTCGTAGACATTTTCACGGGGAACTGCTTACAATAAAACTGACAGTACGCAAGCAAAACTCTTTTCTTCACAAGATCGGAATACTTTCGTTTAAAATAATTCGATTATTCTTAAAATAGTGCTGTCTGGTTGGCGGCGAAAAGTCAGTTTTATCTTTGAATTCTGGCGCTGGTGTCACACAGGGGAAAACGCGCAGCAACTTAGAAAACCGATTTTTGCTCTCCTTTCTTTGATTAATTTAGTTTTACTTTTAATTATCGACTTTTGGATTTAGAGCCCGTTAACACTAGCGCATTCGGAGAAAGGTAATTGTAATAGTCGTTTCCTCATAAAGAAGCATGCGGCATTCATTGACCGAGCAGCCAGTGCTATGTCTGTTGGAATTTATAAAATCTTCCTCTTAAAACAATTTTTCAGAAAAATAGGTTTCTCAAGTTCACTCTTATCGCTTTTTCCAAAGCTGGTGGGAGTTTCCTTCCTAAACTTTTGTTTAAGTTAGTGTGGAAAGTCAGCATCTTGACCAAATCATCGTTCTCTCTTCCAGTTACATACGCTATCCATTTTAGTTGTTGCTACTGATGAAAGTTCTCAACTGTTATGGTTTCTGTAATTTGGCACAGTTCTTTGTAATCTGGAAGCACCAGTCTGCAAGGCTCAAAGAAGAATGATCCTCGCTAAGACCTACATTCTTCACTCAAAGCCATTTTTAATTATTGACCTGAGTGAGTTTAATATTTCCACTTTAGTTATTTCTGAACGAGGTTGACGTCAAGTATAATATCGCTCTTTAAGAACATAGCTATTTTTAAGGTTAAAAAAAAACTAACCCATTGCCAGAGATATAAATATCTCTAAGAATATTTCTTCGTAACTTAAATGTAAACGTTTTGCCTGAAGTAAGGTGTCGAGCCGTTAATATGACAGTTCCCCGAGACATGTATGAATACCATACATCCCTAACATCTAACCTATATCTTTAACTTTACAAATTTAGCGTTGACCTTCCTTCTGATTATTTAAAATTGACACACTTATAAGATCTAAAAATCTGGATTGCCCCTCCTCCATATTAACTCTTTAATAAGCAAACATATTGCTTTTTCTATTTTCAAATGTAAATCATTTTCACCAAAATTACTGGACATTGCCTGATGATGAAATAAAAACTTTAAGTCTCGTAACAGAAATTTCCGTGTCACAATGTAAACTATTTTTAATAAAAATATCATTTAATATATATATATATATATATATGTGTGTGTGTGTGTGTGTGTGTGTGTGTGTGTGTGTGTGTGTGTGTGTGTGTTAGGAAATGGGTTATATCAAACATAATTTTATTTTTAATTTATTTTGTTTAAACATTATTTTCGTTGGCTACTCATATTCGGGTAGAAGCTCTGTATTTTTCATCCAACTATATCTACCGGCCTGAATATTCTAGAAATCTTGTCAGAAAAATATGCGTCCTCCGGGAAGTATTCGGACCTGCATCCCTTATGGGGAACCGTCATTGGATCTGACGTGCCTAAACGCTCGGCCACGTAGTGCGTTTTCAACAGCCCTATTTGGGCTTTGTTTGAGCATAAGTCCTACGTGACAGATCGGTTAGGCAACGCCAGATCCAATGACGGTCCCTTATATGGGGATGCAGGTTCGAATCCTGCCAGAGTACGCGTACTTTTCTTATAAGATTTCTCGAATATTCAGACCGGTAGATATCGTGGGATAAAGAATACCGTTTAATTAAAAAAAAAAAAAGCGTCTACTCGAATATGAGTAGCGATTAAAAATAACGTTTAAACAGAATAAATAAAAACTAGAAAATATATATATGATAAAATATAGTTTTAAGGTATGCTATATTTATGGGTTAAAGAGCTCAATATTACGGATAGAGCGTATGTAAATATAAAAGTGGGCACTGAAGGCTCAACAAAATATCGGATATCTCCATGTTCTTTCTTTCTTTTTATGCGCCATGTCATTTCAGGATGTAGGCGATCATGGCTCTCCACCTCGCTCTATCCATCGCTGCTCTCAACAATTTCCTCCCCTCTGCTTCCTCCCCCAGACCACGTTGCTCAAGCTCGTCAGGTATGTCACGCGCTGCTTTCCCTTGTCTCTCTTTCCCTCTGTTCGACTCGTGAGTATCAGATTCTCCAGGCCCCCCTTCCTCACTATATATGTCTCATAAACTTCAGCCGCCTCTTTCTGATGTTGAGTATAAACCCCCTCCTTGTTTCCAACCTCTCTAAGACCTCAACGTTGCTCACACGCTCGGTCCATGATATCCTTATCATCCTTCTGTAGAACCACATCTCCGTCGCCTCGAGTCTCTTCTTCATCTTTGAGGAAATCGTCCAACATTTGCTGCCGTAAAGAAGAACAGAATTTGCTTTCTTTGCCTACAGGCGATTTGGTAACCATGTGGTGGTAGCGTAAATGCTTCTTTTTTTTCCTTTTCTTTTTTTTTGTTCTCAGACTATGGAATTTATGAATCAAGCGCCTTAACGCAATTCAACTTCAAAATATCGGCGGAAATTTATCATTTTATTGGCAAACATTTCTGTATATTATACAATTTTAAATTTCAGATATTTAAAAAAAATACCTCGCAGAATATCTGTCTCTTTGAAGAAAGATTTTCTGGCAATTATTAAGTAATATTAATGCAACTGATCTTTGGTTTTTTTTTTTCTCTATTAGTTCTTATATAGACAACTCCGCTATACACAGAGGATGCTAAATTTCAAATCCAGCAGATATTAGAGGCTTCAGTGCATCAAAAATTAACACTCTAACTTCAAAATCAGATAAGGATCATTAACTCTTCACTATATTACAACACCCTTTTCTCACACAGTTTTTTTTATCTTATCCCAGACTGAGGACGCTTACTCCTAAGGAATGAAAGGCGTAGTTGAATACCTCTTCTGAATTGTTCTATTATTTCTGCATTTGTTCAGATATTATTTTGCATCATACTTACGCAGATATAACAAAACATTATCTAATGAATTTTATTTTTAAATCAGGCATATTTTGATCACTTCAAACGATCGTTTGAAGTAATTGCTAGTGGATACCCATATTTGAATAGACGCTTAGTTCTTTTTCTTTCTGTTTTTTTAATAGAGTTTATATCATGTAAGGCATGCGCACTCGAGAAACTTTTTTAAAAATCAAATGGAGCGTCTACTCAAATACGAGTATCCAATTAAAGTAAAGTTTGAAGTAACAAAAATATAACAAAATCTAAATTCAATACCTCGGGTGTTACAAATATGTCAATACCTAAAGTAATTCCGAAAAAGAAAGCAAGAAAGAGAGAGAAAGATAGCGAGAGAGAGAAAGAGAGAGAGAATGAGAGAGAGAGAGAGAAAGAGAAATAAAGAGAAAAAGAGAGATAGAGAAAGAAAGAAATGAAAATCCACAATTCCAAGTCAAATTGGTTGCAGTTCAAGTGTAAAACAAATATATACAGTTTCACTGATTATGCGCCGAAATATTTGCACATGCAAATATTGCAAGTGCATATTTAAATTACACTCTTATGACCCGGATGCTCAAGAGATTTTTTTTCTTTTTTGATTTGTTTCATCTTTTAAGTTTTATGGGTATTCAGTCGTAACACATTTTCACCATTAACATTTTATTATCTGTGGTTCATCTTATTAAACGCATCATTTTTACTTCTTTCTTTCATTCTTGTTTCTTTCTATCTTTTTTTCTTTCATTCTTTTATTCTTTCTCCTGATTGTCACTTCGTTCTTCTTTTATTTAATTCATTCCCATTTGTATTTTTATTTTCTTTGTTCCTTTCTTTCTTTCATTCTTTTATTTCTTCATTTACTACTTTATTTTTCTCTTTAACTCTTTCTTTACTGTTTTTCCTTCTTTCCTTTTATTTCTTCTTTATTTCTTTGTGTTTTTCTTTGCTTCTTTTGTTATTCGTTTCTTTTCTTCTCTTAGTATTACAGTTTTTTTTTATTGTTTTGACTTCTTATTTTCCCTTAATTTTTAAAACCTTTTCTTTGCCTTTCCTTACTACAATCTTTCTGTATTTCTTCCTTTCCTTTATTTTCTTCTTTATTTCTTTCATTTGTTTTTTTTTCCTCTGCTTCTTTCTTTTTCTGTCCTACATTCTTTGTTTCTTTCGCCCCTTCATTATTCACTTCTTTCGATCTTTTCGACTTTATTTTTCTTTTATTCTTTGTTTGCTACTGTTCTTTACGTGCTTCTCTATTTCTTTGTTTCATTCTTTACTTTCTTTCTCATTTTATTTTCCTGTCCTTTACTGTTTTTATTATTTACGTCTTTATTTTTCTTTGTTTTTTCCCTCTTTCATTTTCTTTTTTTTCTTTTCACCATTACTCCTTTCTTTTACCCCGTGCTATACTTCTTTCTTTCTTTTCACCTTTACTATTTATTATACTCCGTTCTTTCCCTCTTTCTTTCTTTTCACTTTTATTCCGTTTTTTTACTCTGTTCTTTCCTTTTTTTTCTTTCTTTTCACCTTTACTACTTTCTTTTACTCTGTTCTTTCTTTCTTTCTTTCTTTTCACCTTTACCACTTTCTTTTAATCTGTCCTTTACTTCTGTCTCTTTTCTTTCTTTCCTATCATAAATTATTGTCTCCCGAGTTGAAAACAAATATAGGTTAGTGTGTTTTCACCAATGTGAGTCAAATTTGGAATCCACTTAATTGCCAATGTTCAGATACCATATTTTGTGACAAGCCGGTCACTATAATATTATTATAAAATATGGGTTAAAAAAAGGAAAAGAAAAAGGAAAATATATTGAATGACGTAAACAAGTCCCACTCATAAGAAATATATTGTTTTTCTTTACACAAATGACACGGAGATCTTTTGAAATGTGTCCGTTAGCATTATTTTTTTTTTACTTTTGTTTCAGAAAATCTAACACATGTGAGGCAAGACCCCCCCCCACTTCAAATAAACAGAATCGCTCCTCTTCGTTATAAATTTTAAATTGTTGACGGCTCAATTGCTTTTCCGCCATCGTTAGTAATTTGCAACTTTTTTTTTTAAAATCCCTAATAAAAGTGTGCTTTCTTTCCGCACAATCAACCTACCTGTACAGCAGGTTCTAACAGGTTTTACGCGAAGGGAAGGTGAGGCGATGTGACTGCATGCGACAAGAAAGAAAGCAGTAATAATGATTGCAAAAATGTAGTAAATATTGTTTGATACACTGCAGACGACTTTTTAAAAATGATCTTCGTTATCACTGTCTTACTTATAAATCAATTGAAGTTTTTTTTTCTATAAACAATGAATATTTATGTCGGTTAATATTCACTAGAAAGACCTATGAAAATTTCACGGTTTTTCTGTTTTCATTTTCTGGTGTATTTGAATTCTTAAGTTAATGACTGAATAAGCTCACATCCATAGAAATTGCCCTAGCACATAGCTAACTATTTGAGCTTGAGAACTTTAACAAAATGTTGCAATAACAATCATAAATATGAATGCTGGTTGATATTTTAAGAAGTAAGGGGATACAAATGAAAAGATTTGAAATTGACAACTGAAACAGCCATTAAATACTTCTATCTTCCTTTCTTTCATTCATATCACTTTCTCATTGAAACCAAGTAGGATATACCTTGATTTCCTACGTACTCAAAACGGAATAGTCCATTATTTATGAGGTTACACTTCTACCTTCCCTTATTTCTTTCATTTTCTAACTGAAACCAAGTAGTGTTTTCCCCTCTTTTCACGCGAACAAAACGGGACAGTTCATTATTTATGATGTTCTGGCAGAGCGTAAAGGTCGTGCGAGGGAGGAAGGAACAACCACACTTATAAAAGGATGATTAAAAAATAATTCTATGCATTTTTCATTTCTTTTTTAAGATAAAGCGTTGTGAAATAATTTTAGTTTCATCGGCATTTCGTTTATGGGCAGTAGAACGAGAAATCGACGCGACGAGATCGTTGCATTCCTTTTCGCGCAAATACCCTTGGGAAACGCAGGAACCCATCTAATCTCCACTCGTCTATAGGTTAAAGAGCAAGAAGGAATTAACTCTGTAACCGTGGTTGGCAACCAGTCTAGGAAAATATAGCTGAATTCAAAACTATATGTACACCTAGCGTAATACCTACGATGCAGCCATCGACAAGAACAAGGGCTTCTCCATCAGTATGATCTCCGTCGACTTACGGCTTACGGCTGCGTCAATGTATTAATAATAATAATAATAACAATAATTTCTTCTTATTGTTGTTGTTATATTTCCTTTGGTTTCTGGTGTATACTCATTTATTTCCGGGTTCCGACGAGAGACTCAAGCTCTGAAATGTCATCATGACATTTTCCACTGGGCACTTTTGAAAAAAAAATCGCACATATTTTACATAGATAAAGCCCTTCGTAAGGTGTGGGCTGTACTTGTGAGTACACTTTTTGTATTTGTTTAGGCATGGGCTGCCAGGGATTCTTTCAATGAGTCTATTGGAATATTTTCCAATCAATCCGATTTGAATTGTTAATGTCCTCATTCGCCACATTGTTGAGATTTCGATTTCAAGATCCTTGTATTTTGATAGCTTTTTTTGAAGATTTTCAAAGATACACGGCAGTCTGCAGGGACTGCCATGTCAATAAGGAGGCACATTTTGTCTTTGCGGTATGTAATCACGATGCCATGGCAATTAGCTTTGATTGTTCTGTTAGTGTGTATTGTGAATTCCCATAAAATTGCTACAGGTCCTATCTCCGTAACTGGGTCTAGATGATGTTCATACCAATTGCTTGCAGTTTCCTTTCTGTAAGTGTTGCAGATTTTCCAGTGAAGATATTGGCCCACTCTGTCGTATTTTATATTCATTGGGTGCCAATACCGCGCAACCTGATAGAAGATGGTCAATTGTTTAATTATTATTATTATTACTTTCAACTGGAGATATTGTATTATGTATGTTCTCCATGGAGCGTTACAATCTCAAACAGATGACACCTTACGCAAAATATTTACAGAGTCAAGCAACGCGGACTTCTGAAGCGATGGAATACTAGGCTTTATTCCGATTTTCTTAATGTAGGTCTTTATATTCGATGGTATCGAACCCAACGCCACAAAGATAACTGGGAGAACAGTGGCCTGAACGTCCCAAATACTTGCAAACTCAATCTGGAAGTTAGTGTACTTTTAAGCTTTGACCTTTAATATTGGCCACCAGGGACGTCATCATAATCATCATCAGTGTTATTATTATCTTCTGCACGTTTCTTTTTGTTGTTGTTGTTGTTTTTTGTTAAGTTTTTTTATCAACCGGAGATCTTGCATTATGGGTGTTCGCCATCGTGTCGGACGACTTCAAACAGCACCTTTCGCATAATACTTGCTGTGCCAAGCAACGCAGACCCCTGAAGTAACAATATACTAGACTTTATTATTACGATATTTTTATTATTACCACTATTTCTTTCCTTATGTTTATGTTGATTTTCACCCCAACTTTTCAGATGGTTATTCTACGATCTTTCGTAAGCAGCACAGATGGGGATAAGGAATAAATCTCCGGTGAAATGATAATTAGATATTTAAAGAATGCTTAGACTATTTACATTATTTAGATTCAGTCTATTTTCCTGATATTTGTTGTTATTATCAAAATGTACGGTCGTTGTCCCCTCCGGCCTTCCTCAGATGTATATTGATGTGGGTAACCTACAGAAAATTCTGAACAGAATCCTTTATTTAATCTACGCGGGTAGATTATTCTTGCTCCACTGCCTATGTTTAAGGATATAGTCTAGTTCTTATTTCATTACAGCTGTTATTATTGATATTTCACAAATTTTAACTGCCTCTTTCTGATTCTAAGTTTCTTAACAGTTACTATACTCCGACAAGCTTCCTCACTGTCCACATGTTTTGGCTATGGTATTCCCAGCACTGGTCAATAGCAGCACTTCTCTTTCACTGCAAGTCTTATTTCTATTTTTTTATAGGATATTAACATAGTGCCATATAGGTGATTACTACATTTTATAAGAGATTAATATAGTGCCATATAGGAGATTACTCCTTTTTTATAGAATATTAAAATAGTGCCATATAAGTGATTACTCCTTTTTTATAGGAAATTAATATAGTGCCGTATAGGAAAATACTAAAAATAGTGCCATATAGAAGATTACTGCATTTTTATAGATTAATATAGTGCCGTATAGGAGATTAATAGATTAATTTAGTCCCGTATAGGATATTTATCTTTTTTATAGGAAATTAATATATTGCTGTATAGATTACTCCTTTTTTATAGGATATTAAAATAGTGCCATATAGGAGATTACTGCATTTTTATAAGAGATTAATATAGTTCCGTATAGGAGATTAATGTTTTTTATAGGAAATTAATATATTGCTGTATAGGAGATTACTCCTTTTTTATAGGATATTAAAATAGTGCCATATAGGAGATTACTGCATTTTTATAGGAGATTAATATAGTTCGGTATAGGAGATTACTCCTTTTTTATAGGAAATTAATTCAGTACCGTATATGAGATTACTCCTTTTTTATAGCATATTAAATTTGTGCTATATAGGAGATTACTGTATTTTTATAGGAGATTAATATAGTGCCGTATAAGAGATTACTTCTTTTTGTGTCTTTTGTGGCTAGAAATATAAACATCCGACTATCGCTCTTTGCCTCTGTTCTGTCTTCTTTCCGCACAAATTCGTCAATAGCTTAATCGCCATTTCCTTTTCTTTCTTCATAACATCAGTGTCCTGTGAGTGTTCAAATCTCCAACCCCTCTTTCTTCATGTATCCCAGAAATTTTCAACTGTTTCTTTCTGATTGTAACTGTCAATTTTCCTTGCATTTTCCTATTTTCCATAAAACTTCCTCATCTGCCACATGTTCTGTCCAGGGTATTCTCAGCACTCACCATTTGAATCACGTCTCTGTTGCCGCAAGTATATTCTCCGAATATAAATTTAGCGACTATTTTTTTTTATTGACGAGAGAATGTTGTAATGACAAAATTATGCAGGTGTAGGCTTTAAGAAAGTTTTATTCAACTAAGAATAGAACGTTCGCGTATTGTGTCCTTTTATAGTCCCAGTAAACCGAAATAGCTCTCTCAAATGTATTAAATAAATAAACATCGTAGTTTTCGTTAATATTTGTTGGACGCCAGAAAATGATAATTTTTTTTTATCTACGAAACACCGAAACAAGACAATGCATTAGCGTATTACAGCATTGTATATATTCTGTTATATTCGAGAATTGTTTTGCAAGACGCTGACCCGTGTTGAAAGCTTTTCAGTATTTAGCATTGTTGAAGTTATCGCTAACATTTTTTGTCGAGATTTACAAACTATACGCTTTGTTCAATTTCACAAACAAATCGATGAAATATAAAAATTTCAAGAAAAATAAATGAAAAATTATGGTACTGAGTTACGTACCCTAGTAAAACCAACTGTACCTTGTACCCACCTTACTTTTTTGCACTTCTCCTCCTAAATTTAATTTCAATCGGTCAATGTATGGCTATTTTAGAAGGTGTGACGGACTAACGAAACTCATAAAATTTTATATAGAGATTTCAGTATTCAATAGCGGGAAAGAAGAACTACAAATAATCTAAGAAGCTGAGACCAAAATGAAATAAAAAAAACACTTTATTTTCGATAAATTTCTGGGTTCGAGCCATTTATGGCTTTTTTCTTTAGGCGGGAATCTGTTACTGTTTTCTTCCTTTAACCACTGCGTTCATAAATGGCCTAATAAACCAGGTTCAACGTGTGCGTGCGTGTGTGTCAGTTGAATAAAAACAACCTAACGTCAAAAGTACGTCAACACTCGAGTCGACGCCGATTCAAGTGTGGGACAGCCATTAATCTGTGGTATACTGCCAAGTATGTAGAACCAAGTGTTCTTCATATGAGGTATATCGTGTCTATAATAACCCATACAATTATGCCAGAAAACACAATAATGGCGGTTGTATATCAGTTCCTAGCCGCATTTAAGCGATACAGCACTTTCCTCGGCACAGGAATTGTTCCAAGAAGCGCTGTCACCTGCTCACTCCCAACTATATTAGTTCTGCCCAGAGCGTCATGCAAGGTAGAAATTATCCCGAGTGTACCAACCACAAAAGGAACAAGTTGAGCTGCTACTGTTTGGAATATTCCGTGTCTTGGTACCTCTGTATTTTCGCCTGCTCTGCTTTTACGATGTTCTTATCCCAAGGTACTGCAATGTTTATCAGGATTCATTCATGGATGCTCTTGTGAATAACTGTGATGCAATTGCTCTCTAAGTAGATATCAGTCAATAATATTTTTCTTTATTTTGCTTTCTGTTCAATATAATCACTTGCCTGGTCATTGCCGAAGTCCTGAAGTAAATCCAGGTAGTGAATATATGTAGTCCGTTTTGTAGCAGTTCTGATGTTAACTGATACCCAACATGTACTTTGTTTATTTTGTCTTTACATCGATAAGATTCACTTTAGGTGATGGACAGGTCCACTGAAAGAATTTTATTTTATTTTCATGTAAACAATGACTACCATGAAAAGCGTTATTTTTTTTTTACTGTTTTTGTTGTTGTTGTTGTTGTTGTTGTTATCATCATTTTTTTAGGACAGCGGCGCTTTTGCAAACGAAGCCAGGTTCGATAATCGACGAAAGTATGTGTCGCCAGAGTGCTTCAGTTTTAATAGGTTCATTTTTCATCTATCTTAATATTGCGTATTCTTTCTTAATATATTTTATATTTATTTTTTTTATAATCTCACTCTTCTTCTTTCTTTATTTTCTTTATATGCCCCGCCCTTTTATCACCCTCTCTTTATTAGTATCTCTCCACCTAGCTGACCTAGCAATGGATTCAATATAGTCTTTCCACTTCATGTCAGCTGAGAACTTTAGCCCGAGAAGGCGCAACGAGATTCTTTCCTGGAGGATAGCATCAGCCATGCTGATGGAAGGCAGCGAGGAGTCTTTCAGATGATTAATGGAGGGAAGTTTAGTTTTGGAGGCGTTAAATTTAACAAGCCATCTTTTGCACCGGTTAACAACGGACATGAGGTAGTTTTGGACATCGGCTGTCATTTTGATCTTGTCAGACTGATCAGACTATCGAGACATATAAAATGAAAAAAAAATTTCACACCTCTTTTTAATTCAGAAGCGACAAGATATAGCTGTCCGTTTTTACGATCGTTGCCTTCGCACTAAAGCATTCAAAGTGTCAAAAGAAAAAAAAAGTAAAACGGTTCGTGGTGAGCAGCTGGGAACGTGCTTGCTGTATATTTGAAAATGAAATCGAAGTTGAATCAAAAGTTCAATCCTTCAAACTTCTAAAAAAGTAACTATCGGGCCGACGATAACATTCAAACGATTTACCAAGTGCAGGCGCGACAAATTCTAAAACATTAAAAAAAAGCTTCGGTATGGACGAATACTGGAACTGAATCAAGTAAACGTGCTCCAGGTCAACGACAAAAGAAAACCTAAATGCCGACGGAAGACAACAAAAATCACTTTTTGTACACGTGTACTCTTAAAATGTCTTTAAAAGTCCTACAAATATATCTAGAGGCCATCATAATCTCACTCTTCTTTTTTTTTACTTTCTTTCTTTATATACCCCCGCCCTTGTTTCACCCTCTCTTTCTTAGCATCTCTCCACTCTTGTGTCTGTTTATTATCTTTCTTCCTTTCATCCATAACATCACTTTGCTCTTTTTCCGTCATTTACATCACTCTTCTCTTTTTGTTTTAATCAAGTTCAACCTATGCAATGTTGTAAGCTCACTAAAGCACAAGAGGTTACTGGGTGCGTAAGAATTAAATAACCGAAACATTATTACTAAGGAGCGAGAACATTAAAAGTGTAATCAGGAAGACAGTAGATAGTGATTCATATTGCATTTAAATTTTTGCAGATTAAAGTCGGCTGGAAAACTCGAAGCCGGAAGGGAGTTCCACAAGCGAATAGTCCGAGAAAAGAAACTGTTAGCATAGAACTTACGGTTACATCTAGCCGACTTAATTATGTATCGATGAGATCTAATCGCCAGACTAGTACTGCGCTTATATTCATAAAGTCTAGGTACCAAAGCGAAGATCTCACCCGAACAATTACCATGAAAGTACTTAGAGAAAAAGCGCAGGGAGGCAACCTTATGGCGGTGGGTAAGTGACTGAAGCCCAATAGGACCAATAATATTGCTGATTCTTCTTTGATTTTCTCTATGTGGTAACAATATTCGAAGCATGGACTTATATTAGGTTGGTGCAAAAATAATGTCGTTTTTTGACGTTCAACTTCATGTGAGAAGACGACATTATTTTTGCACCAACCTAATAGATATGTCAGATATTCTGGAGAGAAAAATTGTTTAGCATGACATAGGGACCAATTTTCTTAGCAGCTAACCTAACAATGGATTCAAAAGCTTTACTTCTGTCTTTTTCTTCCTTTTCTGTCTTTCTTCTTTCTTTTTTGATATTTTCTTTGTCGTTTTCTTCCTTTTTTGTCTTTTTTCTTTCTTTTCTGATATTTTCTTTGTCTTTTTCTTTCTTTTCTTTTTCTTTCTTTTCTGATATTTTTTCTTTCTTTTCTGATATTTTTTCTTTCTTTTCTGATGTTTGTTCTTTGTCTTTTTCTTTCTTTTCTGTATTTTTCCTTTCTTTATATAACTTTACTATTTTTCTTTCCTTTTTTCATTGCATCAATTCAATGTTACCTTCTTTCTTTATATTCTCCATTCTTTCTTAGTTTGATTCTTTCTTTTTATCTAGCGTAACATTTTTTACTCATTTTCTTTATTAATTTTCTTTTAGGTAAAATTATATTTAATCTACACACAATGGCGGCTATTCAGTTAACAGCTGCAGTCAAAGATATGTGATGGCAACGAGGTTATGTGACACTACGCGTTGAATTTCCACAGAACAGGCTAGTTATTATAAAGATAGGCATATACAGCTTGATTAATTTGTTGTTTTTTACGAGTTATCAACCCTTTTAGTGTTATTTAAAGCCGGAAAAATTTTAGATTGTAAGAACAATCCTGTTTGTTTTTTGTTTTTTTGTTGTTGTTTGTTTTTTTGCGAATAAACATTGCATTAACAAGGTATTTGAGAATAACTATAATTTTTCCAGATACAAGTCCTCCTATTTAACCCATAACTTCTGATAGGAGATCGGTTCATAGCTTTCTCAAGGGTGTTTGTGTGTAAGTGGATGTAAAGAAACTGACTGGCATTCGAACTCAGCTTTCAGATTTTTCATTACGAACAGCGATCCATTACACCACCCGCACATCCTGTATACACAAAAAAGGAAATAATAGCAATAGTTACTGCGATGACGATGCTAGACTTTCCTCTCGTATTATTACTATTATTATTATTATTAATATTATTATTATTATTATTAATATTATTATTATTATTATTAATATTATTATTATTATTATTAATATTATTATTATTATTAATATTATTATTATTATTAATATTATTATTATTATTATTAACTGTTGTAGTAGTTGTTCTATCTTCTTGTCTTGCTGTTTTCACTGTTCACGATCACTTTAAGTAGCAGCCCCTGGCACGTCTCCTTTGTCTTTTCTCGGTAAAAAAAAAATAGTTTGTATAATATCTTGCATGTGTCTTTTACGAAAGAAATTTTAAACTTATTTTCACGTATTTGAATATTCACAGCCAATGCCTGGTTACCATTGCTGCTAACTGGGTGAAACGCCCCTAGAGTTCAAAATCGCCCCCTCGTCCTTGTGGGTGACGAATTATTTTCAACCATGCAATCCCTTTCTCACAGACGAAATGTCGCAAATCTACTCGCTGCACTTGTATCGTTATTTCTGTGGAAAGTGTTCAGACGAATTGCATTCCTTAGTTCCGCCAGTTCTAACCTTCACGGCTACGACCCTCCATATCACGCACATTGTAGCGAACCGCCCTTATTCCCTTCGTATTCCATTGGGGACATGTAAGTTCAACTTCTTCCCACAAACCTCTGCTTCGTGGAACCAACTCCCAAGAGGATTATTTCTCGGTCATTGTAATTTTACCCTATTCAAGTGTAGCGACAACCGTTATCTTCTCTACAGTTTTTTTTTTCATCTTTTCACTCCGAGCAAGGCAAAAAAGCCACTAAGGCGCAGAGGGTTAGAGAGGGTGAAAGAATATGATAAAAACATTAAGGAATGAGGACAATAAAAGAACAGAAATTAATACGGTAGAAATTAACGATTGATATTGTATTTAAATTTTTGCTGATCAAACTTGACTGAAAAGCAAGAAGCCGGAAGATAGTCCCACATATCCCCGTAAACTATGTATTTTAGTCTGTAACCTTCTACTTCGAGTGGTTTTTTAACCTTGTACAAGGTGAACATCATTGTATAAAAAGATTCTCTAATATTACTTTCCATGTCTTGTCAGACCCCACCAATGTCATGATTGAAATGGTGATGGAGAACTAATTGTCTCATTTTACAGTTCCAGGATGTACCTAACTATTATCAAGATATTATCTTTCCAAGAATCAGATTAAACCAAAAATGGAATATTGCTACCCTGACTGGGCTGGAGATGCACATGCCGCACTTTTCAGCCTGGACACAGGAACTGAGAAATGTAGCTTGTCTGAACATCTGGCATGAAAAATAGCGATAGAGTAGCGAGAGTCTAGCAAAGTTTCCCCTTTGAGGAAGAGGTTGTAGGGTAGAAAATAATTCATCACCCACATGGCTGTGTAGACGTTTGTGAACACTGCCATGACTGGAAAGTAAGGATTGGGCAGCTCCAGTTCAAATATGGCAGGAGGAGTCATGGGACTGACCATTTTTCCACGTATTTTCAAATATCTCTATTTTATACTTCATTTCCTGGTAAGAGTCAAGTAATTTATTTCCGATTTTTGTTCGTTTTTTTTTTTGTTTTTTTTTGCACATATTTCTTTGTTGTTTCATTTTTCAAGTCGGTTGCTCTTGTTTGGAAGCGTGTTTTTTTTTTATTCTCTACAAATGTCTCTGGTTCTCTTAATGCAGTTGATTTGCATGATTTAACTAAATTCGTTTGCATAGTTCCCAGTGTATCACTGTTCCTGTTTTGTAACGCATGCTTTCAGACTAAGCCACATTTCTGCATTCACACATACAGTATTATATAATTATGTATTTGGGCAACAATCCCTTTTTGCATAAGTTTCATTAAAGACGACTGGCATAGTTAAACTTTTTATTTAATTTTTCTCGTGTGCGTATAAATGTTTTCTTTTCTGGACACAAAGTCTGTCAAAATTATCCAGATGT
>OZ038485.1:48156515-48179015 GCA_964036315.1 Acanthosepion esculentum
CGGGAACTGCTTGATCCTACGAGACTATCATTACTTCCTGCTTCAAAATGTAGTAACTGTTAAAAAACGACTGAACTTGCTGATATTTAAAACGAACAGAGTGTGAGCGAGTTCAGTCGTTTTTTAATAATAACCATATTTCGAAGCAGGATTTATTGATAATATCAACTTACATATTCCAGAGACGAGTAGAGAAAATCTATTAGAAGCCAATATTACTTGCTTTGGATTATTAGGAGTTTTGTAACAACAGCGACATCACAACAGCAGTCCAAAGGTCATTTATCACAGAGGGATCTTCTATCATTTCTTCCATGTTTAGCGATTGTAAAGAATTACTATGGGCGCCTACCGCAGACCTATTCGCTAACATAAGTGGATGTGTGGGTGGTGTAATGGACAGTGGCACTGAATGAGAAACCGGAGAGCTGTTCGAATTCCAGTCGGGTTCTTTACCTTCACTTGCGCGTGAATACCGTTGGGAAAGATTTGAATCCGTCTCCTACCCACAAATGTGGGTAAAATAGTTGCATTGTATCGGGAAAAATTGTTATTCTCAAAAGATTGTTAATGAACTCGCAAAAAAAAAAAAACATAATCAAAATTTTTTTCAGCTTTAAATAATCCACAAAAGATTGATAGTCCGGAAAAAAAAATCAATCAATTCGCAATGTATCGATTTCAATCTTCACTGGTAGCCCCTGTATTATAGCCTCAAGCCAAATTAATCAGACGTTGGTTGGTTGACCAAACAAAATGTTCCGAAACAATTCTATGCTAGCAGTTCCTTTTCTCGCACTTCTCGCTGCGGAACTCGCTTCCGGCTCCATGTTTTCCAGCTGACTTTAATCAGCAAAAATTTAAATGCAATGTCAGTCGCTGTCTAGTGTCCTCCTGATTATTCTGTTCACTTCCCGCTCATTATTAATGTTTCTGTGCCTAATTCTTCCTCACCCTGTAACCTTCTTGCGTCTTAGTGGCTTTACTGCATTGCATGGGGTGATACCGATTACAAAAAAAAAATACAACTTCATTTTAGAAAGCGTTTACTTTGATCTAAACATTTCAATGTAAATGAATTAACGTTTAGTTTTTGTTTAGAAAAGAGAAGGGTACCCGATGAAGATTGAACTCACTAAGAAAGCCTTTCAATAGTGTTGGCGTTTAGTCAACGCTAAATGCGTCTTTGTATTACTGATAGGCAATGTGCCTACTTCGAAAATCTCATAGAGTAGGCTTTGCTGGCCGGACTGGAAATACACCGACGATATCTGCAGCAGAAGTTTGAGACTATCTTCAAGAACGAATATTTACCTATCCGACAGCCAAGTCAATAGTGCATTCCTTGTCCGTTTTGTATAAAAGGACATGTTTAAAAGAAGGCCTAAATATATATATATATATATATATATATATATATATATATATATATAGTGTGTGTGTGTGTGTGTGTGTGTGTGGCCTCTGAAGTGTGGTTAAATAAAACCTTCACCACTACAATCAAATCTCATGTGCTGGTGTCGGGCTGTCGGTTCCTAGGAACTGATCTGCTTAAGCGTCATACGTAGAATCAACCGGAGAATCGAGTATATAAAGGCCAATCAAGGTATAGTGTTACGGGGTAAGATTATAAAGAAAGGGAAACAGGGGGAGCAGGAGAGAATTATTAAGAGTAGGATAGATATCGATTGACCCTGGAGTTAAATAGACCAATATTGTATTTGCCAGGAAAGCATTCTCTCGGGAGTTTATTCCACAAAGTAACAGTTCTGGGAAGAAGATTTCTGAGTGGAACTTGCTTTTCATCAAACGATAACATGATTTGGAACCTAATTGCCCGAATTGAAAGAAATGGATCAGTCAGCGATCTTCCAGGAAGAGGCCCGAAGCGCACTGTGTGCAACTAGTTATTACCAGAACATCGCTTCAAAAGATTCTGAAACTGGGGTTTAAAATGTTTCCATACAAGAATCAAATCGTCCATTTTTTTAAAAAAATGTGTTTGTATAAGTTATTTTCGTTTTATGTCATTCAGTTTTCAGTGGCCACCCTGTATATATCGCGACTCATAGTGGGGCAGTCTGTAGGTATAAGTAGACTGAATGAGTCACACGACGGAATTTGTGAAGAGCTGACGCTATATCGAGTCAGGTTTGTTACCTCTCCGTCACCGAGAACCGTTGGTCCAGTGGGTATGACGCTTGCGTCACATCGTAACGGTCCGAGTGCAATTCTCGGTATCGGTGCGCACTGCTGATGAGTTCCAAAAATTGGACGAAACGGCCGTCCAGTGTTTTCTGCATTCTATTGAGAAACTAATTATTAATATTGTATTAATTATTATTAATTCACTGAATTAATTAATTCGGTAAATTAATTATGATTATTCAAATCCCCATTAATTTTTATTTATATATCTATCTATATCTATATATATATGTGTGTTTGTGTTTGTAATTTCTGTATAAATTATTTATATATACGCGGTACTTATTGGAAAACGCTCAATATCAGTGATAGAGCTAGCATACTTAGCTGAATTGATGTTAATCTGTGATCCTCAGTTTCACGCCCTTGCGAACGTCGATCGCAAAGCTCATGGTCACAAACTCACATCAATACAACTATATATATATATATATATATATATATATATATATATATATATATATATATATATATATATAATGATATTAAAGAATCCTAAAGATTATAGGACTAATCCCCAAAATACATGTCCAAAATTATTTTTTTATTTCCGAAAATTCCGGTTTTTAACATCTTTTCTCATCATGCTTCTATTTGGAGAATAGGCCTCATAAATATTATATCAATATTATCTTTGTTTCTTTATTTCGAATCTCTCTCATCGACCTACTATATCCACACACACACACACATATATATATATATATATATATATATATATATATATATATATATATATATATATATATATATATATATACACCCCAATAGTAACTATAAAAACTAAAAATAAGCTGAAAGCTTAAAATGTAAAATAAACTATGTATATATCTATCTATCTATCTATATATATATATATATATATATATATATATATATATATATATATATATATATATATGAGCGGAAGGTGTCATTCATACAGACACTGCATACTCTTGGACATATATCACAATTATATTTCATTTTATATCGATTGTTCGATTTCCTATTTTCTGTGTTTTTTTATTATTACTTATTTTTGTTGCAGCAGGTTTGACTCGATTCAAAAATATTTCCTCATATTTTTCAACCTCGTCTGTAGATTTTTTGTGAATATCTACATTGCTTTGTTAGATTGAATCTACAATATCAGGAGACACCATGCACATTTTTTTTTAACTCAAATGTCTTTCTTTGTGTTGGTCTTATTTTGATATTTCGGAACTAAGGTGGCATTCATCTTTTTTCCATTATCGTCTTTTTCACCGTCATCATGAAAACTTACGAGCATGCGCACAAGAAAACATCAAATATTTTTAAAAAATCTCCCTCTTCACCTAATAAACGACAATTTGAAAAAGATTATCAAGTCGGGTTTAAAGTAAATAAAGACGAACGTGAAAGCTTTTTTTATTTTATTTTATTTTTGTTCTGGTTAAATTTTGTAATTTCCTGTTTAATTTATGCTTTGTGTTGCTTACAATCAATTTATTCATCTTTTTCCGCTCAGTATGCATGTTGTTTTAATTCCCAGCCATCGAAAATACCCCCTCCTCCATCTTCTTGCCTTCCACATTATCTTTCTCTTTGCCATTTTTTTTTTTCACTTTTTAACTTCTCAATTACCTCTACGTTTCGTATATTCTTCCATTCTAATTTTTCCTTACATTATTTCAAAATTAGCTTAATACGCCATAATATTAAATGTAAGGAAATGCCTTTTAAAAATATTACAGCAATCTTGCAAACAGAAAGAGCAGAATAGAATTAAATGTCAGCATTCCAAGTATTGGCTTTTACCTATACTCGAAAACTAACTCTCGTCACCAATAGAAAATACGTAAACGGAAAATATCTAGACACCATGCTGATGTCGTCCATTCCTCTTTTGTATTTTTCTATTTTATTTATTTATGAGCAACATGGCCCGGCGTTGCCCGTGCTTCATTCAAAAATCGTACGACTCATGCAGCAATCGCTATCACTTGACTTAAAATATTTTTGCCCTTCCTTGCCTTTAAAGGAGTGCCCTTTTCCGTGCTGATGTTGCTACATACCTTACTTCTTGCCTATCTCACACTGCGAATTTTTTCTAAGCTCTATACTAAACATTAAATCTGTTACGAAAAAAGAACTAAACAAAATGTACACAAAACGATCAGCTTTAAAAAAAGGACTCGTAACTGGAAAAACCGAATGAAAAAAGAATGTTAACAACAAATATTTTTTCACACCCAACCCAGTTCTGCGGAATCAGAATCAACGTTGAGTTTAAGCAAGACAATGAGCCAATTGGAGTAAAGTGCCATGCATATTTAAATTTTTCCCACTTGTGACGAATGCAGCTATCGATTTATTTTTTTGCATGCTAGCATGCTAGTTAACATTCGAGTAAGTCAGCTGTTGGCTCTCATGCTCGCCAATAGAATTTTCCTGCCTATTCGTGGCAGCCAGCTATAGCCTCTCACTCTGGCCAGTAGAAAATGGCCACAAACTACATGAAAACTGCCGTAGAAGCATGAAAAAATCGATTATTTCCACTATCGATGGGAGTTGGAAAATGCAGAGTCGGTCTTGGCATTTCTTGGAGCATGTGCATGTACATTTTTGTGCAAATCCGTCGAAAATTGCGGCCGTGCATTCGTTACACACACACACACACACACACACACACACACACACATCCTGCCTTTTATTGATAGAGATTTGCTATATCGACGTTTTCACTTTATTCCTTGTTCTTATTTGAATTTCCTCTTTTAGAAAACTCCTTGGTTTTTATTTCCCAAATTCTTCTTTCTCACGTGATCTTTGCTTATGTTTTCTTTCTCTTTTAGTGGTTGCTTATATTCTTTTCATCTTCCCGTTCTTTATTTTCCATTTTAATCCACTTCTTCATTCCAAGTCATTATCGTCTATTTTTCAGTTTCTTTTTTCTATTATTTCTTCAAAATTTTATATTTTCTTCCCATTTCATCTCCATTATGCCTTCCGTCTATTCATCTACCCCCTTCATATTTCATTTTTATTTTTTCCACTTTTATATTCTTCTTTATTTCACCATTTTATGCCTTACACACTTTTTTTTTATATTCACCCCCTTTATATCATTTTATCTCTTCTATCATTTGTACTTTAACATCCATTTCCAATTTCTAACTTCTTCATTCTGCATCTTCTTTACTCCCTTTTTATATTCGTCTTCTTTTCAACATTCACCTTCTTTATTTCTTCCACCTTTCTCTATTTTCGTCTTCATTCCTTCCGCCTTTCCCTCTCTTCGTCTTCATTACTTCCACCTTTCTCTCTCTTTGTCTTCATTCCTTCCGCCTTTCTTTGTCTTCGTCTTCATTCCTTCCGCCTTTCTCTCTCTTCTTCTGCATTTCTTCCGCCTTTCTCTCACTTCGTCTTCATTCCTTCCGACTTTCTCTCTCTTCGTCTTCATTCCTAGCGCCTTTCTCTCACTTCGTCTTCATTCCTTCCGCCTTTCTCTCTCTTCGTCTTCATTCCATCTGACTTTCTCTCTCTTCGTCTTCATTACTTCCGCCTTTCTCTTTCTTTGTCTTCATTCCTTCCGCCTTTCTTTGTCTTCGTCTTCATTCCTTCCGCCTTTCTCTCTCTTCTTCTGCATTTCTTCCGCCTTTCTCTCTCTTCGTCTTCATTCCTTCCGCCTTTCTCTTTCTTCGCATTCATTCCTTCTACATTTCTCTCTCTTCGTCTTCATTCCCTCCGCCTTTCTCTTTCTTGGTCTTCATTCCTTCCGACTTTCACTTTCTTGGTCTTCATTCCTTCCGACTTTCACTTTCTTGGTCTTCATTCCTTCCGACTTTCTCTCTCTTTGTCTTCATTCCCTCCGCCTTTCTCTTTCTTGGTCTTCATTCCTTCAGACTTTCTCTCTCTTTGTCTTCATTCCCTCCGCCTTTCTCTTTCTTGGTCTTCATTCCTTCAGACTGTCTCTTTCTTGGTCTTCATTCCTTCAGACTGTCTCTATCTTCGTCTTCATTCCCTCCGCCTTTCTCTTTCTTGGTCTTCATTCCTTCAGACTTTCTCTATCTTCGTCTTCATTCCCTCCGCCTTTCTCTTTCTTGGTCTTCATTCCTTCCGACTTTCTCTATCTTCGTCTTCATTCCCTCCGCCTTTCTCTTTCTTGGTCTTCATTCCTTCCGCTTTTCTCTTTCTTTGTCTTCATTCCTTCCTTCCTCCTTTCTTTCTCTTCCTCTTCATTCCTTCTACATTTCTCTCTCTCTTCGTCTTCATTCCCTCCGCCTTTCTCTATCTTCGTCTTCATTCCTTCCATCTTTATTCTATTTTCTTCTCTTTTATTCCTTCTGTCATATTTCTTTCTTCATCATTCATTCACGATTTTATCTTCTCCATGCTACATCTCTATTTTTCAACTTTTTTCATCCTCATCTTTTTACTCGTTTTCATGTTTATATCATTTCAGCCCAAGAAAGGCAATAAAACCACTAAGACTCATTTGGGGTTATTGTGTCATGGAGAATAATTAGAAAAGAAAAAAAAACTATTAAGGAGCGAAAACAATAAAAGAACAGGAATTAAGTAGGCAGAACATAACGATTGACATTGCATTTAAATTATTAAAGCTCAAATTTGAATGGAAAGCACGAAGTCGGATGATAGTTCCACAAGTGAGGAGTGTGAGAAAAGTAACTGTTAGCATAACATTTACGCTTAAATCTAGCCATTTCAATTCCTTTCATCTTTTTATCTTCGTCGATTCTAACTTTTTTATTTTTTCATTCTCCATCTTTTTTTCTATATTTTTCATATTATTTTTCTTCTTTTCAATTTTCATCTCTTTCTCCCTTCTTTTTTTCATTCCTTCCACCATTTTTATATCTTCTACTACGACACTTACAACTTCTATCTTTAATTTCCTTTCCTTTTAATTTCATTTTCCTTCCCGTCGCTCTTTTCTCTACCTCCTGATTGTTTTTGTTACTTTTTTGTTTTTTTTTGTTTTCCCCTTCATTTTATTCTTCGTCATCTTCAACATTATCCACATCCAGAACATATAAAAGGTTTCAACTTGTAACACCTGCGTCCATCAAAAATGCTTTATTTCATTTACCAAAGAGAGTTTTAATATCTCTACCGCCAGCCACACCTGTTGTTTGCAGAGAAAGGCAGACCAAACAGTAACCAAATTCCAGGTGTCGATATTTTTACCAATCAGTAAGAGATTCCAGCTGCATCGAATTATATACAAATGAAATCATCTTTTATATACCGTTTCTGTCCAGAACGTGGATGATCGTAGCAATCCACAACACCATGCCTCTTGTTGCTCTAAGCAAAGTTTGCCTCTTTACCACCACTCTGTTTCTCCCTAACTGTGGATTAAATAGTAGGACTTGTATCTGAAAAATATCATTATTCTCAACAAAAAAAAATCACTTGCAAAATGAATAAATAAATAGAATAAAAATTGTTCTTACATCCAAAATACGTTCGGTATTCAAATAACTCACAAAGGCTTGATAAACCATGAAAAATAAATCATTTATGACAATCTTTGTCTCCGCTCTACTGCCATTCACACAAATTCATTAGAAAGCTTACTCGCTTGTTCCTTCTGTCTATCATTCATTCAATATGTCCTGGGTATGACGATAAACAACAACCGACAGTAATGCTTCTGATCGGGAGTTTCGAGGTTTTGAGGATCGTGGAACCAATCTTAATTACTGTTATTCCCAGGTCCACCTTGACTTGGGGTAGTAGCACCTGTTAGGGTCCCAACTATGGGCAAATAGTGAAACCCAAAACACTATGAAAGTATAAAAATAAATGTTCATAATAAAAATACCAGCAATACATTTTATGTAAAAAAGACTAATTAGCAACAATACCTATTTATAGTAAAATTAGCAACAAAGCATTTTTAAAGCAACAAGACCAGCAATACATTTTATCTGTAGTTGAAGGCGTCCAATTGCGTTCAAAGTATATTTAGTTAAAGCCATAAAATAGTTTTCAAAATATTTCAATTTTGGCATTAAATAACCCATAGAGGTGTTGATGTGCTGCTAAACAAAATCAACCAACGAAAATATCTGTATCTATAATTCTCAAAATGTGTGTATGTGTGTGTTTGTGTGATCGGATGTTGTTTATGCATTTCCACAGTTTTCATCCGATTTCGATGAATTTTTTGTTTGTTTGATAGATAATTCTTCAGTGACGGTTTTGAGTCCAAATTTTTGACAACAATGGCTCTCCACTACTTCTTATCCATTATAACTCTCAGCAGCGTTTTACTATTTACTATCTGTTCTTTGATATATATCTTGCATAAAAAACCTTTAATAAAATAAATAGTTTAAATTATTACAATAATATTATTTATACATTTCCCTTTTCAGAGCCACCCCCATTCATATTGTTAAGACCCCGCACCCCACCCCATTTGGGGACGTGCCTCAGTTATACCCAACTGTTGTTACTAATATTGATTTTCGGGTGGGCTGACTTTAAACTTAAACTGATCCAGTTGAACGGCAAAAATTCCCGGTAAGGAAAGACCCGGTGAAGACGGGTTATACTGCTAGTGAGTCTTAAATTCTCCAAGTCTACTTTCCTTATAATGTTTCCACAAAATGTCAACTCTTTCTGATTTTAGATATGTCTTATTCTCGCTCCTATATTTCTTTCGGTATGCTGAAGTTTATATGCTAAATGTACAGTAAATATACAGTCTATGAAAGCGAGACAACATCGGAATGTTTCCGAATTTTAGGTGCTGTGATTAAACGGAAATACACGGGCAACTGGCACACACTGACGTCCGTCCTACGGAGTCAGTCTGCCAATAGGCTTCCTTTTTTTCTATATGTATTTAATTATTAGATTAGGTTTTGTTTTTTATTGGAAAGGTTCTAAGATCTTTACGCTTACTGATACATTCAAACAACATCAAATACGAGGGTCATTCAATAAATAAGGTGAATTTTTCGGTATAAGGACTTCTAATACAGATAGAAGCTTACTCTTTTTTATTTTTTTGTTTTTTGTTTTACTTCTTTTTCACATGGATTTAATTTCTTTTGCAGATTAAAAACTTTGAAAGTTTTGGCGATTAACAAAGATTGCCGACCAAGAAGCATGCTCCAGTATTGAACAGCGGTCAGTTATCAAGTTTTTGGTTGCTGAAGGGTGCAAACCAGTTGAAATTCATAGGAGAATGTCAACTGCGTATGGTGCCACATGTTTCACCCCAAAAAATGTCTACAAGTGGGCTAAATTGTTTAAAGAAGGACGGAGCAGTGTTGAGGATGAAGACAGTCCTGGGAGGCCTACAGAAGTGAGGTCTTATGAGGTGATCGAATCAGTAAAGGACCTCATTCAGTCCGACAGAAGGGTGACAGTGGATGACATTGCAAGGACTTTGAGCTTATCTGTTGGGACAAACGTAGGGGTCATCAGTCAGAAGGAGTCATCTTGCGACATGACAACGCAAGGCCTCACACAGCAGCCCAAACGGTGTAGACCATCAACGAGCTGGGCTGGGAACTGCTCCCTCATGCCCCTTACAGCCCAGACCTTGTCCCTTCAGACTTTCACCTGTTTAGTCCCTTGAAAGTGTTCACGAGAGGCACGAAGTTTAAAAGTGACGATGAAGTCAAAAGTGTTGTGAGCGACTGGCTGAGACATCAGTCCAAAGATTTTTACGCTGAGTGAATACGGAAGCTTGTGCACAGATGGAAAAAAGTGTGTGACAGTGCTGGGAGACTACGTTGAAAAAAAGAAAAGAAAAAAGTAAGTTTCTATCTGTATTAGAAGTCCTTATACCGAAAAATTCACCTTATTTATTGAATGACCCTCGTATATTCGTGACACACATCTGAAAATGAGTCCCACGAAAACGTCGCCAGGCTTTTGATAAGTATTCTTCGTTTGTACACTGATTTTCGAGTGGAAAGCTCGTTTTAAAGTTGTTCGGTTCAAAATGATGAGAGGTCATGGCGATGAATCACTAGCAAAACGCCAGAAAAAAAAGAATAATAATAGTGCAAAAAGAGGAAATCGGCGTGCTGTATTCAAATCCCCGCTTAATCTGTTGCGTTCACTTTTGCACAAATGACTTTGGAAAAATACATATATTCTCCACCAGCTATGGATTAAATAGCAGCATAGACTCAGTCAGTTATGTACCATGCGTGATACACGCTTAGGCGATTATGTATCTTTCCATACATGACTGACTAGGAAGATTTTTTTTCTGTAGTAGGTTGCCATTTGCTTTCTGTGGTAGACCAGTTGACATCCAGGTCTGTCCTGCTATTTACCATAGCTGGAGGGAGAAGAAGAAGATTCATACCTTTCCCAAGGATATTAGCACATAAGTGAATGTAATGGATTTGAATAGAATTTGAACTCGGTTCTCCGATTCCTCAATGTAAGCCACTATCCATTACTCTACCATGCCTCCCCCGAGGATAGACTAAGCTCTCGAATTATGGTGAACTGAATATCGTCGAGAAGGCAACGAGAAACGGCTGTCTTTTCTCTCAGAATTCATTGCAATTCAGATATAATGAAGAAATGGAATCTTTGAAGAATTGCGATCGTCTACGTCTTGAAGTGACATGACATTTTAAATTTCAATTCAACCGTCTTTAGTATCATTATTATTATTACTATTATTATTACCGTGGAAGACACAATTCTTATATCTTACTGAAACACTCGCATGAACTGAAGTGATTATCTTCAATCAGTTGCTTGGTCTGCTTCTGAGAAAGTTGGTTCAGTGCGTCGTGCCAGGCAATTCTTCTCATCAGAATCCATCTTGCACAATTATATATCTACCATTTGTTCATGCATTGAATACTTTTGCCATATCTGGGCTTGTGATACAACAATATATATCTCGAGATCCAGGGTACCTAATGATTAGCAAGCTTGTCTCGTTAAAACAATTACGACTGAGTAGTGAGTTCGACCCTCACTGGGTGCCCCTTAATTTCGGCCTTGTTCCACATCTAAGCTACGATTGGAAAATCACTATATATCTCGAAATCCTTGACAAAATTAAAAGCAGTGACTTTAATGTAATCGATCCTGACCTGGCATCTCGACATCAGTCACTTTCTCGCCGGCGTGACGTAGCTTCCCTCTGTCTTTTTCATGGCAATTGTTCTTATGAGCTTTCCTCATTCGCCTCTTTTATTTCTGTACCAATTTTCTTTAGTTTAATTCCGACTCCCTTCCCCTTCCCGTTCTCTGGTAGATGCGGTGCGCTTTTCGTTTTACGAGTGTGTATTTTGTATTTGTTTTTGTGTCTGGATGAGTGTGTCTTTGAGAAACTAGTTGCTCGAATGATTGTTGTTAATTACCTTTTCTTTTTTTTTTAAGCGTATCACCCCAAGCAAGTCTGGAGGCCACTAGCACGCAAGGGGTTATAAAAGGGTTGGAGGAAGAGCAGATAGGAGTGGTAAAGGAGAGGATGTGGAGAAAGAGAAAGACAGTGGATCGATCAATGCAAGGGGGTTACAGAAGATTTGGAGCAAGAGCAGATAGGAATGAAAGGTGAAAGGATGTGGAGAAGGGAAGTGGATAGATCAAGGCCACGATCAAGTATTGTGGGTTTTTTTTTATTACTAACACTAGTTTAGTTTCTTGCATATAAAATTGTAATCATTGTAAATATTCATTGAGGCTTCTTTTTTTAAAAAAAAAAAAAAAGTTATTCCCCACTCTCAGACAAATTTTACATGTGGGAACTAGTTAGGACTTCATAGAGACTTTGAGGTAATATGGTGGCCGTACTAAGAATGGTAGGTAAGAAAGTATTGTTTTGGTGTAAACAATATTGTGGTATGTTTGGGCCAGTAATCGTAGCTAGCTAAGTTTAAGATAAGGCAGATTTAAGACTAACCGTCTCCTATACCTCCTTTTGGCCTTGTGCCACATTTTTGTATGAATATTGCTTTCCTCTTTAGTACCTCGACTGCATGAATTTGAGCGCAAAACTAGATTAGCAATTAGGTCTCACCGTTTTACTGTTGAACTAGTTAGATGCAACCGTATGTTCTATTCTAATAGTTTATTTTCTCGCATTACTCACCTGTGGAAATCCCTTCTGATTTTTATTTGCTTCCCTGCCACCTACAATCTTAAAAAATTTCAAGGCAACGCCAATCGCCAACTTCTGTCTACTTGAATCTTGTTCTTTTATTTTCCTTTCTACCCCACTAAAGTCTTCTCATTCTCTTTCATTCCAAGTAACCCCGTGCAGCTTTGTGGTCTTATTACCTTGCTTGGGCGAAAAAAAAAACAGAAACTATGAGCTGGAATTGGAATGAAAGCAGTGATGGTACCTATCCTGAATCCACCATAAAATTTCAGGATGTGGATTTAGTAAATACTAGAAACGTCAAATATAGGTCAATGATAAAAATTTAGTATAGGTGAAAAGGAAAATGAACACAGGTAATTTCGCCCAACACAGCAACTTGCCACAAAACCAAAACATTACAGCATTAACCTGAAAACTAGAATCTTTTCTTAAATAGCGTCTTGAGATTGAGGTTTGCAAATGGATGCGAAGCATGGTGCCAGACTCGTTCAGATATATCTAAACTGTCAGATGTATACAACCGCTTTCTAAGGCCACTGGTTAAAAGTGGCTTTCAGCGGGTGCAGCGTATGGCTCATGGCGAAGACTCGTGGATTGGCGCTACAGAATCACAAACAAAGACCTGTACCATATAACAGAAACTACATCACATGAGGACTACCAACAGCGGTAACAACTAAAATGGATAGCACATGTAACACGAAGAGATAAGATGTTCAACACTGCTTCAAACAAAAAGCTAGGAAGGAAACCCCCATCAATACTGGAAAGATCGATAACAGCTACTGGACTTGAAAAGCCTATTTTCATGAAAAAAATGTTTTTATAAATTTTAAACTAAAATGACAGAAAAGCAACAATTATTAAGAGTTATAAGGGACAGGAAGTTGTGGAGGGTCGTGACTGTCTACGTCCTGAGGGAACACGACACAAAGAAGAAGAACCATCAATAATACTGACTACTTTTTCAAGGAATACCGAATATTTCCTTATAAGGAAAAGGCTTGTATTACTATATTATATATTGTGTATAATTTTACAAATCATAGTTTATGCAATTTGACTTTCTGTCTGAAATTTAATTTAAATAAGTATTTATTTATTTATATTTATACAGTAGCTAAGTTTATTCATTGAGCCTGTGTGTTTATGTATGACAAAAAAAAATAGAATTAGTTTGAAATTAAAAGCAAGAGAAAGCAGACTTTTTTAAAAAACGAAAGGAAAGAATGGTCGTCTGTAAGTCTACCATATCAGGAAATTTATTGAATAAAGAAATTAGGTGCTTTTCTTTTCTACCGTTAATCGCTTAATTAAAACTATTTTATTATCTCGGCATCAATCATTATTTTTCAGTAAACTTAATGATTAGGTATAGAGGACTTAATTATATGCTTAAAGCGGTCAAAAATCGTATCCCGTACCCTACCCAATAATTAAGTCTAACTATTTTTCATTCATTAAATAACTAATAACACATTATTGTAAACATGCGGGAGGTTAAGCAACTTATATATTTGTCTATTTTTTTTTTCACTTCGAAAAAAAAAATTTTTTTCAAGCTTGTTTGAATGCAAACATTTTGAAGTTTTCTAACTGATTTATTTTAATTACTTGTTTAAAATTCCGCATAGTAAAAAAAAAAAGATTATATTGTAAAAGATATTATATTAAAATTAGTTTATCCGTACCGTTAAAATAATACATTACATATTTGTCCAATTATTCTTTTACCCCCCCCCCCCCCGCCACCTTCATAATGTATTTTTTTAACTTATCACCTTCAAAATATCTTGGAACAGGAGGCCATTTTCACAACAAAGCCACTTCCTTTTGGTTGCGTCTGCGTAAGGGAGATAACTCCAAAAATAATGCAGGCATTGCACACAAAAAACACATGAGGTATTATATGGTAAACTCAGCTCTTCTATATTTCTGTCTGAATTTCTGGAATGAAGAATTATTATTATTATTATTATTATTTATTATTATTATTATCATTATTTACATTCGGGCTAATACTTCGTCTTTGTTGTTATTATCACAACCTCCGGCCTTTTGCGGTATCTTTTGACCTGCGTAACCTTCAAGGAATTTACAACTGAACCGTTTAATCTCCAATAGAAGATTATTCTCTTCCCGCTAGCAATTATCTAAAAACAAAACAAAAAAAAGGCGGGGGCGATTTCCCTAGATATCCACAGCCAAACGAGGACAATTTATCTCTTTAGATTGAATAAAAAGTTCAGTTCGAAATTCTCTAAAGATTATCCGGATAGACAGACACTGGAAAATGGTCGGAGGGCACAACGGCCGAAACGTTGGGATAACAACAACAAAGATGAGGACATTGTTCCGAATGTAAATAGGTAAAGGATACGAACAATCTACAGCTGTAGATTGAATAAAGGGTTCAGTTCGAAGTTCCCTGAACGTTACCCGAATCAATAGACACTAGAAGGCCAGAGAGCACAACGGCCAAAACGTTTTGATGATAACAACAAAGATGTGGCCATTTTTTCCGACTGCAAATGTTACTATATTTGTCTCTGGTTAGGTCAGTTGGTGCATTTGTCTCATCTGGTTTTGTGGCAAAGCTGACCATCGTTAGAAGAGATTTTATTGTCGCATATGCTATTGACAATCTCGCTGTCAAGTATTAATCACATTCGGTAACCAGCATTACGATAATATCGAACGGAATTCGGAATTTGATTCAGTCGGCCATGATGTTCTTATTCCACTATTTTTTCCCATGTCTTTTCTAGTTGGTTGGTTCATTAATTTTGTTTAGCGACATATCAAACTATCGGTTATTTAATGCCAAAATCTAAATATTTAACTAAATTTTTGTATGTAATTTTATGCTTTCAACTACAGATATTTTATACATAATTTTATACGTTCAATGTAAACGCATGTGTTGGTTAATTTGCAGTTTAGAACCCGCGTTCAGTTTGTATTAAAATTTCCAGCATACTTACATTTATGTGTAATTGTACATGCTTCATTCGAACTGGTTTGATAAATTTGATAAAATCTACCGTTTTGGAGTTATCGACAGTAAAAGTTCGGATTCATTCGCGTCGTTAGCGGTAGCCATTACTGTCGTCGCTTGCATACATTCGCTGCGGAAAACTAAACGCGGAAGAATGTAGTTAACGGGATTTTTTACTGATCTTACTTGTCATAACTTGTCTCAATTACTGCGCAAGAGAACTATTTACGTACACACGCTCAATTGTGCGCTGCGTGCGTATTAATCAACACAATTGAATATTCCAATCATAGCTGTTCGACAGTAAATGTATGCAAACAACACTAGTAATGGCTGCCTGCTATGCGAATGAATCCGAAATTTTCATTGTCGATAATCCCAAAACGGTGGATTTTATCAAATTTATCAAGCCAAATTTGAATGGAGCATGTACAATTACACATAAATGTAAGTATTATGGAAATTTTTAATACGAACTGAGCGTGGGTATTAAACTGCAAATTAACCTATGTGTTTTAGATATATAGTATGTAAAAGTTAAAATGTATTGTTGGTAATTTTACTAGAAAATGTAATATTTTTTAGTGTTGCATTGGTTTTCATTTTGCTATAAAATCGTATTGTTGCTTATTTTATTATAAAAATGTACTATTGAATTTTTTTGTGGGGGAGTTCCCTATTTGCAGGAACACTAGCAGGTGCTAACACTCCGGGTCAGAGTGGGCCTGGGAACACCAGGAGTTAAGATGTTGTTCCACGCTCATCATAACCTCCAATCTTCTGATGAGAGGACTTGCTGCCAGATGTAGTTTATCGTCATGCCTAGGACCTTGTCTTTTCTGGAGAATTTCGGTACTCGTAAATGTCACTGTTTTCTTGTCACGCAGATCTGACTTTCCAGTGTACCGATATATATGAGGATGGTACTGAAAAATTATCCGACCAAGAAGGTATTAAAAAAATTCTGATATTTGAACATTTAGCAAGGTCAAGAGTCAAGTCAAGAACCTTTTCAACAAGCGCCCATAACTGACCTAGAAATTGATATTGCACTCCCAAAGAGTCAAACGTAAAATTGAGCGTCAGACAGAAACAAATGGAAATTTCTTGGCAACATAATGTGAAAAGACGGGTTTGGAAATTTGACACTCACTGTGCATATTGAAGGTAACAGGAACAGAGAAAAGAATCATAACATTCTAACGAGCTTGTTTAAATTGACAATAGAACACGGATTAAGAGCGATAACAAAAAGACAAATTTTACTTAGAGCTACGAAGGACAGTTGTGAAGAGCCATGATCGCCCACGTCCCGAATGAAATACCTACGTCCAAATAATATATATATATATATATATATATATATATATATATATATATATATATATATATATTACTTAAACGTCATTTTAGTGGAAACTCGCATTTGAGTAGACGCACCGTTTATTTATTAAATAGCATATTTATTTATTTTCGACTACCCGCCTGAATATTCGAAAAAATCTTATTAAAGAAAAATGTGCCACATCGACGCACTAAGTGGACGAGATGTCTGAAGCACATCGAACCTAACGACGATTTCCCCTGACCGGGGGACGCGGGTTTGTATCCTACCGGAGATCGCATATTTTCTTTAATAAGATTTCTAGATTATTCGTGCTGGTAGATGAAAATAAATCGTCTACTCAAATATGGGTATCCATTAAAAATAACGTTTAAGTAATAAAATCTGTCGGATTAATAAATAAAAATCGATCATTTCTTTAGAAGTAAATATATACGAGATACTGAAATGTTTTCAGCCGCATTCCCTTATTGAATTTTCATCAAATAATCAAGCATCTCGCCCAAGGCAAGGCAATAAAGCCACTAAGATGCAAGGGGTTACTGGGCAGAGGAAACTAAGAAAACGTTACTGAGCAGAAAAGACAATAAAAGGAGAGAAAATATGGTTGAATGTTGAATATTAAGAAGCTGAGAGAGAGTTTCACAAGCAAGAAATGTGAAGGAAGCTATTAGAATAGAACTTATGGTTAAATTTAGTAATTTCAAATACAAAATTATGAGACCTCCCTGTCAACCCTGTACTATGCTTAAGTTCTTGCAAATTCATTCAAGGACACAAGTTCTGCCAGTTATATCGATCACCTGTTCTAATCTATCGATCTATCACTTTCTTTTCTGATCTATCCCCTTTTATTTGGATCTAACTCCTTCTATTCTGAAGTATCTCCTATTCTGATCTATCTGTATTATCCGATTCTGATCTATGTATATCCTTCTATTTTGATCTATCTCTATCTTCTATTCTGATCTATCGCTCTTATCTCTCTATCTCCTATTCTGATCTATCTAGCTCCTTCTATTCTGATCTATCTTCTTCTATTCTGATCTAGCTCCTTCTATTCTGATCTATCTTCTTCTGATCTATCTCCTTCTATTCCGATCTATCTTCTTCTATTCTGATCTATCTATCTCCTTCTATTCCGATCTATTTCTTCTATTCTGATCTATCTATCTCCTTCTATTCTGATCTATCTCCTTCTATTCTGATCTATCTATCTTCTTCTATTCTGATCTATCTATCTTCTTCTATTCTAATCTATCTTCTATTCTGATCTTCTTCTATTCTGATCTATCTATCTTCTTCTATTCTGATCTATCTATCTCCTTCTATTCTAATCTATCTCCTTCTATTCTGATCTTCTTCTATTCTGATCTATCTATCTTCTTCTATTCTGATCTATCTATCTCCTTCTATTCTAATCTATCTCCTTCTATTCTGATCTTCTTCTATTCTGATCTATCTATCTTCTATTCTGATCTATCTATCTCCTTCTATTCTAATCTATCTCCTTCTATTCTGATCTTCTTCTATTCTGATCTATCTATCTTCTTCTATTCTGATCTATCTATCTCCTTCTATTCTAATCTATCTCCTTCTATTCTGATCTTCTTCTATTCTGATCTATCTATCTTCTTCTATTCTGATCTATCTCCTTCTATTCTAATCTATCTCCTTCTATTCTGATCTTCTTCTATTCTGATCTATCTATCTTCTTCTATTCTGATCTATCTATCTCCTTCTATTCTGATCTTCTTCTATTCTGATCTATCTATCTTCTTCTATTCTGATCTATCTATCTGCTTCTATTCTGATCTATCTCCTTCTATTCTGATCTATCTCCTTCTATTCTGATCTCTCTATCTCCTATTCTGATCTCTCTATCTCCTATTCCGATCTTTCTATTCTGGTCTATCTCCTCCTATTCTGATCTGTCTTATTACTCCTAACAGCAAATAAGTGAGCTTACAATATATACAAAATAGCAGATGTCAAAAATATTCAAATGTTTTCCTCTTATCAGCATCAGCATCTTTATCTTGCTGAAACTTTCTTTGCAGAACATTCCCCCAGGGAGTTATTATCAATGATACGATTGTCCGTATGAAATTGTTTCAAGGAGCAGAAATTCGATGAGGAAAACTTTTTTTTTACTCCAGGTTGTCAAAAAGACTTATTTTCTGCATTCAATCAAATCCATTTTTCCATGACCTTGATCTTCAGGGTACCCTTCTGGTTATTTCATTGTTAAATTGTGCAGATCAAAATTTAATATTTCTTCTCGAAAGCTGTACGCAAAAAGCTCCCCTCCACCCAATTCTGAATAATGGCTATAAAATATGAATCATCTATAAAATGAAGGTTTTTTTCGGTTCGTGAGTGTTTTTGTGGGTTACCGGAATATAGTAAAAACATGCACAACCAAAGAATATTTTTATGATTATATCAGTAAAATGGTCTCAAATAAAGACTACAATTTGAAGTCTAATTTGAAGCTTGCAATATAATGTATAATAACACGACTTATGTATAATACGATGTGTTTCTTGTTATTTTCGAGTTTTCTGGGAAAGGTGCTTTGTTGAAACATTGATGTCAACAAAACAGATCTTGTGTTTTCCCTTCATTATTATTTTTATCCAATTTCGGTGCATTTCCTGTCTTTGATTCGCAAAGAACATATATTGCCGACATATCAAATACCTTTGTAATGACAAAAGTACGCAGATGTAGGTTTTAAGAAAGATTTATTCAACTGAGAATACTATCTTCGTGTATAGTGTCCTTTTATAGTCCAAGTAAACAGAAATATCTCTCTCAAAGAGGAGATTAACAAAACAAGGGGAGACCACTGTTGACTATTTATAACAACCTTTTTTTTTCAATATCTGCTTAATTTGTGTTTTATTATCTATTATGCTAACTGGGTGTATTTGCAATCTTGATTTTTTTTTAAATAAGAGAATTTTTTCAATTGAGTAAGCATTTTTGGAGTAATACAAATACAAAAAAATTCTGGATTAAGCTCGAGTAGCAACAGACGTTCAATGCAAAGAGACGCGTTGTACGTTCAACCGTTTATCATGAGAAAACTCAGGGGTCTGCTCGGTGAAAATGAAACGATTTTAGAAAATAATTTACATACGAAATATGTATTTTTAATTTTTAAAAAGATATATTTCTATTCCGTCTTTGATGTGAGGAATATTAAAAAGAACAAAAACAATTACTTCCTATTCATCTATCACGAATGCTAGTTCGTGACGCGAAAACAAGATATCATTACACGAGAACAATGGAAGGATATGAAGAGCATATCTGTAAAAAGAGAATCTTAGAAAATAATAATATTACGTTTTCCTAAGGCATATGAAACAATTTGGTTGGTTTTATGAAATTTACACTCTCCCATATTTTTCATCAGTCAATCAGGTGTAGATGAAATCTAAACTGATAAGTAAATACGTTCGATAACGACGCAAGATAGAGGTTTATTACTGTGGTGCGCGATATGAATGAATGAGAAGTTTGTAGGAATTATGGGGAAATATAAGGATTATGGGGAGAAGTAGATGAGATGATGAACTATGACCTTTGACTTGAAGAGGTTAAGCTTGGTGTGTTTATGGAAGCACCCACGCGATAAGCTGTTCCACTAGGTGGTGGTTCTCAGGGAGAAAAACTGACATTTCTTCTTAGCTTTGAAACACGGGGGCAATGAGGATGTTCCGACGCCGTCGAAGTATCATAGCGTGTCCTAGTGGCGAAGTTCTTAAGTAGTGGAACTACAGAACGGATCTCATGTGAGCATTTTGCCATGGAAATAGCGACGGTGTAGCGAGAGACTTACAGCTTCGCGTCATTGAGAAAGAAACTGAAGAATGGCGAATGAGTTTTTTTCCGCCAGAAGGCTGGTTAAACGATTTTGAAAATAGATTTTGTGACGATTGAGTTGCCCCTACTCTGATGTAGACGTGATACACTATGGTGCTGCGCGTTCCTCTTAAATGTTCTGCTCCAGAAAGTAGCTGACTCCTTTGGCTTCGCAAGTATCAGATTAGACCAGTATTTCTCACCCCTTTTAAACAACGGGGCAATTGGAAATCTGCAATCTGGAGAATTGAAACAGAGGTACAGGATATACCTGCAGACCCCCTAACATCACCTGAGAAACTGCTGTGATGCAACATTTTCCCTATTGTCCCAGTCGGTAAAACACAAAACACTGGCGTTCCCTGATCCGAAAATCATCAAATACATTTTTATAAACGAAGCCTCAGATCTAGAAAAAGGCTGCCTGAGAACTTCGATAAAGAGCAGTGTCTATCTTTGCAAAGCCACACACCTGTCCATAAATACAAAGCCACACACCTGTCCATAAATACAAAGCCATAAATACTAGTACATCTATTTTTCTAGACACCGTGCTACTGTCGCCATGGTACTTTGGAAGATTTCAGATTGTTTAGCACTGCCTGGTCGGTCAATTAATGCGGAATGTTTTCTTATAAGGAAACGGCTTAAATTACCGTTAACGTGTGTGTGTGTGTGTGTGTGTGTGTGTGTGCGTGTGTGTGTGTGTGTTGGCAGGGTTGTATCTTTGGGTATATATCGTGTTTCTTTGGTGGAGTTATTTTCGACTCTCAACACCGCTTTCGACTCAAATGATTTGGCACCGCTCCTTTTTATGGTACTTTGCAGGATTTCAAATTGTTTACCTTTCATTTATGCAAGTTTGGTTGCAGGCCAGCGAAAATTTTAATTTAAGATATTTTGAATTTAACTGTTCTTCGGTTCTGACCATTTTTCTGGTTTCCGGATGGAATTTGAACATCAGTTGCCTAAAGTCCTCTGAACGCTTTCCTCTTTCGAAAGTCTTTTTTCGGATCAATGGTAAAAGATCGTTTTGAACGAAGAAATACTGTAGCTCTCACCAAGAGCCATTCGAACATTGCAGGTTGGCGCTACAAAAGCACAAAAGAACTGTACTAAATAAAAGAACAATTATCACTTAGAAATTTTCAACAGCGACAACAATTAAAAATGGATAACACATCTAGCTTAAAGAGAAAATAATGACAAGATTAAAATGTCGAATTTCCACAAAACTTCAAAAAAAAGGTTAGGAAGGAAACATATCAATAATGGGAACAGCGACAACAGTTAGTGTTATGGAAACTTACCTATAACGATAATGAACTCTTCCTGACTCTAAAAATACTGCGCCTCTATGAGAGAGAGGGTTGTTAAATATCGATGAACGAGTCGAGACACAGTCTCAGGCTGTGCGCGACTCCTGTCGAACTCTCTCCTTAGACCAAAGGTAAAATATCTGTTTCACAGCGATACTCAAAAATTCCCCTACCCAAAAAATAGTATATACCCAAAGATACAGCCCTGCCAATACACACACACACGCACGCACACACGCACGCACGCACGCGCAAAAGCAACGGTAATATTAGCCATTTTTTTTATAAGAAAACATTCGGCATTAATTGACCGAACAGCCAGTGTTATTTTCGTTTAGTATTTATAAAATCTTTCCTTTAAAACAATTTTTCATGAAAATAAGTTACTAACTGTTATCCTCGCACCACGGTTATGGTCCAAGGTTAGGACCATGGAAGAACAACACGAACACAAGAGGAGAAAATAATAAAGATATATTACAACAGAAATATAATACAAGAAGTTGAAGGTGTTAGTATTAACTGTCAGTCTGGTTTATAGTGAACTAATATTGTCTTGACTCCTTAGGTCTCGACTCGTTCCGATATTTAACAGACCCTCCACTAGGAAAGTATGCGGCACAAGGCTGAGTTTAACGTGGGTTTCTCCGAGCCCGTAAGGTCGGCCAAA
>OZ038485.1:48186515-48201515 GCA_964036315.1 Acanthosepion esculentum
ATTGGTTATTGGCGGACATAATCTTAGCAACACAAGATACACAAATGATACGTGTTGATGGAAGTCTTAAGGGGAAAACGGAAATGACAACCCACCCGTATGTGGATAGGAAACAAGTGAAGAACGTACACAAAATAGAAAATAGAGTAAAAGAAGCATATTTTATTTTCACCGGATCTATTTAACATATAAATAAATGGCCGGCTACTAGTCGTTTCGGAGCACACCCGCCCACCAGGGCCACTATCTACACCCTATTACAAACGCCTGCTCAATCCACAGAACATACCTGTGGTTTATACTGTAACTATGCTGAGCGGACATTTGTACCGTTTCTAGGGTTTCTTGAACAAGACCAGCATGCCCCAATCCTCGGTCACGATGAATTGCGAATTCGCGCTAGCGCAATTATAGACGGCTTCTGATGGTTCCGGCTACTAAGTTTAACTCCCAAGGCTTGGGTCAACCGGCGGTATAACTTCTCAGACACTTTCAAACGATGGCACACACAGGGATCGCCTCCCTCGGACGAATAAATTAACCAGGGTAGGATTTGAAACCTGGTCTCATGGCCAGAAAGCGAACATATACATTAAGACAATCCAAAGAGAGCTATCCCAGTGCTTCTCAGACAATCTAATATGTTGAAGTGGCAGTTTTTTTCCCAATTTGCGAGGGACCGGGGAGAGAGCGAAGCTATCCAGTCCAGCTTGGAGGTTCGGGGAGGCTAAAAATTTATTTAGATATGCAGCTAGATTATGAATCTAAGGAATGAAATTCTAATTTTTTAAATTTCAGACAAAATCCACGTGGCTATTTCACTCCCCCCTCCACAGTGAGGCAAATTAAAAGGCCAAATTAGAAATATATATCCATTAAAATGACTTTTTGGTGTTTCCAAGGGGTAATTCACACACGCCACAGCACCATGATGGCGTTGTTATATGCATTTTAGTTCACTGTTTTTCCGTTCCCTTATATTGCATTCGCTACCCTACACGCAAGACACCAGTCTACCACTGGGTGGCATGCCACTAGCTTTTACCGCTGTCAGACCGCCGGCGTGTTCGCCAAGGCAATGTTACCACTTCCGAACCCCTAGTGACCCACCGTTGGTCCGCCGGTGCCCGCCACCAGAGGACCGCAGCTGTTGCCATCGGCGGTCCGCCAGCGGGTCACTAGAGTCTTGCGTGTAGAGTAGTTGTATAGCGATAGGTATTTAAAGAGATAGGCTTAATATGGCACAATAAACTTTAAATACCTATGTTAATTTCTGTTGATTATGTGCTTCACTATTGAGTCCTTGGATCAGACTTGGCTAATCTTTATAAATATATTTATCATTTCATGTCTATTAGATGCTATACAGCTACATCTGGTATGCATCTTTAAATATTTACATTAATTCCTCTTGATTTAGTGCTCTATCCTAGAATGCCTGTGCCAAACAAGACTAATTTTGTATCTACTATTATCCATGTGTAAGTAGAGATGTCCGATCAGCTGAACACGTGGTCAACTCAATTCTCCGCCTCTTTTGATACCTGACGTCATTTGAATCGACTGTGTCTCCTGCCCAAGCTTTCCCGCTATTTTCTTTGTTCTTTAATCCATTAATGTAATCTTTGGTGACTTATTTTGATCCTGCATCCTCCGGTTGGCCACCATATTGAATTTAGCATGCTTCACTTGCCAAACTTGAATTGTTCCCAATAACTTGATGGCGTACATTCTGGATTTACTATTTCTTCGTAAAGGAAACATGACTACCAAAAGTCGTTCGACTACCTCTGAAGTAATATTCATATAATGATATATACGCCTTACCAATACCATATAAATAATGGAACATTCCGTTTTGATAACAAGGAAAGAAAGAAAAGACATATCAACGACGCAGTTTGATGCAATTAAAAGAAAGAAAGAAATTAAAAGCTCTCTATCAATACCTCATAAATAATAGACTTTTCAGTTTTGATCGCGTGGAAGGGCAGATAAGACATATCAGTGACGCAGTTTGGTTCTAGTGAAAGAAAGAAAGAAATTAAATTGAAAAACGCCCTGCCAATACTTCACACATAATAGATTATTCCATTTTGATCATGAGGAAAGATTGACATAACGTATCAGACATATAGTTTGGTCCTTGTGAAAGAAAGAAAGAAAGAAAGAAAGAAAGAAAGAAAGAAAGACCTGTCAATACGTTATCAATAACAGACAATTCCGCTTTGAACACAAGGAAAGACAGAAAGACAAATCAGTGATGCATTTTAGTTACGGTGAGCAAAAAGAATGAATGAATGAAAGGAGCAGGAAAATGAAAATTCCAATTCGTTATAAATCATAAATAATAGACTATTCCGTTTTGTTCGCGAGAAAATAAGGAAAAGACATCACAGACGCAGTTTGATGCAATTAAAAGAAAGAAAGAAAGAAAAAAGAAAGAAAGAAAGAAAGAAGAAAGAAAGAAAGAAAGAAAACACTCTACCTCATAAAAATAGAATATCCCGTTTTGATCATGAAGAAAGTTGCACACGACATATTAAAGATACATTTGGTTCGTGTGAAAGAAAGAAAGAAAGAAAGAAAGAAAGACAAAACTCTGCCAATACCTTATCAATAATAGACAATTCCGTTTTGAACACGAGGAAAGACAGTAAGACAAATCAGTGATGAATTTTAGTTCCTGTGAAAGAAAGAATGAATGAATGAAAGGAGGAGGGAAATGAAAAACGCCCTGCCAATACGTCATAAATAATAGACTATTCGCGAGAGATGGAAAAGACTTATCAGAGATGAGTTTCACCAGATACGCATGCGTTGAAAACCCGTTAGTTAGTAGTAACTGTTTTTCAACTATTAGACATGCATAAAAAAGCTCGGAGCATACGTCATACCGTGCCGGGCACTAGGTAGAACGCTAAAATTAGCAGTCCGGCAACAGACGCACATGTCTTAGAGAAGACAGCTCACTTACTCTTTAACTCACTAACAAAGTAGGTTCAAGCATTTCTTCATTTTTAAAGTACTATCATAAGAATATTCCTTGAATTTACACTTTCTTCAGGAAATATCTTGAACATTCGCTATGCTAAAATTTCCCGACATAGTTTCTATCTTATTTATTCTTTTTGTTGTTTGTCTATTTTTTTCAACCGAATCAACACTTGGGGTTTTTGTTCGTCAACCAATGACAGCTTCTCAACCTCAAACAACAATCTTAGACCTAACATAAGAATCTCAAACATTTAATGATGAAATACGAGAATTTCAACGGGCATTTCATAATCGTAGAATTCGCAAGGAGCTTATTTCAATTATTAACTTTTAAGATTTAAAATAAAAATAATAAAAGCATGAAATTCTCACAGGTATTACTAGTCATCATTAATATAACAACTATGGTTGTTATTTAATGGGGTGTTACTGCCATATTGAGGCTGAAGGTGTCTAATCCTTACCTACCAACTTTAACAGGGTTCAAAACCGTTTACGCGGCCTTGTGGATAATGAATTATTCTCTACCCTACAACCTCTTTCTCATATATGAAACGTAGCTAGCATGTCGCTATTTGCATGACAGATATTTAGACGAGCTTAACCAGTCCAGACCTCATCAGTGAGAACTCGCGAAGCCACGTAAATCTTTATTATCTTCGTATTCCATTGATAAGACGGAATTTCCACTCGGACAGCTTCTTCCCCTGAACTGTTACGTCGGGGGACAGATTTTCGAAAGGATGCTTCTTCTAGAACTGTATTCCTAACCTCTTCAAGGCTAGGATCAACCGTTATGTATCCTACATATCCTCAGAATAAGCAAACCACTTACACCGTTCCGTGTAAGCCCTTGCAGAGGCCTCATTGAATAAGAGTCTACCTTGAGTGACGCTTGAGCCTTTTATTGGGTGAACAAAATGGATAGAAAATATTAACTGAGACAAAGAAATTTTGTAAAGAGTCAAAAATTTTCCAGAGCAGCAAAAGACAGAAACTAATAAGTGGCTGAAGTCGAGGTGCCAGGTCTGTACCAATAACATTGCAGATTCCCCTTTGTATTTTATCAAGAATCTCTAAGTGCATAACAGAACAGGCAAACCAGATGTGGCGGCAATATTCAATGCATGGACAAATAGTAGAATTAAAAATGCGTATGATAGATTCTGGCGAGAAAATAATTGTCTAGACCGACACAGTGACCCCTCCCGGAAAGAATAAGAGACATAAAAGAACAAATATTCTGCAAACATCCAATGAAAAACGACTTAAAAACCTTTTGAGGCAAATCCGCATCTGTTGTTCAAGTGTATCGTTTATTCAGCTTTTCCCGGGGATAGGAGATTGCAAGTGAGTTGCGTGGCCGAGTGGTTAGCACCCCGGCCATGAGACCTCGGTTCGAATCTCACCACGGCCGAATTTTCAGGGAGCCGGCTTCTTGACAGTACCGACCTTGGGAGAAGATCTCAGCGTGAAACATCTTTGAGAAGTGCCAGAAAACAATACCACAGGTTGACAAAAGCGTTATGTGTAAAATTTGGTAGACGGAACTATTTGAAAGCTGGTTGTGTTAGCACGAAGTCACAGGTCATCGTGGCCGAGGACTTGAGCATTCTGACCAGATTATGCGCCCTCTCTTAGCAACTGTAACTAAGGCCCTATCTGCATAGTTTCAGTAAAAAAACAAACACATGTTCGCTCAGTGAGTGCTGACGAAAAACAGAATGTTCCTGTGCAGGCGTCTACAATAGGGATTAGCTGATCCCTCTAATTAATAGTCCAGGCATGCAGATGCTTAATTATCATCACCCTCTGTATGTACCTGTCGTTATTTTGTAATTAATAATAATTGACTAATAATAAAATCGTTTTTACAGCACAAAATCATCGTTCTGATATTATTTTTAATTTATTTCAAATAGAAACATTGGTCTTTGTTCCTTCTTTGTAGAGATCCGTCATTTTTTGTGTTTTCACCCCAAGCAAGGCGATAATGTCACTAAGACGCAAGATGCTACTAAGTGTCAGAATATGAGGAAAAAAAAACATTACTAAGCAGAGAGAACAATAAAAGAACGGGAATTAAAACAATAGAAGATAACGATTGACATTCCTTTAAAATCCTTGAGGCTCAAGCTTGATTGGAAAGCAAGAAGCCGGAAGAGAGTTCCACAAACGCGAAGTTTGAGAGAAGAAACTGTTAGCATAACACTTACATATATCCACTTCAGTTGTAAAATGACGATACCTTGCCGCCAATCTAGTACTGCGCTTAAATTCATAAAGTCTAGAAAAAAATTACTATGGAAATATTTAAGTCACAGGAAAGTTATATTACGGCGATGGGAAAATGGCTGAAGTCGAGATGCCACATCAGAACTGATAACATTGGAGATTCTTCTTTGTATTTTATCAAGAATCTCGAAATACTTTACAGAAGAACCAGACCAGATGAGGCAGCAATATTCAATGCATAGACGAATAGTAGATTTATAAATGTATATATCGATTCTGGCGAGAAGAAAATTGTCTAGTACGTCACAGTGAGCCAACTTTCCTAGCAATAAACCTAGCAATTGATTCAAGATAATCTTTTCCACTTCATCCCAACGGAAAACGTTAGACCGAAACTGTCGAGTCTACTCGAATGATCAGCTAATCCCTGTTGCAAACACCTGCTGAGGCATTTAATTTTTATTGTTTGCTTCCGAACGGTATCTTCTCACTAATTTAACTCACGGGATTTGGTATTGTTTTCAGGCACTTCTCAGCATTGATCTCTTTAAATTCAACGAAATTGGATACAATTAAATTTAGGTGTATTTATAGGGATAAAACGATATGAGTTTTGAGAGATAAATTAATCAATTAATTCTTCAATATTCAATTTTATCTTTACAAATTCTAAAACATTTAATCTTATCTCTTAGAATACTACAATATTTAATTTAATATCTCCACGTTCGACGATATTTAATTCATCCCTGCAAGTTTTACAATATTATTTTATATTGTAGACAAATTCTACAATATCATTTTTGTATTATAGATAAAATTATGTTTAGTAGAATTTATAGAGATAAAATTAAATATTTAAAATTTTGAGCGATTAATTTCATCTCTCAAACTGAGCACATATTAATAGATATGCAGGGAGCAATGAGTAAATTGTCGCCATTTTATATTTTTAATTTTGCGCATGCGCGTTGTCTTTGAATTGTCGATTGCACAGTATAATAGGGTCAGTTGGGCACTATCTATGAGAAAAAGAGCAGTATGACGCAATTCACTCAGCCATAAATTTGGAAACGGCATACTGTATGCTCCAATACAAACATTTCAGATTGCTTGGGTCTCAATCTGATTACAGTGCAGAGGACCCAAAAAGAGTTCTATGAGTCTAATGGTAATTACGAAGGTGTTTGGAATCATCCCCAGTGATGGAAACGTTATGCTTCCGTTTATCTTCCCAGAAGGCCTCAGGCTCAACATGGAGGCCTACATCAAGTGCTTTGAGGAGGTAGTGCTGCCCTGGGCCAAGAGTGTGGCTGCTGGAAGATGTCTGGCAACAGGACTCTGCACCATGCCACACAAGCTGGAGAACCCAGTCATGATTGTCAGACAATTTCTGTGACCACGTTACCCCTTACATCTTTGTCAGCCAACTCTCCAAACTGCAACCCCCTTGCAAAAACTCCTTGTAATGCGAAAGATGAACTGAAGGCACGGATTATGGCATCATTCACCAACTTAAACAAGGAGGTCGTCCAAGAGAGATGCTGGAGATTCTGAAGTTGTTTGGAGGCCGTGGTCAAAGCCGGTGACGATTTTATTGAATAGATATACCCTTTAGAATTTCAAGATATTTTTGCGTAATTTTGGTAGATATATGTGTTAAAATGTCAATTTTATTTTATTTTTTGCGTAATTTAGACACTATTTTACATAGCAACTCCTATTAATATATCTATTAATATTTGTATAGCATTATATCGATTAATATATGTGCGCGAGACACGGTGGAGCAATGCATAACGGCTCGGATTGAGGAATCTGAGTGCAAGTTCGAATTCGTGAATAGGAAAGTTATGAATACATCACTTCCCCAAGCTCTTGGTAAATAGGAGTACAGGTTAGGCCCTTTAGCCTTGGCTGGCAATCAGTCTAGGAATGCAAAAGAACCTGTTGCTTTATAAGGCTATAAGAAGGTAATCTCAAAAACCTCGAAAAAAGGAGCTGCACCCTAATTCGAGAAATAATGGATTCCTCGGGCTTAGTAGAATGGTTCGAACCAACAGATGAGTGGGACACGGCACGGCGCCGTGGACCGATATGATTTCGAACTATTCGCCCATGAATTTAGAAGACGAGAATATGGGCGCGCGAGTAATATGGTCATAAATGACGTCTAAGTTTTATTGGTTTCTCATTCAGTTGCATAATATAAAGCCTGCCTCAAATGTGGGCTACGAGTATATTGTTCGAACGCATAAATCAATGTCTTTCATCGAGATATCAGAAACTATATATGCTCCGTCCGGCATCGCCTTCAAAACAATAAAAAGTGTCGTTATTCGCAAAACCTCATAAAGTTTGCTGATATTTCATGATATGTGAAATTGATTTTTAATAAATTATTTAGTTCTTTTATTATTGATTGACGCCTTAGATATCAAGCTGCGACAACGCATCAACCAAGATGAAAATCAGATATGATTTTCTTTTATAACACACCGAAACAATCGTATTGCATTATTATACAACTGCTTCTTCAATATCAGCTCTGATTACATAAACATAATCATTATTCCAGATATATATATATATATATATATATATATATATATATATATATATATATATATGTATATATATATATGTTATAAGTTAATTGATTTAAAATATGGTTTTTTCTTTCGCTACACAGTGATAACCATGTTTCAAAAATGGAAGCTAAAAGCTTCGAATTTAATTTTGTTATTAAATTAAAGACATTAGTTCCATTTCCTCGTCAAGCGAATTTTGGAGTAACTTATTTTTGTTAAATTTACAGTTTTAAAGGTACAGCAAAGATTCAAAATTGAGTGTTTCCAAGGATACCGAGAAATCCATTCATCTAGACAAGGGGTGGTAGCGTGTTCAATTTTTGAATTTTCGTTGTATCAGTAATAGTTACATTCGAAAGGGGGTTATGTTTAGGGATGGGTATATCTATAAGAACACCAGTTTTTATATCTTACTGTTCTTTATATATATATATATATATATATATATATATATATATGTATATACATATATATATGTGTATATATATATGTATATACATATATATATATGTGTATATATATATGTATATACATATATATATGTGTATATATATATGTATATACATATATATATGTGTATATATATATGTATATACATATATATATGTGTATATATATGCATATACATATATATGTGTATATATATATATATATATGTATATACATATATATATATATGTATATACATATATATATATATATGCGTATATATATATATATGCGTATATATATATATGCGTATATATATATATGCGTATATATATATATGCGTATATATATATATATATATATATATATATATATATATATATATATATTAAAACTGGCAGCTTCTCTCTGCCGAGTGCTGATGGTTTAGGGGTAGAAATTCCGACTGACACCAAATCAGTCGGGTTCGATCATAGCTTGAGGCTTTCGGACGTTTAGTTGCATTGAGGAGGGAAAAAGTACTGTCTGCGAATGATATATATATATATAGTTTCAGTTTCAGTCGACTGGTCATGTTTTCTGAATGTCGATGACAAGGTACCCAAGATTCTAATGTACAGCCAGTGCTACAGGAATGTAGGACGCCCATGGCTAAGATACAAAGACAAGCTGAAGAGCAACTTCTCAACTGTCAATATACCTTATAATACCCTTGAGCGCTTCGCCTGGAAGCGGGTAGTGTGGAGATCAACGTGTTTTAGTGGCTTTCAATCTGCTAGTCTGAATCGTCTTGAAGAAGCAAGAGCAAGATCTAAAAGGTCAGCCAATATAACAGTTACCTCATCCCACAATCCTAAATCTTGCTCCATATGTGGCCTCCTTTGCAAATCACTTGCGTGCCTTAGATTATCGCACAAAATTCATAACTGAATCTATCGGTTGTCACATCTTCATATATCGAAACCGACGGAAGAGACTATTATATATATATATATATATATATATATATATATATATATATATATATATGTATATATGTGTGTGTGACAAAGTGGAAAATTTTGTCTTGTGGCGCGTTTTGTCCTTCAGGACTTCATCGGTCTAAATTTGATCTGTTGCACATGCGCACGGCAGAGGGGTGCTGGGAATTTTAGAATTTTTTTTTTGTTTTATCGATCCGAATTCAAAATTTGGACAGTCATTTGAGAAACCAAGAGATGTAGCTTTAGGAACTACCATTAGTATTCTAGAATCAAAATTGCACAGAGTTTAGAGTTGCTAAGAGACAAAGCTCCAGGCACTACCTTTAAATATTCTAGAAAAAATAACTTTAGCGAGAACTTAAAGTAGCCAAAAGACTAAACTTCAGGCAATACCAATAAATATTCAGGAAACAAACTTTGGACAGACCTTTTAGTAGCTAAAAACCAAACTACAGGAACCACAGTTAAATATTATAGAATTAAATTTTGGACGAACCTTTGGGTAGCCAAGCGATTAAACTTCAGGTACTACCTTTAAATATTCTGGAATCAAAATTTGCAGTCTTTTGAGTAGCCAAGAGATTAATTTCAGGCACTACCAATAAATATTCTAGAAACAAATTTTGGAAAGATCTTTGGATAACCGAGAGACTAAACAGCAGTCAGCGGCAATAAATCTTCTGGAATCAACTTTGCAGTTCTTTATTTAACCAAAAGACTAAACTTCACGTACTTCCGCTAAACTTTGAACGGATCTTTGAATAAACAAAAGATTAAACTTCAGTCATTACCATCAAATATTCTAACATAATTCAAACTTTGGACAGAGCTTTGAGTATCCAAGAAAGAAACGTGCAGAGACTACCAATAAATATCGTAGATGAAACTTTGGACGGACCTTTGAGTATCTAAGAGACTAAATTACAGACAGTAATTTTTATTCCTTCACTGAAAAATTGTTACTTATTCTTCGGAAATCGCATTAAAAATACCCGTGAATAAGTAAGGTCTATATTATCACAAATGTACAATGGTACAGGCTAAACCAAAATAGAAACTTTAAAGAATTCTTTAGACGACAAAAAAGAGAAGGCACTGCAAACTGACTAAGAAAATAAAAAAAAGTAAGTAGGTTTTTGGACGTCAAAATCGGCAGAAGTAAACCTGTACATTTCGAGAGATTTATGTATGGGATCAAACGAGAAGGAAAAAGAATGGGAAAATATTTTGGAAAAATATAACGAATCATGTGTTTTAAAAGAAAGCTACATGAAACAAAAACAAATTGCATAAAAATGATTTGCTTTAAAGAAATAAGAACGTAAATCTTTTGAACCAGAAGCGCGGCCACGAGAAGATAAGGAAAAGATTTATTCAGCGATTCTGATTTTGGTATCTATCTATTTATTTATCTATCAGGCTACCTAGCTTTAAAAAGACGTTAAATATACATTTGGATGAAAAAAGACATAATACGATGAACGTGACAGAAGAAGAAGAAGAAGAATAAAGAAGTAGGGAGACGTAGAAAACGAGGAGGAAAAGAAAATACATTTAACAATAAGACTAAGAATCATAGAAGACAAAGTTTGGATTATTTCGTACTAACGCGAATGTCCCCTAGAAATTCATCCTTGTTCCTACACTGTTTTTAATTTTCATTGTTGACCTTCCCATTCGCATTTGCTCTTAACATTGTAACTACGCTGACCAGTCCGACATGGTCAAAATGCCGATGACCAAAACGACCTCCAGTCCGTCGTTAACTGGGGCAAAAGATGGCTTGTTAATTTGAACGCCTCCAAAACTAAACTTCTCGCCATTAATCATCTGAGACACCCATTTTTATCTTCCGTCGGCATGGCTGATGCTAACCTCCAGAAAAGTGACTCGTTGCGCTTTCCCGGGATAACTTTCTCAGTTGACATAAAGTGGAAAGACTATATTGAGTCCATTGCTAGGTCAGCTGCTACGAAAGTTGGTTCATTATGCTGTGTGAGACATTTTTCTCCCCAGAAACTATCTTACATATATACAAATCTACCATTCCCTCACGCTTAGAATATTGTTGCCAAATATGTACAGGTGCCCCTACTATTTACGGTGAGCCCCTTGATAAAATCCACACAAAATCAGCAATATTATTGGTCCTGATATGGCGGTTCGAATCCAGTCACTGTCCCACCGCCGTAAGGTGCCCTCTCTCTGTCTATAAATACTTTCGTGGTAATTGTTCGGATGAGCTCTTCACTGTCTAACCTGGACTTTTTCATTTTAAGCGCAATACTAGACTGGCATCGAGACCTCATCAATTTAAATTTGAGCTAGTTAGATATAATTGTAAATTCAATGTTAATAGTTTTTATCACACTTCTTGTTTGTGGGACTTCCACCCGACTCCATGATTTCCAGCCAACTTTAATTTAAATGCAATGTCAATTTCTATCTACTGTCCTCCTGATTGCTCTTTCCGCTTTCTGTTCATTATTAATGTTTCGGTCCCCGCTCATTATTCATATTTATTTTCTTAATTCTTTCACACGGAATAACCCCTTGTGTCTTAAAACTTATACTGAAGAAGGCAAATATGAAAGACAAACTACTAATGAAGAAGAAGAAGAAGAAGAAGAAGAAGAAGAAGAAGAAGAAGAAGAAGAGGGGGAAGAAGAAAATATATAGAAGGAAGAAGAGGTAAAAGAGGAGGCCAAGGAAAAGTAAGAAAAGGAGGTGGAAAAGCAAATATATTAAGAATTAAGAATTATAGAGTAGCTTAAAAGCTTCCCCTTTCGGGCGGCACTTAAGCTAGCTCCTGCAGGGGGCTCTTGATTGAACCTTCATCACTGTAGGTAGGGAGGTGTAGATGCGATAGGCAACAATAAACTACAGAAGAACTAAAAACTGATTACTGCATTTAAGTATCGCATTAATATTTAATCTTACTTTTCAAAAGTTCAAGAATACTTCTTCTCCCGCCACTTAATTTAATAACAATTTGATGTTCGTAGGTCCTTACTTTCTGTACAAACAATTATTTTTTATTTCATAACTGAGTATTGCTGTATTTAGCAATTAATTTACATTATTACCAAATTTATTTCCAAGTTATAAAAATTGTTAGTGTACAAAGAATTCGTCGCAAAAAAATCACGTAAAAAAGTCGACGAAGACAATGGCAGTAATGAAAACTTGTAAATCGAAAATTTCAGGATTGCGAGCCTGGGTCCGGACGGAAATGTTTTCCATTTTCTCACGGAGTCGGCCTGATTACAAAATGGTATGATATGTTGGGCTACGGCTTCTTGGAGTAAAATTGAAAAAGTGTGACACAGTGACATTCGCATTTATTATATAGAAGATGAAATATATTGATGACAAAAATGAAAGACAAAGCGACTGATGACGAATTTCAGAATTTCAGTTTTTTCTGTTTCTGACTAGTCCTGTATATATCGTCTCTTCATTTAACTTAAATTTAATATAAATATGTCTCCAATAACCATGTCCTGAAGATGGTCTTATTAGACCGAAACGTCTGACGTTGACAGAAAAAAAACAAAATAAAAAACAGTAAACTCACATATTTGGAGTTTGCTTTGTCTTTTCCACATATTCATCATACCGTCGGATCTACATCCACATATTTGCTTACATATATATATATATATATATATATATATATATGTGTGTGTGTGTGTGTGTGTGTGTGTGTGTGTGTGTGTGTGTGTGTGTGTGTGTGTGTGTTGATACATATATGAGGGAGAAAATGTAAAGCGAATCTATTGAGAAAAAAAAAACAGAACTCTGCAAGTTATTTTCCCGCAGTTATGAAACCCCAACAATACTCTTGCAACCATTAATTACGGTGATTGTAACAACAAATGTGAAAGTTTTTATTTGATTTCTGCATGGCTGCTTACCCGTAATGTTCGCTTTTGATCTCCCAACATTGTGTCAATATTAAACGATATCGTTTCCACATCGATTTTGTTTTCTTTTTGTTCAAATAAAAACAATTCCTAATGAACGTCAATAAAATATAGTAAATTCTGTGTGACGCACGGGATAAACAAAGGGTAAAAACACTTGGTCCCTTCACAGCGTCACGGACATATTGTTCGGATGAGGGAAATAATGTAACAATATCTACGGATATGTCCATAAATATTTCATTCTGGAAAAAGGCGGGTTCAGCGTCTAACTTTCCATGAGTTGATTGGACAGATGATCTCATTTCTTATCTCACTGTCCTCATTAACAAGTTTTGCACCATCTATTCTACGGGCTTCAAGCTTACAATTCGCACTAAAATACTACTGTATATGTCGATGTACAAGGCAACCTTTTAATCTCCCCCTAACCCGCTAGTATAAAATGTGCACTTTAAATCCTATGGTTTATGGTAAGTTGTCAGCATGGGAGATTTATGACGGTAGGCTAAGCCCTGCCTTGGTAACTATCAACACAAATATTTGAATAGTTGAACTAAAACACAACTGGATGTGTGTCTCAATAAGCTCGCATTAAAGATCGCATTCGAGAACAATGGAATGAGTGGATGATTAGCGGTGAAATGTCATTCAAACTACCGTAATAACCTTCCAAAATCACAGCACTTAACTGATGAGGTATTGTAGATTGTGGTTGTTAATTGACAATATCTCCCCACCGTTTTTCGGGGATATCCTGTAATATATATATATATATATATATATATATATATATATATATATATATATATATATATATATATATGTATATGGCCACTGCCGCCTGCTAGCCAGTCCCTATTGCAGACATTTGCTCAGGCGCATTTGTGCTTATCAACCCTCCACCCGTGGTTTATACTGCAACTATGCCGAGCAGACCTTAGTTAAAGTTTCTGGGAAAGAGCGTGTTATCTAGCGTGATCAACAATTTGAGCAAGACTGGTACGCTCGAGTCCTCGGCCACGATGACTTGTGACTTCATGCTAGCACAACTATCGACGACCCCCCAAGGGTCCGTCTACCCAATTTCACTCAAAGGCTTGATTTATGTTATGATTTTCGAAAGTACTAGCAGCACTGGAACATCAAATCTATCTTACGGAAACATAAGGATCGCGTCATTCAACGAATGGTTACTAAGTTAATGCTCTATTAAATTAGTTAGCAAAGAGATTTCGCCATTAATTACATTAACTTTACTGGTTAATTCTTTACATTATTACCTCTTTATAATATTATATATACTTTACCATTTAACATATATATATATGGGGATATATATATGGGCACATATATATATATATATATATATATATATATATATATATATATATATATATATATATATATATATGTGTGTGTGTGTGTGTGTATATATATATATATATATATATACACACATACATATATATATATGTGTATATGTATATATATATATACACACACACACTTTTATATATATATATATATATATATATATATATATATATATATATATATATACGAAGATGGGGTGAAAAGTTCCTAGGCTGACAAAGAAGTCTTGCGTGCATTAATTTCAACTCTTCTCATTAAGAACTTCATTCAGATCTAACTAGTAGCGACTTCTCTTGAAAATGGACAAAATTTAGCGTTGTGGTGTTATCAAGTACCGCAGAAAATGGATTTATCCCCCAAGAACATTGCTGCTGACAGGGTTGCTACTTTAGGGGATGATGCTCCTGCTTTATCATCTGCGCAATAGTGGGCAGCTGAATCTAAGAGAGGAAAGGAGAGTCT